>CM042855.1:14681174-15093674 GCA_023658055.1 Thaleichthys pacificus | reverse complement strand
TCCCTCTCTCCCTCTCTTTCTCGCT
Source organism: Thaleichthys pacificus (assembly GCA_023658055.1). NCBI lineage: Eukaryota > Metazoa > Chordata > Actinopteri > Osmeriformes > Osmeridae > Thaleichthys > Thaleichthys pacificus. Next base: position 15,093,649 of record CM042855.1, on the reverse strand, counting down.
CTCTCCCTCTCTCTCTCCCTCTCTCTCTCTCTCTCTCTCTCTCTCCCTTTCTTTCCCCCTGCTCCTCTTTTTCTTTCTTCTTAATGCTCCCCCTCTCCTGGGGTAGGGGATGGGGGTGGTGTTAGTGGGGGGGTGGTTGGTGGGGGGTGCATACTCGAGGGTGGAGGTTGGCGTGTGTGGGGGGTGCATTGTGGAAGGCTGTGTGTGTGTGTGTGTGGGGGGGGGGGGTGCATTGGGAAAGGGGGTGGGTGGTGTGTGTGTGTGTGTGTGGGGGGGGGGGTGCATTGGGAAAGGGGGTGGGTGGTGTGTGTGTGTGTGTGGGGGGGGGTGCATTGGGAAAGGGGCTGGGTGGTGTGTGTGTGTGTGTGTGTGTGAGGGGGGGGTGCATTGGGAAAGGGGCTGGGTGGTGTGTGTGTGTTGTGTGAGGGGGGGGTGCATTGGGAAAGGGGGTGGGTGGTGTGTGTGTGTGTGTGAGGGGGGGGGTGCATTGGGAAAGGGTGTGTGTGTGTGTGTGTGTGTGTGTGTGAGGGGGGAGGTTTGGCACTGGCGAGAATCCTGCCAGGGCTGCTCCACTCAGGGACCAACTCAAGGAAATGGGCCAAGAAGCGAATCTAATGAAACCCCCTAAATTAATTTCCAGTCTCATCTTTAGCTGGAGGCAATGGAGAGCCGGGGGAACTCTGGCTGTTTGCAGGAGAAAAAGGAATGGATGGATGAAGGGAGTGGGGGGGGAGAGGGAGGGAAGGAGGGAGGGAGGGGGGGAGGGAGGGAGGGAAGGAGGGAGGGGGGAGGGGAGGGGGGGAGGGAGGGGGGGGAGGGAGGGGGGGGAGGGGGTTAGACCTCATCATATTGGAAAAAAAGAAAAGAAAGAAAGTTGAGTCCCTGAGTAGCTCTCCTCCTCTCTGCGCTTCATTCAGTCTGCATACTTATTAAATTCCTTTGTGCTGCTTCGTCCTGTGCCGGTGTTGAAATGTCTATTCATCTGTACCAGCTGCCACCGTGCTGTGGTTACGACTTCAGACCTCAGGACTTGGCCTCTCAACACACACACGCACACACAGAACACACACACATACAGAGAACACACACAAAGAAAACACACGCACACAAAAAGCACACACACACACACACACGAAACATACATTTGTATGTAATCCACATATTCTAAATTACAACAGGGGCATCTTGCAATTCAAACACCCACATCGCTGTGAGGCTGAACTAGCAGGATTCTTATACACACACACACACACGCACACGCACACGCCTCCATGGCTCCAACCCTCACATATGGTGCAGCAGTGCTGGGTTTTAATGTAGCATAGCCTAGCCCTGATGTTCCCACCCGGCCTGCACACACACACCTGTCTCTGCGTGCCATTTAGCTGCCCGCGCGGCCGCGCTGCCAGCCTCGACCTTGGCGGCTCCGCCACCGTGCCCGCCCGCCATCTGCAGTGGGGAGGCTTGGGCAGTAAAGCATGGCGACCCCGGCGTTGCCGGGCCCGTAACGCCCCCGCCAGGGCCCCGCCAGATGGCTCTACCACTAAGAGGGTTTTACTGCAGCTAAAGATGACTGGGCAGAGACGTCTGCCTCACCCGCCCTCCTCCCTCCCTCTCTCTTTATCTCCCTCCTCCTCTCTCCTTCTCTCCCTCCTCCTCTCACTCTCTCCCCTCCCTCACTGTGCCAAGTGCCAGATAACCCCCCCCCCCCACACACACACACACACACACTCTTGCCAACCCTGCCTAACCCACTCCCCTTTACCCCCTCCCTCCACCCCCTCCCCACCCCCCCATTCTTACCCTCCGCCCCCACTCCGCCCCCCTTCCCTCCGTTATTTCAGTCATGATTATCCAGCACCAGACAATCCTCAAACAGCCAGAAGGTCGTGATGTATGTGATGCCCGGCCAGGGCTGATATCTGGAGGTCTGAGGAACGATCATGCTGCGGACCAACACACACACACAGGCCTCAACACACACAGCCCTCACACACACACAGGCCTCACACACACACAGCCCTCACACACACACAGCCCTCACACACACAGGCCTCACACACACACAGCCCTCACACACACACAGCCCTCACACACACACAGCCCTCACACACACAGCCCTCACACACACACAGCCCTCACACACACACAGGCCTCACACACACACAGCCCTCACACACACACAGCCCTCACACACACACAGCCCTCACACACACACAGCCCTCACACACACACAGGCCTCACACACACACAGCCCTCACACACACACAGCCCTCACACACACACAGGCCCTCACACACACACAGCCCTCACACACACACAGCCCTCACACACACACAGCCCTCACACACACACAGCCCTCACACACACACAAGGCCTCTCACACACACAGCCCTCACACACACACAGCCCTCACACACACACAGCCCTCACACACACACAGCCCTCACACACACACAGCCCTCACACACACACAGCCCTCACACACACACAGCCCTCACACACGTGCATGAAGGCACGTCAGCAGACGTAAAGACCTTCTCTGAGGGAAAATACCCAAACTGTGCTCGTGGTCTGGAGGAAAATCGATACGTTCATCTTCCAGTGTGTGAGGGGAGGAGACCAGACCAGAGTCTGGGGGGGGGGGGCAGGACTGGGTGCTGGCAGGACTGGGTGCTGGGCAGGACTGGGTGCTGGGCAGGACTGGGTGCTGGGCAGGACTGGGTGCTGGGCAGGACTGGGTGCTGGGCAGGACTCACTACCAATGCTGTGGTTTCTCTCAGGACATACGTGTGTTTGGATGGAAAGGCTGTGAAAGTGAAGTGTTTTTGCATAGTGGAGGAGAAGGTGGATTGGTACTGCCAGAAAGGTGTGTGTGTGTACATTTTTATTGTCAGTTTGTATAACTAGTGGTGTGTGTGTGTGTGTGAACGTGAGCGCACGTCTGTGTGTGTGTGTGTGAGTGTGTGTGAGTGTGTGTGAGTGTGTGTGAGTGTGTGTGTGTGTGTGCTCCCAGCTAGCTGCTGTTGCAGCAGTGTTCCCAGGTCTTGATTAGAGGATTAACGTGGGGCTGTAGAGCTGCTGTGTGTATTGACTTCTGAGGAACACACTCCACAGCCAAATCCCTATTCCTCTGAGCTCCTGGACCTCCACTCTGCTCTCTATGCACTAGTGTCAGCATGTGTGTGAGATAGTGTGTGTCTGTATGTATATATACATGCTTGTGTGTGTATCCTGTAGTTTGTTAACGTGTAGAGAGGTGCTGGCTGGCTGGTCCCAGAGCAGAGAAGCCTGTTCTGCTGGCTGCTTTATTGACATCATTGATTTTCTTTCAGTGAGAACTACCCAGGAGATCTAGGCTGGGGAGGTTACACAGGTCAGGACAGACTCATGTGATAGACATGCTCTGTCTGTGTGTGTGTGTGTGTGTGGGGGGGGTGGTTGTTGTGCATGTGTGGGTCGTGGTGTGTTGCGTGTGTGTGTTTTGCCGTGTGTGTGTTTGAATATCGGTTATTTTCGGTTTTGAATTCACCTCTTTAAAATTGAAATGTAAAAAAAAATCTAGGTTCAGAAATTCAGGTTGCTCAAATTCTAACAGTATAATTCAGAACACAAAAATGCAATCAAAAGAAATTTTAGCCAAAAAAAGTTTAGCCGAAAAATGTCAGATTGCAACATTCGGAATACCAAGGTATTGCTTGCTTGTCAAATGTTCTTGGCTCAAATTGTTTCAGAATCAGAATTCAGCTCAACTGCAGCCCCCTCCCTCCTCGTCTCCAGGATTTAAGTACCCAAACACCTTTGTGTAAAACACAATGTGTGTAAAACGAAAGTTGCGTTTGATAAATCAAGTAGGCCGCTTATCTACTACAACAAGCCTGACAGGTCATTTAGAATGTCCTCTCTACGTCTACAGACTGAAAAGAATAAATAGGCTGATCTTGAGTATTGCACTGGTTTGTTTTTTTTATTTATTTTTTGTTTTTTTGGAGCTGCATCTTTCAGGCTGTTTGAAAGGTGAGATTCTGGAACAGTGAGGCGGCCAGGATGAAACATGGACTAATCATTCGTCTGAAAAGGATCCCAGAGCTCACTAGGACTCTCCCTCTCTCCCTCTCTCTCTGCTTCTCTCTCTCTGCTTCTCTCTATCCCGCTCTCTCTCCCTCTTTATCACCCTTTTCCTCTCGCCCTCTCTCTCTGCCTCTCTCTCTCTGCCCCTCTCTCTTTCTGCCTCTCTCTCTCTCTCTCTCTCTCTCTCTCTCCCTCTCTCTCTCTCTCTCTCTCTCTCTCTCCCTCTCTCTCTCTCTCTCTCCCTCTCTCTCCTCCCTCTCTCTCTCTCTCTCCCTCTCTCTCTCCCTTCTCTCTTTCCAGGTTTGTCTCCGTCCTCCATTACCCACTTTATTTCATTCCAGGGGATCAAATTTGTATCCAGTTAGGCCTCTCATCTCTAACTCAAAGGGAATAAATAAAAGCACTTTATTGCTCAGCACCCTGAAACAAGAAGATGGGGGTCGAGGAGGACTGAGGGAGGGGGGGGAAAATCTCCAATTCATTCGGATCAAGTCAATAACACTGTAATATTTATGAAGGCTGGAAGCTAGCCTGCCCTAAAACCCAAACTCCAGCAATCCTGAATTATAAATTGGTATTGATTTGTGTTGTGGGTGATGTGAGCGTCAGTCTGTGTGTGTGTGTGTGTGTGTGTGTGTGTGTGTGTGTGTGTGTGTGTGTGTGAATCCCTTTGTGCAGGAGGATGCAGAGCCAGAAAGCGTAGCTCAGGATCTACAATTATCACAAATGTGTGTTTTATGATTAACACATTTTTCTTCTGTATGTTTGTCTGCATGTGCACATGGAAATGTCCTTATTTGTGTGTAAGTTACGTTTGGCTTATTTAAATGATTAAATTAGTTTTTCTTGGGTGTTTCTGTGTGTTTGCTCCTGTATGTGTGTGTTTGTGTGAATGTGTGTCTGCATGTGTAGGCGTGTGTGTCTGCGTGTGTGTGTGTCTGCGTGCATGTGTGTGTGTGTGTGTGTGAGAGGAGGGGGTGGTGAAAGCAATAGGGTCTCATCCTGTCCAAGCGTCAGAACAGCATCAAATATGTATGACCCCGCCTCCCTGGTGAGATATGTACACAGTACATAACAAAGTCTAGGATTCACACACACAAAGCTAAACCTTACAATCAGGGGGATGTAAACTGTCTGTTGCAACTGCTGTGGTGTTAGCTTGATAGACAACCAACACTGCAAAACCGGCCATTCACAATCCCTTACCAAAGTAGTAAACATAGTCAGTGGATGTTTTCTTCTTTTTTCCCTTCTTGAAAATGAAGTTGCTTGTCTCATAAGTAAGAGAACAGTAAGATCAAACACTCGCTCCATACTAATAGGTTTAAATCAATATTTCGCATTTGACTTGTTTATCAAGATGCTAAGCTACATCCTACACTTAACCCACCCAAACCGACATCAAGACAATAACACTGAACAGTAAAAGATGAATAAACTACAAGTTCTATATGTCTTTTTTAAACGCTACATTATGGTGTACTGTACATTGAAGCCTGCTAAATTAGCGGCAGCAATACAGTTTAAAATAATCCATATTTATTCATGGGGCTCTATTGAGTTTCTACACTGGCCCATTTGTGTCAGTGTTTGTGATAAGATGGAGGCAGACTGATGGCTGGCTGTTATGTAACGGATTCCTTTCCAACCTCCCCTGTTGCTGGTCCTCTCATGTGGCCAACCACTCTGCTGTGACAGACCCTCATATCAAATCTCTGAATCTTTATATAGAAATCAATACCCTCTTAATCTGCCTCTCTGTCTCCTCCTGCCCTGCCCTGCCCCTCTCTCCCCCCCTCTCTCTCCCTCCACCCATCCCCCCATCCTGTCTCATTCTCACTACCTCATCGCCCCCTCTGTTCCACAACCCCCCCGTCCCCCCCCCGTCACCTCTCCTCTCTCCCTCCTCTCATCCACACCTCCGCTCTCCTCCACCTCCACTCTCCTTTCCATCGCTCGCCCTCTTCCTTCTTACTTCTCGGCTGTTCCGGCCGGTCTGGGCATGCCCAGTTGAGTTGCAGCCCTCACACCAGCCCCGGCCCCCAGGATGAAGAGCACAGCGCTGGGTGTTGGTGGTGTGTCGCCCTCCCCCCACCCTCCTCCACCCACCTGGTTCCCAATAGCCTCAGTCGACAAACACCAGCCGCCCAAACACACCCCGACAGCTGTTGACCATCAGATACACTTAAAGAGCTGAATATTTCTCTCTCAGCTATGGGGGCTAAGTAGTTATGTAGCTCCTTGGACAACAGACCGAGGCTTTGAACAGCAACAGGAAGTCTAGACATCCAACTGGGGTGGAAGTCAGGGGAGTGTGAAAGTCTGGCAGTCTGAAAGGACGGAAGGATAGAAAACGGTTTAAAACGTTGGAAATATGTCAGGATTGGAGGCACCCAAAAATGTCAAAGCGTGAGGCTATCAAACCGTTCTCTGGTGATGATTACTCGTCCTCAAAGTCATTATTTGGGAAACCTGGGCCGATGCTACAACAGCTCAGAACAACCAGAAAGCCTGAAGTGAGGAGGGAGAGAGGAGGGAGAGAGGAGGGAGAGAGGAGGGAGAGAGGGGAGAGAGGAGGGAGAGAGGTGAGGAGAGAGGTGAGGAGAGAGGTGAGGAGAGAGGAGGGAGAGAGGAGGGAGAGAGGAGAGAGAGAGGAGAGAGAGAGGTGAGGAGAGAGGAGGGAGAGAGGAGGGAGAGAGGTGAGGAGAGAGGAGGGAGAGAGGAGGGGAGGAGGAGGGAGGAGAGAGGTGAGGAGAGAGGTGAGGAGAGAGGAGGGAGAGAGGAGGGAGAGAGGTGAGGAGAGAGGTGAGGAGAGAGGGAGGGAGAGAGGTGAGGAGAGAGGTGAGGAGAGAGGTGAGGAGAGAGGAGGGAGAGAGGTGAGGAGAGAGGTGAGGAGAGAGGAGGGAGAGAGGTGAGGAGAGCGGTGAGGAGAGCGGTGAGGAGAGAGGTGAGGAGAGCGGTGAGGAGAGATGTGAGGAGAGAGGTGAGGAGAGATGTGAGGAGAGCGGTGAGGAGAGATGTGAGGAGATCGGTGAGGAGAGATGTGAGGAGAGAGGTGAGGAGAGCGGTGAGGAGAGAGGTGAGGAGAGAGGTGAGGAGAGATGTGAGGAGAGCGGTGAGGAGAGCGGTGAGGAGAGCGGTGAGGAGAGCGTTCACTGTACGTCGGTGTTCAGGAGGAGAGCAGGAAGCAGCCAGGGGAGCGCTGCTCTGCAGGCCTGACCCCATCAACACCTCCAGCAGACGCACCTCACGGATCAACAACAGACAAACAAACCTCGCCTTTCATGGCCGCTTCTGGAGCGCTGCTATCCTCTGAGAAATTAGCTCGCCACCTTCACACATCTGCTACGAGCATGGAGGGGATTCCTTAATTAGGCCGCATCGCATTCATATTTCCTGATAAAGATGGTGTGGTGTGTGTGTGTGTGTGTGAGAGAGAGAGAAATAAGAGAAAGACAGAAAGAGGGAGAGTAAGACAAAGAGAGTAAGACACAGAGAGACAGAAGAGAGACAGAAGGAGAGAGAGAAGGAGAGAGGGAGTAAGACACAGAGAGACAGAAAGAGAGACAGAAGGAGAGAGAGAAGGAGAGAGGGAGTAAGACAGACAGAGACAGAAAGAGAGAGAGAAGGAGAGAGAGAGAGAGAGTTGGCTATTATGGGTGCATTCTGTATTGGGGAAACACTCGGGTTATTACTACGACAGAGAGGAAGATGAAGGGGTAGAGAGCAGATTAACGGGGCAGGGTTTGAGGAGGAGAGGAGGAGGAGAGGAGGAGAGGCCAAGGGATGTTGGGAGGCTAGGTGAGGGGGATGATAGTAGGTGTGTATGGGGAGGCGGGGGAAAGGATGAGGGCGGATGAGGGTGGGAGAGGGACAGGGTGAGGGGATGAGAAGCGGGTGTGAGAGGGATGCGAGCAGGGTGAGAGGGATGAGAGTGGCTGAGGGGGAGGATGAGAGCAGGGTGAGGGGATGAGAGCAGGGTGAGAGGGATGAGAGCAGGTGAGAGGGATGAGAGCAGGGTGAGGGATGGAGGAGGCAGGGTGAGAGGATTGAGAGCAGGGATGAGAGGATGGAGGAGACAGGGTGAGGAGGATGAGAGCAGGGTGAGAGGATGAGAGCAGGGTGAGAGGATGAGAGCAGGGATGAGGGGTATGAGGAGGCAGGGTGAGAGGATGAGGAAGCGGATGAGGGTGGATGGAGGCAGAGGTGAGGGTGGAGGAGGCAGGGTGAGAGGATGAGAAGCAGGGTGAGGGGATGAGAGCCGGGTGAGGGGATGAGAGCAGGGTGAGGGGATGAGAGCGGATGAGGCGTGCTGCTCGGGTTTCCCAGGGCGCTGTTGACACAGCAGATTACATCCCACCCTGGGTCAGCTCTGTGAGAGGCCCAGGAGGCAGCGATCTGTCAACAGCAGGATCAACAAGACTGGATCGATCTCTTCTGTCTCACAGGGGGAGGGGGGGGGGGCGTGGGGGGGCAGCAGTATTAGTGACAGGCAGCCAGGTGTTGAAGGGGAGGCAGGCTTAGCAAGGTGCCATGCTTGGAGGGTGGCTGGAGGAGGGATGGAGAGGTGGAGGGAGGGATGGAGGGATGGAGGGAGGGGGGGGGGGGCGTCACCTGGTTCCCATGCCCCCTCACATGAGCTCTCCACCTGGGGTCTCTGGAGACAGACCCAGCCTCTGCTGGAGGTTGGGACTGAGAGAGGAGAGGTGAGGGGGACAGGAGCTGGTTTGGGGGAATGTTCGGCCTCATTTCAGTCTGCTCATAAAGACCACTGCAGTTCAAAGTTTCTGTTCCTGGTAAACACAGACTGTTCCTGCACTTCTGGATATGCACTATTTGAATGACACTTTGCTAAATATCATCTGCTAAATAAAAACGTAAAATCCACCTCAAAATCATCAACCATGTCCTCCTGATCAGATATCACACATCCAAGAAGACGACACAGGGAATGACATCATGAGAACCCTCCCAGCCAAGTCAGGAAAGAGGGATACCTTTTCCCCTCCTGGTTAAATGGCTTTCAAAGCACCCCGGGCCACTGCACACTTCTGCCCAGATTACATCAACTCCCCCTGGCCTGAGGCTGTGCTGGGGGCCCAGGCTTCAGCGGGGCCTAATGGACCCACCCAGACAGGTGTGGCCCCAGGGCAGAGACACGGAGACAGGTAGAGGAACAGGCTCCCCCTGCTGCCTCCTGATGCCAGCTCACACACCAGAGACAGAGCTGCCTCTCAGGGGGGGAAAAGCATCTGATGACTGCTGAGTATAGATGGGATATCTGCTTCATGGCAATGTGCAAATATTGAAATAGAATAACAGAGAGAGAGAGAGAGAGAGAGAGAGAGAGAGAGAGAGAGAGAGAGAGAGAGGGAGGGAGAGAGAGAGAGAGAGAGAGAGAGACAGGAGGCCTTGGGCTTGCAGGACGTGAAAGCAGTCTGACAACTGGTGAATAGATCGAAGAGTTTCTCTTTTTATGGATAATAACACTCAAATATTGAAATGGCCATCCTCTACGCAACTTTCTCGAGAGCTGGTATGGTTCCATGGTTCAGAGTCCTGCAGGTCAGAGGTAAATCTCTGACCTGAAATTTCCGAGCCTGAGGAGAGTTTAAGGAGAGGAGAGGGAGAGTTCCAGGCTGAAGGTGGAACCAGGAGGCTTGTGGTGGCTCTCTACCCAGAGAGATCATATTATTCTGGGGTAGCGGGATTGTGGCCTGGGCTCGATGTGGTTGGGAAGCTGCTGTGCTTGGTGTGTGGTGTGTGTGTGTGTGTGTGTGTGTGTGTGTGTGTGTGTGTGTGTGTGTGTGTGTGTGTGTGTGTGAGAGCGTAAGTGTGTGTGTGTGTGTGAGAGCGTAAGTGGTGTGTGTGTACATGCTGGAACAGATACCCCCTTTGAAAGGCGAGGGGGTAAACCACAAACACTGGTGCTGATATTTCCATCTTTACTCTGTAGAGTGGTCCTCAAGGTCGTCTGGGTAGCCCAGACACAAACACATAAATATATTATACACACACACACACACACACACCTATTCACATACACACAAGCAAAAACTATGAGTGAAGACATCCACTTCATAGAGACCAAAATGGAACATTTGGAATGCCGTCGCAACATCCCCAAAACATCCCAAAGAGAACATGGTCTCTGACGCGTGTGTACGGAGATCACTCTCTCTCCCCACATCCCCCTCTCCCTTTTCTCCCCTTTCTTACCTCCCCCCCCTCTTTCTCTCTCCTTCTCCCCCGCTCTCCCCCCCCCCCCTCCCCCTACCCCCCCTCCTGCATGTCCCAGCTTGGGGAAGGCAGCAGTGGTCCTGCCCCAGTGGGAGGAAAGGATATCCTGAATAATTAAGCTGGGACACCAGGCCCCCACCGGAGCTACCCACAGTCCCCCATCCATATTTTACACCCCCTCTGTCCCCCCTCTGTCCCCCCTCTCTACCCCCCATCCCCCCTCTCTAGCCCCCTCTCTACCCCCTCTACCTCCCGGGTCCCAGCATGGCACGGTTCCCCCGACCCCCCCGGCCCTCCAACAGCACCATTACATCCCCAAACACAGGCAATGTCACGCACTACCCACAATGCACTGCCATAACAGCTGACCTCCATTGTCAGGCCCATAAAAAGGCATTAAACATTCTCTATAGATCAGAGCTCCCTTCAATAACCCACATAAAACCAAGACGTGGAATCTCGTCACAAGCACTTGGACCCTTGTAAACCGCCGCCAACCCTCTCCACATACATAACCCGTACAAATTACCCATAAAACCTTGCAGCGACCTCCTGCTTCTTCTTCCTGTGTGACAACCTTTCCTCTGCCTCCTGCCTCTCTCCACAGCCCTTTCCTCTGCCTCCTGCCTCTCTCACAACCCTTTCCTCTGCCTCCTGCCTCTCTCACACCCTTTCCTCTGCCTCCTGCCTCTCTCACAGCCCTTCCCTCTGCCTCCTGCCTCTCTTACAGCCCTTTCCTTCTGCCCTCCTGCCTCTCTCACAGCCTTCCCCTCTGCTCCTGCCTCTCTCACAGCCCTTCCCTCTGCCTCCTGCCTCTCTCACAGTCCTTTCCTCTGCTCCTCCCTCTCTCACAGCCCTTTCCTCTGCCTCCTGCCTCTCTCACAGCCCTTTCCTCTGCCTCCTGCCTCTCTCCACAGCCCTTTCCTCTGCCTCCTGCCTCTCTCACAGCCCTTTTCCTCTGCCTCCTGCCTCTCTCACAACCCTTTCCTCTGCCTCCTGCCTCTCTCACAGCCCTTTCCTCTGCCTCCTGCCTCTCTCACAACCCTTTCCTCTGCCTCCTGCCTCTCTCACAGCCCTTCCCTCTGCCTCCTGCCTCTCTCACAGCCCTTTCCTCTGCCTCCCTGCCTCTCTCACAGCCCTTTCCTCTGCCTCCTGCCTCTCTCACAGCCCTTTCCTCTGCCTCCTGCCTCTCTCACAAGCCATTCCAGGACTTTTTTTTCCCTTCTTTTCCTCCTTTCAATTTTAGCCATGCTGCCGAGTGATGTCCTGTTTTATTGTAAATCTATACTCTTAATCTGGTCGGCACCGATGGGCTCGCTCTGGACGATCAATAGGCTGGGATTGCTAGGAAGGGTCCGGAGAGGCTGATAACTCCCTCACTCCCTCATCTCCTCACCTCCTCACCCCCTCATCTCCTCACCCCCTCATCTCCTCACCCCCTCATCTCCTCACCCCATCATCTCCTCACCTCCTCACCCCCTCATCTCCTCACCCCCTCATCTCCTCATCTCCTCACCCCCTCATCTCCTCACCCCCTCATCTCCTCATCTCCTCACCCCCTCACCTCCTCACTCCCTCATCTCTTCACCCCCTCACCTCCATATCTCCACACCCCTTCACTCCCTCACCTACTCACCCTCACTCACCCCCTCATCCTACTCTCTCTCCCTCCCTCACACTCCTGTCTCTCCTTCCCCCTCTCCTAGATGCAGTTCAGTATTAAACATCCCCCAGTGACTGTCCTACAGTACCAGGCCACTCCCCCTGTGGGCCTAATGAGAGATGGACAGTTTAGAAGCCATTGACTCCTGGAACAGCGAGCAAGAGGGATGGCCCAACGCAAATGTCCCCCCGTCCGGGCCAGGGGGGTGATTAAGAGACAGGGAAAAGCTTGGAGGGGGGTGGGAAGGGGGAGGGGGGGGGACGTCGGAGGGGTGAGAGGCCACCCTCCATCTCCCCGTCTCTCTCCCCCGTCTCTCCCCCCCCCCCCCCCCAGGTGACAGGGAGGAGAGAGCGAGGTGACAGGGAGGAGAGCGAGGGGGGAGGGGAGAGGGCACGACTCCATGTCCTGTCCACATTAAAGTAAGAGATGTTGGAGGACGGGGGGGAGGGGGGGAGGGGCTGAGAGGTGCACCCTGGGTAATTAGACCTCGGTTCCCTGTGAGCTCTGACAGTCTCTGGAAATTTATGTTCCCAGTCGGGCAGCTTGGCCGGCTGTCTAATTGCGAATATTAGCTTGTAATAACACCTGTTTTAGGCCTCGGACTCTAATATTTCACCTCGGCCATTGTGGCTTTCTGCTCCGCTCAGCAGGATGGTAGCCATTAGGTGACAGCCGAGGAAACGAAACGCTTCCTGGTTGGCAGGTTAGACCTCTGAGTAGAATCACCGTCCAAATTTATGATCTACCAATCCTTAATGCTGGTGGGATGCATGTCGTACGTGGTCATGTAAGTGAGCTGCCAGCATGTGGTACTAAGGCCACAGTCACGTGTTGGACAGACAGAGCGACTAAGCAGAGCACACCGCAGAACTTGAGACTGAGCTTTCTATAGGATCGTCATGGATCACCTGTATAACGGAATACACACCTGCAGCTGCACATGTCCTCATTAGATGTTGTGTGTGTGACTGTGTGTGTGTGTGAGAATGTGTGTGTCTGTGAATGTATATATGTGTGTGACTTTGTGTGAGCGCGTGTGTGTGTGTGTGCACAAATGAGTTGCACGGAATAGTGTTTACTGTGGCGATCTGTGAAGCAAGCCAGAACTCAGGGCCGGACGCCTGTTAGATTACACCCCTGGGCGGCGCTTGAAACAACAGAGACGGGGGGGCCGGGAGCCCGTGAATCGAGCCCTTTACAGTGGCCACTGATGGGGGAGATTTGCATGATGGGTCACCAATAGCCACCCTCCACCCCCACCCCTCCACCCCCACCCCTCCACCCCGGACTCACTGATTTATCTGTGGGTTTAGGGGCTTAAGGCGGCGTGGCCATAAATCCTGCATCTCTTAATAGGGCGCTAAATGCAGTGGTGCGGCCTGGGTTCCTGTAATCACTGCCCTGGAGCTGTCCATGCTAAACACAGGCACCGGGAGAGGGGGGGGGGGCACCGGGAGGGGGGTAACTAACACAGCACAGAGACAGAGCATGGGGGGAGGTCCACACACACACACACAAATGTCTGTATGTACTTGCACCCACAATTGATGGTGATGGCAATGTGTGCAAATAAAAGGATGTGAATTAGTATGTATTCATGAACGTGTGTGAGAGTGTGTGTGTGTGTGGTCTGTGTGTGTGTGTGTGTGTGTGTGTGTGGGAGGGTGAGTATGTGTGCGGTCTGTGTGAGAGTGCGTGTGTGTGTGAGGTCAGTGTGTGTGGATGGCTATCGTAAAATCAGCTCATTAATCAGAACAGAAGTTGAACTCTTGGTGTCATCGTGAGCATCTCTTGTCTCCTACTGTTCCTCAGATAGGGAGGATGACACGATCTCTACAGTCACACCTATCACACACTCCCTGGCAGCGTGAGGTGAGAGAACATTGTGTGTGTGTGGTGTGTGTGTGTATGTGAGAATGTGTGTGTGTATTTGTGTGTGTGTGAGTGTGTGTGCATGAGTGTGTGTGTGAGTATGCATGTCTATGCATGCATGCATGTGTGTGTGTGTGTGTGTGTGTGTGTAGGTGAATGTGAGATTGTGTGTGTGTGTGTGTAGGTGAATGTGAGAATGTGTGTGTGTGTAGGTGAATGTGTGTGTGTGTGTAGTTGAATATGAGAATGTGTGTGTGTGTGTGTGTGTGTTGGGAGGGTCACTACCATCCGTCCTCACAGCCTCTACTTTCCCCTGGCCTTTCTCCAAGCTGTCCTTAACGAGCCAACATGGATTTGGTAATGACCTTGGTGCCCTCTCGGCCCCCCGCTGGGTTTCTGGACGGGGTCACTGGTTCACGCCAGCACCACGGAGCCAGTAAGAGGCAGGCAGTCACACGCTTCCTCAAGGGCCAGCTGACATTGAGCGAGCGGACGGAAGGCTTCGTTCCAGCCGCACATAATGAACTTCCCCCTCCCCCTCCACCAACGCACACCAGCAGAGAACACAAGTGCACAGCACATTCTGGCTGTTCAAGAAAAATGTAGAAATTGATTTAGTAATAAAGGTATTTGGGTATTTCTGGTACACGGTGTGGTGTGCACACAGCTGTGTTGTGTAAGAGGTGAGGACAGGGGTGAGGACAGGAGGTGAGGACAGGGGTGAGGACAGGGTGAGGACAGAGGTGAGGACAGGGGTGAGGACAGGGGTGAGGACAGAGGTGAGGACAGGGGGTGAGGACAGGGGTGAGGACAGAGGTGAGGACAGGGGTGAGGACAGGGGTGAGGACAGGGGTGAGGACAGAGGTTGAGGACAGGGGTGAGGACAGGGGTGAGGACAGGGGTGAGGACAGAGGTGAGGACAGAGGTGAGGACAGAGGTGAGGACAGGGGTGAGGACAGAGGTGTTTGGGCTGGAGTTGCATCGGATTTCAGGAGCCCAGACAGCAGCACCCAGGAAGCACCCAGGCAGCAGCCCAGCCTGAGGTGGAGGACTAGCCCTGCTCCCCAGGGAGCAGCAAGCCACCTGTCAGGTGAATTTACCCTGTGTCCAGTTCTACTGAGGTGTGTGTGAGTGTGTGGTGGGAATGTGTGTGTGTGTGGTAGTTTGGATGGAGGGGAGTTGTACCAGGGCATGTGTGAAGCAACGAGGACTGTGATGTTCTTAAGAGAGAGAGAGAGGAAGGAGGGATGGGAGAGGAAGGAGGGATGAGAGAGGAGGGATGAGAGAGGAGGAAAGGATGAGAAAGGAGGAGGGATTAGAGAGGAAGGAGGGATGAGAGAGGAGGAGGGATGAGAGGGGGGAGGGATGAGAGAGGAGGAGGGATGAGAGGGAGGAGGGATGAGAGAGGAGGAGGGATGAGAGGGGGGAGGGATGAGAGAGGAGGAGGGATGAGAGAGGAGGAGGGATGAGAGGGGGGAGGGATGAGAGAGGAGGAGGGATGAGAGGGAGGAGGGATGAGAGGGATGAGAGGGGGGAGGGATGAGAGAGGAGGAGGGATGAGAGGGAGGAGGGATGAGAGGGATGAGAGGGGGGAGGGATGAGAGGGATGAGAGGGGGGAGGGATGAGAGGGATGAGAGGGGGGAGGGATGAGAGAGGAGGAGGGATGAGAGCGGAGGAGTGTTCCTACCTGTCGATGATGACAGGGTCAGAGGGGGTCTCGTTGCGGTTGCCGCAGCTCTTCTTGTCACAACACCGGCTGGAAGACAAACACACACTGTTACACCCTGCAGTACACTGGGCAGAGCACTGTCTTTAAGTCAAACACACACTGTTACACCCTGCAGTACACTGGGCAGAGCACTGTCTTTAAGTCAAACACACACACACAAACACCCCTACACCCACACACACATAAAGACACACTTTTCAGGAGTCGTCAGGGTTACGAGGACTGAAAGATACCCTGGCTTCTCCACAGTCATTAACAATTACGAGCTGGACTCTGACTGTCGACCGCGGGCAGGCCGTGGCATGGGATGGCAAGGAGTCAGAGAGGAGAGCAATGTGGCAGGCTGCCGGGTGGTAGAGCCACCATGCCCCCCCCCCCCCCCCTCCCCCCTCCGTCCAGCTGGGCTGTGCTCCAGCCAAGGTCACTCTCCTCCCCGTTGACAGTTTGGACAGCGTCCAGAGAAGCAGGGACTACACCTCTCCTTCCCCCCCCTATCCTCCTCCCCCACCCAGCCCCCCCTCCTCCCCCATCCTCCGGCAGTGCCACCATGCCCCCCCTGTGCCAACCCCCCTGACCCAGACCTGTGCCACCCTGGCCCTTCCAGAATACTGGTGTGGAGGCATGTTGGATCAGGGTGGAGGAGGAGGAGGGGAGGAGGGGGGTGGTGGGGTTTGGAAAGAGAACTCTGCCAAATTGTGTGGAGGGTCAGTGTGCCATTGTGGGCAGGGAGAGCTGGTGAGGGGTTTGTCTGGACCACTTTCACAACACTGCCATACAACAGAGTCGAGTATGTTCCTTCAGAAAGGGATCTAAGTGATTTAGATCAAACCTTTTGTCAGAAATGATCATGTTCGTGTCCTTTTAAATGTCACGAATATATATGGTGGTTAAACTCTCACCGCTCAATCTCCAATAGGTGTTTTAGAATGATGAAATTGTGACATCACATTCGTTGCCACCTTAAAAAAAAAAAAAAAAATACAAAACTTGGGTTTGGGGATGAGCTCTCCTGGTTTTGATAGCATTGTGTCATTAGAACAGTCATCTCCATCTCTACCGGAGATTCTTAAAAATTAATCATACTGAAGACAGAGTGAAGCCCAATTATCCCACTACACCCACCCCATGCTGTCCTGAATCAAATTGCCATTTGACAAACAAGTGTCAAATGGAGCCAGAGAATGCCAAATGAACCCGCTTTATGAATCATTTATCACACTGTTTGATCTCTAAGTAGAGAAAAACATAAACTAAGCTCTAGGTTTTTGTGTGCGTGCGTGTGTTTATTCAACACTGCTCTTTGTGTGCTCGTACGTGCGTGTGTGTGTGACTGTTGCCATAGAACGCGCCACAATAATTTATTCCCCCAGCTACTTGGAACCATTAGCGAAGGTTCCAGGAGACCAATTAGCATTGGAAACCCAGTGGTGCTGCTGTGGTGACAACCTCCTCAAACTGCGAAAGAAGTGTCACAAACAAACTGGACCCCATGAGCCCAGCCTGGGCCCCTCCAGGGACCCGGGGCCCCTTTCCAAAGACGAAAACAAACCTTGGCTGAGCGTCCACAATACCGCCTTAATGACGTTTCCCCCCGGGCCAGCAGTGGGCTAGCAGCAGGCTAGCTAATGACTGAGAACACAGGTCTGGGAGTAGCTGTGGCTGCAGACACGCTGGCTGGACCGGCCTGCGCTGGTACCGGCCTGCGCTGGTACCGGCCTGCGCTGGTACCGGCCGGTCCTCCTCGTTTGGGGCTGAAGTACTCCTAAAGCTTCGGAGGAGTGTCCGGGAAGTCCAGAAAGATCGGCAGAGCGATTGGGAGACGTGTCTGATGGCTGATGCGCAGAAAGCCGCATGCGACGTTTGTCGGTTGGGAAACAGGAAGTCCTCCAGCGTGTCTGGCGAGGACGTTCTTGCCATGAAAGGACATGGAGTTTTGGCCGGTCACACCAGCATCATTACCACCGTCTCTCCGCTCGCCAGAGAAAGACACTTCAAATGTCGTCCAACAAGTGGAATCTACTTAAGCGACAAAGAAGGTTGCCTCAGTGTGTCAAAGCTCAACTATCACAGCTTTGCTTTTACAGAAAGAAAGAGGAAGAAAAAAAAAAACACACAGACACATGAAGAAGAAAAAAAAATACCACTTGGTCTTCAAAGTGTCCCTGAGGAACCTGAAGACCAGCTTCAGAGTGGGAACACTGTGTGGAATCACAGGGGTGTGATAAGACTTGGAGGGAATGTGAATGGATGTGAATGCAGGGCCTGTTTTCAAAGGGCAAGTGCTATAATCACAGGAGTCTGTGTGCACGGGCAGCGGCCAGACCTGGAGCATTGTGCCAGTCTGCCTGGCTGGGAGAGGACGCCTGTGGCAGGCATGGCAAACCTCTCTCTCTATCGCCCTCTCTTTCTCCATCCCTCTCTTTATCTATCCCTCTCTACCTCGTTCTCTCTCTAGTCCTCTCTCCCCCTCCCCCTCCCCCTCCCCCTCCCCCTCCCTCTCTCTCTCTCTCTCTCTGCCCTGCTCCAGCCGCTGGCAGACAGGCTGGTACACAGGGCCCAGGGCTGGCTAGACCGTGCCCAGGCCCGGTCCTCTGTGACAGGCCTGTGCCAACCCAACTGCACGGTGCCATGGTTGAGGTTCTGGAAGCGCGGGCCTCCAGTTTAAGAATGGGCCGACTGTAAGCTGATGATGGCCACAGATCGCTGTAGAATCCAATCCACAGTCCCATTCATAGAAATCTTTATTTACATCCATTCAACTTAACAACAGATGAAGAACTCTACAGAGTGTGCTGAAACCCATCGTATGAACTTATTTCCTTTGTTGTTCAAATGCTTTAGGTCACTCTGTCTCTACTCTCTCTCTACCCTGTATCTACCCTGTATCTACTCTCTCTCTCTGCCCTGTCTCTACCCTGTCTCTACTCTCTCTCTGCCCTGTCTCTACCCTGTCTCTACTCTCTCTCTGCCCTGTCTCTACCCTGTCTCTACTCTCTCTCTGCCCTGTCTCTACCCTGTCTCTACTCTCTCTCTGCCCTGTCTCTACCCTGTCTCTACTCTCTCTCTACCCTGTATCTACCCTGTCTCTACTCTGCTCAGAGCCAGGTGGAAACACCTAGAGGGCCAAGATAAAGACACCTCAGTCATCTCCTCACCTGGGATGCCAAGCAACAGAGAGAGAGATAATTAGAGAGAGAGATAATTAGAGAGAGAGAGAAGATGAACACAGGGAGTGTCTGTCTCATCCTTTACTCATTAGTGAATGGAAACACACCATTCATCAGGGGACAGGTAGTTAATAATCACCCTCCATCATGTCATGACGTCTCTCACTGAAAGCGTCATTATGAAAATGAAGCTGCTATCTGAGTTGGGATCTCTGAGGAGACAAAGGTTCCGTCTCCCAGCCAGGTCCAGGGAACGGCGATGCTTCACCGGGCCGTCAGGGCCCACGGGTGACCTCAGCTCACCCTGTGACATGTCTGCAGGGCAGGAACCAGAGTGTCGGGGGTGACACAGAGCTGACCCGTGTCCTAAACCACAGGTCACACACACACCGATCCTAGTGTAACGTACCTCTACAAGAGCAGGAGTCTTTGCAGAGTCGTCTAATCAGACGGGAAGGAGAGCTAGTGTGTCACAGCCTGTAAACAACCTGCTTCAGGAAACAGCCTGTCAAGACTGCTTCAGGAAACACACGCTCCTGACATGCAGATGGTCGGGTTGTTCAGAGTGTGAGGGGGAAGTTTAACAGTTTGACGTTCTCCTCTCACTTTCTCTCCTCCCTGTATTCCTCTCTCTCGATCTCTCCCTCTCTCTCTCCTCCCTGTATTCCTCTCTCTCTCTCTCTCTTCTCCTCCCTGTATTCCTCCCTCTCCCTCTCTCCCTCTCTCCTCCCTCTCTCCCTCTCTCCCTCTCTCCTCCCTCTCTCTCTCTCCCTCTCCCTCTCTCTCTCCTCCCTGTATTCCTCCCTCTCTCTCTCCTCCCTGTATTGCTCCCTCTCTCTCTCCTCCCTCACGATGTCCTCGGCCCAGCTGAGTCTCCTGTTAGGGGCCAGCGGATGGCGCTCCCCATGAACCCCCCCTCCCCCCACCCCTCCACACACACAGTCAAACTTAACACACACACACTTCCTCCTCTGCATAATTAACACACACCCCCACCAACGCACACACCTACCAGGCCCAAACGCAACTACCCAACCGCCCACAGACCTGTGCCCAACTATCCCCCCTCCAAACACACACACATCCCCCATCCTTCCAGCCCCCCCATCCATGGGTCACACTGTGAGCAGATAATTACACAGCGGGTTCTTCTATCTAACCCAAATAGGTTTCCTTAATGAGGGCTGACCGTGTGTGGACTCACCTGCACATGATCTCGTGTGTGAGGAGCACCCGGCACATCTCTGGGTTCTTGTCCTGGCCCTCGTACAGGATAGCCTGGGGAATCACAGAACAGGCCTTTAGATCAGCAGCGGTCTGGGTGTCAGTCTACCAGTCTGTCTAGCAGCGAACCAACACAAGTCTGCTGCCATCCCACCCCTCTCTGGGCTGGCGTCGGCATGTGAACACCACCACGCTGGAACACCCTCCTGTCCTTCTCTGAAAGCACCCGTCCCCCCTGTCAGAGGTTGTCACACAGAACCCTGGATGAGAGGCTACGGAACGCAGAAGAAGATGAGGCGAGACTGGTGATGGGGAGGAAGAGGAGGATGGGGAGGAGGTGGAAGAAGGGGAGATGGAGGAGGGGGAGAGGGAGAGGAGGAGGAGAGGGAGAGGAGGAGGAGGGGGAGAGGAGAAGGAGGGGGAGGAGGAGGAGGAGGAGGAGGAGGAGGAGGAGGAGGAGGAGGAGGAGGAGGAGAGGAGGAGGAGGAGGAGGGGGAGGAGGGGGAGAGGAGGAGGAGGTGGAAGAAGGGGAGATGGAGGAGGGGGAGAGGGAGAGGAGGAGGAGAGGGAGAGGAGGAGGAGGGGGAGAGGAGGAGGAGGAGGAGAGGAGGAGGAGGAGGAGGGGGAGAGGAGGAGGAGGAGGAGGGGGAGGAGGATGGGGAGAGGGAGAGGAGGAGGAGGGGGAGAGGAGGAGGGGGAGAGGAGGAGGAGGAGGAGGAGGAGGGGGAGGAGGAGGAGGAGGAGAGGAGGAGGAGGAGGAGGGGGAGGAGGGGGAGAGGAGGAGGAGGTGGAAGAAGGGGAGATGGAGGAGGGGGAGAGGGAGAGGAGGAGGAGAGGGAGAGGAGGAGGAGGGGGAGAGGAGGAGGAGGAGGAGGAGGAGAGGAGGAGGAGGAGGAGGGGGAGAGGAGGAGGAGGAGGAGGGGGAGGAGGATGGGGAGAGGGAGAGGAGGAGGAGGGGGAGAGGAGGAGGGGGAGAGGGAGAGGAGGAGGGGGAGAGGAGGAGGAGGAGGAGGGGGAGGAGGATGGGGAGAGGGAGAGGGAGAGGAGGGGGAGAGGGGGAGGAGGGGGAGGATGATGGAGAGGGCGGCGCACTGTTGTAAAGAGACTAGGAGCCCGCACGGCCCCGGAATCCTTCCCAGAATCCCCAGCCAGATGGCGGTCCGTAGCTCTGGAAGAGAGCAAGGCCCGCCCCCTGGGCATGCTTCCACAGAGCTGTCATCCCCGCCGCAAGATGACGGATGATCATGGAGAGGTGAGGCCTCATCCTCTGTTCTCAGCTCCCCTTCTCCTCATCCTCTCTCCTCGCCCTCTCCTCATCCTCTCTCCTCACCCTCTCCTCATCATCTCTCCTCACCCTCTCCTCATCCTCTCATCCTCCCTTCTCATCCTCTCTTCATCCTCTTTCCAGCACACCCTCTCCTCATCCTCTAGTCATCCTCTCTTCATCCTCTCCCTCCCTCCCTCCCTCTCTCTCTCTCTCTCTCTCTCTCTCTCTATCTGTGTCTCTCTCTCTCTCTCTTTGTTCTCTCTCTCTCTCTTTGTTCTCTCTCTCTCTTTCTGTCTCTCAGTATCACCACACACACCTTACATACCTCCACCCACACTTCTCTCTCCAGTGACCAGCCACTACCTCATCCACCTTTACAGTCAGGTGTCTAGGGTAGAGGAGCGCACCCCCCCCCACACACACACACACACACACACACCCCAAGGGGACAATACTTTTAGGATAACGACCACTTCTGCATTATTGATTCCACCCTGTCTCCTTCCCTCTATATTAAAATCCTCCAATTTGGCCAGGAGGGTTGGGGGGAGCAGGGGTGTGCAGGGAGGGGGAGTGTCAGATCGATATTTATACATCATCATTTCTGATTCAAGTGGGCCTGTCCCTCCCCCAGACCCAGGGCCAGTCTGGAGGCTCCAGAGGGCCGTGTGGACAGAGGGGTGTGGGGAGCACAAAGTCAGGGAGACGGCAGGACTTGGGCCGTCGTCCCATACATCAAATCTGGATAAAACGCTAAAGCTCAAACCAAAAGACTCAAGTTTATGAAAGAAAACCTTTTCACACTGGCATTTAAAAACACTCAAGTACGACAGCTGATTCGGCATCTACGGTCGTTTCCCAGCATGAGCGGTTTTACCACGCAACACAGGCGATCAATCGACCCCTCCCATCTCCTCCTGGCCTGTCTGTCTGCATGTCTGTCTGTCTGCAGGCAGACATGTCTGTCTGCCCCACTACAGTCTGTCTGTGGGGGCAGAGGCTGGAGGGAGGGAGGGAGGGAGGTTTTTGACTGGCAAGCAGCGAAAGCCTCCTCTTCCTTCCCCCCCCCCCCCACCTCCTCCATATACTCCCCCCCCTCCTCCTCCCCCCATGTTGTTGTCAGGATTATTGTCTCCAGGTTGCCGTGGCTGCAGCACATTAAGGGGTATTGATCAGTCTCCGTGGCTGGCGCTGTGTCGAGGACCTGGTTGCCACATCGACCAGTGACAGCCTGACACGGAGACACAGCGAGGGGGCGGCGACCACGTCCACACGGGGATTGGAGGGACGGTAAACTACCGGACACAACCGTGGCGGAGATTATGGACTATGGTGGGCCCCAGTTTCAACTGTAAATTGTGAAGCGTTGCTTGTCTTGAGCTCAGCGGTGTTTGTAACTGCCCTGGAGGGGGGGGGGTGAGACAAGTACATGGTTTGAGTTGAGTGTGTGACACAAGATAAGGTGTAGTTACCTGTTTTGTCATGGAGTCTATTAACCGTACGTACAGGTCCTGTTCTGTCCTGATCCCTGCAGAACACAGCAGAAACACAGTTAGATCCAGCATAGCCTCCTAGCATAGTTTAGCAGAGATAGTCTAGTCTTTTGGCTATAAGAGCAAGACATACAACATACACTAGTTCCATGGTTAAAATCCGTAGAACCATATATCTCCATAAATACATTTTAATAGATATAGCCGACTGTAGACGTATTAAATAATTCATTAGTTTATTTATCTAGAGATAACAATAGTGACATTCCTTGAAATGCTATTTCAGGCTAATTCACACACAAAAATATAATTCTAATGATATCCTCTAAATGAATTATGTTATTACGTGTGTCCCTATAGTGTATTTATGGTGTTTTTCATCTGTAGCGCTTGTCATGTAGGCTAGACCGAGCAATACTAACCCCCTTCAGCAAAAACAAACAGAAGCACGCTCTGGAGTTTTTGGATTATTTATGTAGTACCCGGCTTAAAGTGCCGCGTTCACTGCACCCAACCCTCTCGTCGCACTGGCTGTTCTCCTCAAGGATAACAAGGAGTTCGCATTCACGGACAAATTAAATATCAATCACGATTGCTTGTTTGCTATTAGCTGCGCCGCGGTGGAGCATAATTGTGAATCCAACATGGCAGCGGTCGGAAAAAAATCGAAGGAAAGGAAACACCTGTTAATTGGAGACTTCAGAGAGGGTTGCCAAATTCTCGTTGCTTTTGCTAAATTCTAAATTTGTTAAAAGTCGCGTTTCATAGCCAAGTTGTGTGTTTTTAATGCCCACGTCTGCTGTAATAACTATTCTCTGACGGATTTTGGAGTCCTATCATTCCAGATGTCCTAAGGATTATCATATTCTACTTAAAAACTAGTTTACTTCTGTTTAATACCGTTTAATACAGTTCTCACTTAAACTTTATAAAGTTATCAAACCCACTGAGACCACAGAACAACTCAGAAAATCTCAGGAAACAGTTTAAATATGTTTGCATCTCGTGTATCCCATGTTTTTTGCGCCAACTGTTTCGCTAGCAACAAGTTCACGTAAATATACTTTCTGTGTAATGTTTTCTTACCGTTACTGTAGAGTAGTTGTAGCCTGTAGTGAATCCCATTGTTGGTCTTTTCTCCGTTGTATTCCTGAAATAGATAATATAGTTAAAAAAGAAAAAGAAAACGATATTTAAAGCATAGCCTACCCTCTTTCCGTGCCCTGACAGGGATTACATGATGATGACACGTCGGCCAGGGTTGTAGAATACTCAAGTGAGCAGTTAGTAATCTCAGAATCATCTGTCTCAATCCACCCTATCAACCTCGCAGTCTTAATCCAAGCAGATGTTGGAACACCCTGGCCGTAATCTTGATCGGAACTCAAGCGCCGTGGGAAATACCGGTACTCAGATTAACGCTGAATGAAGGAACAGCAGGATCCTGGAACCATCCCATAACAAGCAATTTAGTACTTTTATTTTAGGAGGTATTGTACTTTGGCGTAAAGTAAAGACAGCTTGACTGTAATCTAAAATGACAAATCTGGCACGTGAATATATAAAATATATTTTGTGCTGTTTGGTGGGTGGAGGGCGGGGGTGTAATTGCTGAGGAAATATGTTTTTTGAGAACAATCTTTTTTCCATGAACCCGAAGGAAACTCCCAACTCTGATTTGGTTTGCCTTATGAAATAGTAAATGTATCTGTTTTCAGAGTATTTGCAGACCCCACAGGCCCATGCTGTGATGCTGTATTTCAATCTGCCCTCTAATCTCCATAAACATGTTTACCTCCAGATGCCAGCACTCTAGCCCAACCCTGATCACTAAACTCACACCTGCTCTAAACTCATTAAAATCAAATGATGTTCTATACACGTCTTAAACTATACACAGTCTGTATCTAACCAAAATATATAAATATGATTTTTTTTTAAGTATTTACTAGAATTATAAATGGTGAGTAAACTATTTAATGTGTCACTACCCTTCAATAAGCCCCTCTCAGGTAACTGTGTTCTGGAGACCCCCTTATTTACAGGGTTCCTCCTGATTACAGGGTCCCCGCCCCTAGCTACAGGGTTCCCCCGAGCTACAGGGTTCCCCCTGGTTACAGGGTTTCCCATGGTTACAGGGTTTAGGAGTGGCAGTGCCTCAGGTGCCTGGTGACCGGGCCAAGACTCTCTCACTGATGTGGTGTCGCTCCCAGCCAGCCAGTCTGGGACCAGCCACCACTCTCTGTCTATGTCTCTCTCTCTCTTTCAGTCTCTCTCTCTATGTCTCTCTCTCTCTTTCAGTCTCTCTCTCTATGTCTCTCTCTCTCTTTCAGTCTCTCTCTCTCTTTATGTCTCTCTTTCAGTCTCTCTCTCTTTTTTTGTCTGTCTGTCTCGCTCTATGTCCTTTCTTTCTTTTCTCTCTCTCTTTGTTTCTCTTCATCTATCCTTCTCCCCTCTCTTTATCTATCTATCTCTCTCTATCTCTCTACCAGGCGGCTCTAAGAATGCCGTGGCGCCCTGGTGCGTGCCCCGGGGTGATGGTCGAGGCCAGGCGCGTGTCCCGGGGGCTCGTGGAGGTCGAGGCAGAGGTGAACTTGCAGAGAGGACGGGAGGAGAGCCCGTCTGTGCCAGCTGGCCCCTGTCCCCGCTGACTGGAAGGGGCGGGGCTGTTGGCTGTAACCTTTTACTAAACACCACCCCCCAAGAGCAGGGCGCTGGGAGCTGGAGGTAGATCTGGCAGGAGGACTGGAGAGACAGCAGGGCTGGAGCTGGATCTGACAGCAGGACAGGCGAGCGCTGACGGAGGATCGCTGCAGTGAGAACAGAGATACTGGTGCGATCGTAAAGCAGCACAAACACCTCGGGTTGTGACGATCCTCTTTCTCATACATCTTAACATGTTTAGGGATCCAAATGTACCTGTATGTGTACTTGACACGTGTGGTAAATAAGTTAGACACTTGGATTGTTTGTGTTTTCTAAGGTTGTGTTCGTGTAAATCAAATGAATGATTTAAAATGTGACTTATTTGTATTCCCATCAGACGCAGTTAAAAACCAGGATGGTGTATGGATTGATACGTATGTATGACGATGATAAATGTCTATTGATTGATGCTCCTCTGCTGTGTGCTCTATGCTGCCTCCTAACAGCCTCCTTGGGAACTGCAGGTGTGTGTGTGAGCTGGATGCACACAGGCTCTGTGCTGTGACAGGAACCTTTAAGGTTTAATCATAAGTTAAGATTTGAAAAGAAGATTAAAAAAAGAAATTCACTTTTGTGTTTGCATAAACAAATACTGTTTGACGATGCCTTGCATTAATTACTATAATCAGTTTAATATTTGTGCCCGTGTGTGAAGGTGTGTACAGTATGTGAGAGAGTGTGTTATGCTTGTGTGCCTGCGTGTTTGAATGTTGCTTGTACTTTGTCTTTCTCCACAAAGTCCACGTAGGAAGTCCTCTCGATCTCCACCGGCTGGCCCTGCCGGTCGTACAGCGCCAGCACGAAGTGGAAGAAGTTGGACTTGCGGAGGTTGGAGGGCGGCTGCTTCTCATAGTGAGCTCTGGCCAGACCCACGCCACTGTAGCAGGAGAGAGAGGAGGGAGGGGAGGAGGGAGAGGAGTGGGGGAGGAGGGAGAGGTGGGGGGAGAGGGGGGGGAGAGGTGGGGGGAGGAGGGAGAGGTGGGAGGAGGGGGGGGGGAGAGGAGGGAGAGGGGGAGGAGGGAGGGAGGGAGGGGGGGGGGGGGAGGAGGGAGAGGTGGCGGGGAGGGAGGGAGGGGGGAGGAGAGGTGGGGGGAGGGGGGGAGGAGGAGGGGGGAGGAGAGGTAATGTGTATGGTGACATAAAAAAGGGATGGAAAAGAAAGAAGGAAAGAAAGAACAACATTTGTTAAGACACAATTCTCACAATACTGCAACTGATTGACCTTGTCAATATATATCTATTTTTTGTATCCAGGTATCCCCACCTACACTGCCTGCCTTTGAACTCATAGTTTATTTTCAAAACTATAACTAATGCAGAACTATGGAACAGAGTGGACTGAGAACGAGGAAGAGGAGGAGGAACGTCGGGTGAGAAACAGGAGACATTTGGCCTCCTCTTCACATGCACCCGTGTGCCACGCGCTCCTTTTGTCTCCTCGGCCACCTCGACAGTTGGAATTTGGCTGCAGCAAGGAGCCCCAGACTGCTGCATCTGCTTCACCGCCTGCCAGAAACGCCAGGGTGCTGCAGGGGCCTGGCAGAGCCACGTCAGGGGCCTGGCAGAGCCACGTCAGGGGCCTGGCAGAGCCACGTCAGGGGCCTGGCAGAGCCACGTCAGGGGCCTGGCAGAGCCACGTCAGGGGCCTGACAGAGCCACGTCAGGGGCCTGGCAGAGCCACGTCAGGGGCCTGACAGAGCCACGTCAGGGGCCTGGCAGAGCCACGTCAGGCTCCCCTGACCTGTCAGTCAAAACTCTCCCTGCTCTGTCTCTCCTCGGACAACACGCTCTCTTTGGAGCCGAACACTTCCACACACACGCGGACAAACCTACACACACACAGACTGGACCCACACACATCACACACACACATCACACACACACATCACACAAAATAGACACGGTGATAGAGAAAGGGATTGTGTTTAAGCGTAATCTTGAAATGTACGCGTGGATCTGAATGCTGTTGGTGTGGATTCGTTGACGGGGATTTTCTTTTTTATTATTGTTGTAGAATTTTGAGCTGTTGTTATAGAGGTTTCTATCTAGCTGATTTAGGGCAAAGATGTTGGGATGTTGGAAAGACAGAAAAATCCTTAATACCTACAGCCTTTCTCTGAGAAAAACAAAAACATTGTGAAGATTCTGTGCAGTTGTCAAAGAGAGAGAGAAAAAAAACGAGATGGGTCAAATGTAAAAACTCTTGTCGAAATTGTGCTGCATTATTGATTTAATTTTATATTTTTTTGAGCCGTCAATGTAAAATTATTTAGTTATGTTCAGCAAAGTATGCTGTTAATTGCTCAGAAATACAGGCTGCCGATAAAAATATAAACAAAACAATGCGTATTTCAATCAGATCTTTCTCATAATTTCCTATTAATCCGTGCACAAATACATGATCAATACAAGGATCTTAAGTGCCTGTTTATGCATAAATATTTATTCATGTGTAGCATTTGTAGAGGTTGTTTTTGGAATCTCGCCTGCTTTCTTCTCTGTGTCCTAGTTCTACTCCCCTGACAGTAGATTAACACAGTCATGACCTTTTTGCTCTCCTATTACCAATGCTTAATGCCTCATTTGTAACCCAGTTTGTTGAAAGCTAATTCCTAGATTCGGATTCCTAAAGACAAAAAGCTGAACTATACGGACGACAGCATTTGTTTTGCGGAGAATATCAGGCATCGCCTGAGGACAAAGTATCGATCCTCGTCTTCGTGTATCTACAGTGGTGTACGATACACGGATGGAGGACTTTAAATAATACTGATTTGTATCTGCATCTCACCTCGCCCCAGCACAATCTTAAAGCAGTACTGTGGGGGTGAACAATCTCCCTCACCAGTACTTGATGTACGTCTCAGTCATATTCACGTGACTTTCTGACGGAAAACCAAACCCTCTTTACCCCCCTGTTCTCCTCATCACCCGGGCAGCTCCAGCGGTGGTGCAGGAGGGAGTCTGGAAAGCACCTCGGAGGCAGAGCCAGTCTTAGCATGTTCGCCCCCCCTCCACGTCCCTTCACAAAGCTTGTTAGCGTTATTATTTTAATCATGCTAATTGCAGCCACACTCACTTACAGCTCAGCGCACACAGGCCTGTTACCACTCGGCACTGACACTAACTATATAAGAGACAGGCAGGTTTGGTCACACGCGTGTAGACTGGCTCAGAGGCGTGGTGAGGCCAGACGTCACAGCCAGGCCGCCTGATTGGCCGGCTCCACATGGGAGATGACAGCTTCCTGTTGCCCACGGAGACAGGACAGGCAATGCTAGTTCCACGTTCTGCCGTGAAGGTTCCGCTATCAGGGTTTCACCATGTAGGTTCTACCATGATGGTTCCAATGAGATCAGATGATGACCTATGCCCTAAAAATACGATCAAAAACAAGGTGTTGTGGCTCACCACCACATACACAGTGTGTGTCATTTCAGGACAGGATGCAGGGTTTAGTTTAGACTATCAATCTGAACTAAGATTTCAGAACTGGGCTGAATAGAGTAAAAACGATCTCAAGAGTCAGTTGTATTACTGAAAGTGAAACAGAAAATGACCGGGAGGGTCAGTGTGCCTGTGGACATTACCACGGTCACGAGAGCCTGCCCACTCTGGCCCTATGGGTTTCCAGGACGTAATGCACAGCAGCAGATGTTAACAGTGATGAATGAAGGAGGTAACCCGGACCTGAGCTCCTCACTGCTCAGGTCCACTCCAGGCTCATAGAGATGAAGAAGCACTACTACTCAGAGAGCCAGCCCTAGTGAACATGAGGAAAGAGATCTGCCGACCTCACCAGACACCGTGTAGTGTGTCTGTGTGTGTGTGTGTCTGTGTGCCGTGTCTGTGTGTGTGTCTGTGTGTGTGTGTCTGTGTGTGCCTGTGTGTGCCGTGTCTGTGTGTGTGCCGTGTCTGTGTGTGTGTCTGTGTGTGTGTGTGTGTGTCTGTGTCTATTTGCTCTCGTGCATTCACTGTATGCTAATGAGCATTTGTAAACGCATGCATATGCATAAAGTTGCGTTATGCATCTATTATTCGGACCATATGTATCTCATCTCTGTGCCCTTGTCCTTGCGTGTTATCAGCAACAACAACAAAAAATCCTTGCAACATCAACAAGTCACCAAAAAAATAATACAAAAAAACAGTTCCATGACGAGCCATTCAGAGGCCTGATACATAAGCACCTACAGCCCCCCTGCCCCCCTACCATGACCAGCCCCCCCGCCCCCCCCAGCCCCCCAGCCCCCCTCCTCGCTCCCCCCTGGGTGTGTGTGGTCCCCTGTGCCACCAGAGCAGGCACTGTGCATGCAGCCCTCAGCCCCCCTGGCATTAATCAGTGGGGCGATGAGGTGTGACCAGCTACACAGTCTTTAACCACCGCGCCCACTGCTAGCTACACCAGCACCTAATGAGGCAGACAGCATCGCCTTGTTTACACACACACGCACACATACTGTACACACTTACACACACACACAGTACACACACACACACTTCCTGTACACACACAGACATGCACACACAAACACACACACGCCCAAACATATACAAACACACAGACACACACACACAAATCACAAACATTCTAACCACATCAGTACCACTGTGTTCATCTAATATAAGACGTATCAATCCTATAACGTTTGTAGGACAAGCAAACACTGTTAGTGACCCTGCCTCAGTTCTGCTCACGTTCAGCAGAACACGGAGGCTCTAACACGTACAGAACGTGTGTGAATATGCTTAACATTGTCAACAAACCACCTTGGATTTCCTTATCATTGGAGGAGCGTAGCAGCTCAAGTTAGCGGTAACCACTTTGGCTTCGTATGAGAAGCGTTTCTGGGTGTCTGGAGAGAACAGGCAGGAGGAGAGACGTGGGGAAAACCAAGTCTCTATCCCACAGTTCCTCACCAGTAAACATTTCCCTTCGCTAATTGCTACAGCGAGCGTGTGTGCAGGGGAAGCACGTAATATATGCACATATTGCGTATGTACGGAATGTGCGTGTGAGCAGGAAAGTGTAATTTATGCTGGGATACTCAATTACTTCAGCATACATTTGCCCAGACAGGAAGGTAGTTGCTCTCTTCCCTCCCATGCGCTTGTTTGGTTAGCTCTTGTTAACCGTGTGTGTTCGTGTGTGTACGTGTGTGTGTGTGTTTGGTTAGCTCTTGTTAACCGTGTGTGTGTGTGTTTGGTTAGCTCTTATTAACCGTGTAATATGAGCTAATAAGTGGAAGCTTGGTACACGTTGTGAGGACAGCTATAGTCTGTGTGTGTTCATGTTTTTTTTGGTGTGTGTGCATATCTGCTTGCTTGTGTGTGTGTGTGTGTAGGTGTGTGTGTGTGTGTGTAGGTGTGTGTGTGTGTGTGAGTGACTGTGTTTCGAAATCAGAGATCCAGAGGAGATGAGATGCGTAGTGTTGGATGCTTTCAGTCAGGAGGTTATGTCACGGGATGAAACCCATCAACAGGCTTTCTCAGCCAGTCCTGCTCTCTGCTCTTTCCCTTCCAATCCTCTCACCTCCACTCCTCTCTTACCCACTCCTCTCTTACCCACTTCTCTCTTCCTCTCCCTCCCTCCCTCTCATCCATCTCTGCTCCTCTCCCTTCCCTTCCCCTCCTCTCACCTCCACTCCTCTCTTACCCACTCCTCTCTTCCTCTCCCTCCCTCCCTCTCATCCATCTCTGCTCCTCTCCCCTCATCTCTGTTCTGTTCTCCTCTCTTCACCTGTCCTCTTCCCTCCTCTCCATCGTTCTGTTTATTGAGGACTGGCCATGGACTATTATCCAAGTAATACATCTCCTGTCTTATACACACAAAAAACTCAATTGTATTCCATAGTGATATCAACTTCATTCTCAAGCTTTATAAACACAGACCTCACTTTGTCTGAACGATCTTTTCAACCTATTAGCAATTGAAGTACAAACACACGCACACACACACACTCGAACACGCTACGTTAAGCCTTATCTCTATTATATTTAGTTTTGGTTTTATATTTCATTTTGTCTGTTTCCATTGGAACAGTACTATTTCTTTACATACTTCTCAAATCACTAGAGACGCATATCTCAAAATCTCAACAATATTAGTGACCCTCGAGAGAATATCAAACATGCATTTATTGAGCGGACAAGTTATTACTGTAATCTGCAAACTCTGTTACATTACGCTGATAGATAAGAATAAATATACAGTCAGTAAAGATGTAATTAAACACCCCTGCAGTTACACTTGACACTGTTGACATATGTTCACACATACAGCTGTGCTGTTTGGTCTTAAATGCACATCCAGCATTCTCTTAAAACAGTCACATCATGGTTTGTTTCTACAGTAAACACAGTTAACCTTATTTTGCTCCCCAAAAAAGGCGTCCCATTATAGCGAAGCCCTTAAATCCGAGGACTAATTTGTTAGTAATTGCTGCATGAAGAGCTGCGCTATTCTAACTGTGAACCTCTGTTTCCCCGGACTGTCTGGGATAATTACAAATGACACACACAATTAAGGTGCACAAATGAAAATCAGTCACCGACCATTATTCTATTCTCACGGTGAGACTGGATGCCTGGTTCACAAACGTGAACGGGAAGTACACCACACTATTGGTGTGTCAAATCAAGCAGTATTTGTGTCTTAGTGTCTATAATGCAAAGTGTGATACAAAGTGGCCAGACATGTATTCGTGTCCAGTTCAGCTAAAGATAGAACATCAATTATTATATAATAAAAGGTTCAATGTATCACTTCATTTTTTTTTTGCATCAAATTTTTTTTTTTCTCTCTCTCCAAAACCAGTTTGAAAACTTTTTTGACGGTAAACCTTTCTAAACCTAGTATGAGCTTTCTTTTCTCAAGTACAAGCTTCTTAACATACATTTAGGTTTTTTTAGAATATATGCGCATCAGAAAAGGAATCCTAAACACATGTATATATATACACACAGGCACACACATACACACATTTCACCACACACACACACACACACACATGCATGCCACACACACATACCACACAAGCATATCACATACACAAACACACACATGTATATGGAGTCAGGTGGCTGAGCGGTGAGGGAGTCGGGCTAGTAATCCGAAGGTTGCCAGTTCGATTCCCGGTCATGCCAACTGACGTTGTGTCCTTGGGCAAGGCACTTCACCCTACTTGCCTCGGGGGGAATGTCCCTGTACTTACTGTAAGTCGCTCTGGATAAGAGCGTCTGCTAAATGACTAAATGTAAATGTATATCCCCCCTCCCCACACACACACACCTATGTGCATAGCTCAGCAACCCAAATGAGTGTGCCCACAGCTGAATCCATTAGCTGGTCACCTGCACACTTCTAACGAGGTCAGAAGGATCGCGATCCTCACACAAGTCAGCTAATGGTTTGCACGTTTATGGGGGCAGCTGGCACACACACACACACACACCACACACACACACACTTGTTCAGTTCAGGATTCCGGTAAACAGCACGAGCGACTTGGTTTTGACAGTCTGAGACAAAGAGTTAAGTCAGGTGTCTAAACTATATTTACTTGAGTCAACCATGTTATCACATTGTTACAATGTGTTAGCGAGAATTTACAGTAACGAGACTGAAACAGGATTTGTGCAATGGAAGTGTGTGCAATTTTTAATTATCTGATACTTTTAACGCGGCCTTGGGCAACGTGCTTTTGGGTTTAATTGTTAGTGCGTGTTTGCTTGTAGTGGTGTTGACAAATGCAAATTCCATTTCAACTGCATTTTCTCACCAGAGAAGAAAGAAAAAGGCACAAAAAAAGAATTCAACGTTTAATGTTAAATGTTTCCATTGACCTCTGAGGGCTCACGCAAGATGTTAAGTTACAGTCCCCAAACATTAAACGAAAATCTGCCACCGGATGACGAGCGAAGCATTATCAACACCACACAGTCAAAACATGCCTGCGAGGGCAAATAGACTTTCTTGAACCTCTTCCCACACGGCCCAGGGGCCACGAGGGAGCACCGTCTCCTTACTTTGAGGCAGCTGACTGAGGATGATTGAGGCTGTGACGGATGGTGCTCGGGACATCGAATCCCTGGTTGGCTATCACTCACCTCGGATCCCTGTCTGACTCCTGCTCCCTCATCCACTACGCTTGGGAACCTGCTCTTTACTAAGCTGCCCTCCTCCCCCACGTCCAGCCCCTCGCTAGCACACAAAGGCAAGGGGGCAACATCATTCACTTTGCTCGATTTTTACAGTGTCAGGGTAGGCAACTGGGAGGGTCAAGTGGAATCAGTTTCCCAGTTGTGTAGAGTACTCACTCACTGACTCACTCGCACTTACTTAAACGCGCACGTTCAAACAGACACACACTCAAATGTGCACTTCCGTTCATACAAGTCCAGTTGTAAAGGTACGCACACACACACACACATTTTTTATACACGACCACCTACAGAAAACAGGGAAACTTGATCTGGGGAAAATAGCTGGTGCACTTATCTACAGGTGCATTATATAAAGCCAGTCGAAAACATAAACAATTCCAAATCATTAAGCCCTATCCCTAACCAATATTCTCCACAACTGAAAGAGACACATCCACAATGCTGCGCAATCGACATTTAAAGCACATTCACTTTTCAAACACTTGTACCACAAACGTAAATTTTGCTAAACAGTGTCATGAAATGTGTGGCCAACACTTGCAGAATGTTTCCTGGTTTCAGAAGGTTTCCCAGTCCTCCAGACTGCCTTCCTCTAATTGCTTAGTGACTGACTGATGTGAACTCAGCTCTAATTCTGTCAGGGTGTGATCTTTTATACAGTACTATCTGTTCTAACAGGGGCTGTCTTTGAGATTAAACAGCACACAATACTTGGCCAAACAGTAAAACCTCAATGGATGAACTCTGCTCTCCAGTATACAGTACATCAATTTAATATTATTCATATGCTTTGGAAGCAACCAATAATTCAATTTCTATTTCATCACTGGTAACATTTAGGCCAAGTTTATGAGGACAAAATATATTCAGAAAGATATTTGAACACTGACAAGTGATTAAGTGATAAGTTTCATACAATGTCTTTTTCTTCAATCAATACCTTTTCAACGTCACAATTTATTTTATGTGAATACGTTTTGCAATATATTTATGATGAACACAAAATCTAAATTGTTCATTTATGTCAAGCTATACAAATAGCCTGTTACTGGACTTAACTATTGATTACCACGGTAGCAGTAAAATCGATAATAAACTTCAACATCGACACCCGCTAGTGTGTAGGAAATTGTGTTTACATTTTGTATTGCGGATGCCATCACTGAAACGGTAAAAAAAAAAATGTCTACAGATTTGCAAGTCAATGCGTAACTCCGTATTATGATTTACTTGATAGCGTTCAGTTGGGTCAACCTCCAGCCCCCCGCATTCCAGGCTAATGTCGCACGCGCTCACCCGTGAGCGCTCGGGTGTCAGTTGACCTGTTTATCGTTATTGAACCCCTGGTTGATCCTGTCTATGTGTGCGACGGAGTGACAATCGAAAGGAAAATTATGTAGGCCTACCTGGTTCATTAAATGCTTAATCTATTGACCTGTACCCCCCCCCCTCCCCCCCACCAAGTTGTCTAACATAACAAACTCTCGCCTTCAAGTACACAAGGTCACACTACGACTTCCATGTATGCGTAAAAGGTTTAATCCGCGGTCAAGTGGCGGGTTTTTAAATCGCTGTGATTGGTTCTACGGGACGTGAAGCTTCATTTTGTACTAAATTGTGAGAGGCACGTGAAAGAGGAGAGAAGCATTCTACAGTTAAAATGGTTATGCACTTTTTGACATTTGATATTTAATACTTTTGACAGTAAATTATTTTGACCCCCAAACACTTAACAGCTGTTACAGACCCTTTGAGCTAAACAAATCAAGGACAGTTAGTTAAATATATATTTTCCGTTTCATCCTTTTTTCACCACAGATTTTCTTAGCATTGGACTGAAAAGTAGCAAGACTTTATTGAAGAGATTTTGACTTCAGCCAGAATAAGATCCACGCGGGCTAAACACCCACAACTCTATTTCTAGTAATTATATAACATGGATAAAACATTAAAAATAATAGGTTGGTGGATCAATGTTGAGACAGTGGACAATAAATCCTGAATATTTATATGTAACTATATAATCAGATTTTTAAAGCCTATGTGTTTGACAGCCCCACATGCTGACGCAAAACCTAAATTCAAGTTTTTGATAAAAAGCGCCTGATATGATTAGGACACTGGAGAATTAGGCTATAGTGAAAAACAACTTTAGATCTATCTGTCCTTTAAGAGTCTATTGTTGACCCAAAACATTTTGGGGGAAGTTTGACATATTTTACAGATATAGCCTAGGTTTAATGAGCAACAGATCACTCACATTTTGAAAGATAAACTATTGCTTTTGGGAACACAAATAGGGTATTGGTTGCTTCTATTTCTCATTTTGAGTGATTTGTTTTAATTCTGACCACTCAGCAAAACCATGTCTATATCTGGCGCATGAACATGACAAAGTTTTTGTCTCGAGCTGCAGCGTTTAAAGTTCCAGCGACAATCCCAACAGTCAAGCGAACCCGCTGCGGAGCATTGACAAAATAACTCAGGCGCCATCTAACTTTTGGTCACCATCTAAAATTGAAGGGTCAAGATATTTTGGGGTGGACGAGCGCATGCATATAAAGGTCCGCTGCGGGATGGAGTCATGTGCTTTTTAAAATTGTGATGGAGCCTTTGTAGTACATATGGATGTAAGCACGAGCCTCTAACGCCTGTAATGTATAGTATGATCAGTGCATTCAGGGGTGATGGTGATGAAAAGTCTTTGCATAAAACCATTTGTTGTCTCCTGATTGTAAAAACAAATGTTCAGATGGACTGCACTAATATGATGAAACGTTGGTTACGTGATCGATATCTCATAATTCCTGCAAAAAACCATGATGCCAGGAAATCGTCTTGACAAAACGGTTAATTTAGTTGGGCAATCCGCATCAGACAATCATATCACCCTATTTACCGTCTACCGTGAATATTGCGATAATGTTTACCTTTGTGCCGCTGTGTTCGCGTCCAATATCCCCGCGCTCTGCATCCACGACCGGACCGGTGTCATGCCACTCGTGAGCGGTTCCTCTTTCATGGTCAAAGCTCCCCGCGGGAGGCTGTCCTGGATGGAGAACATGAAAGTAACCTTCTGGGATCTCTCTCTTCACCAAAACGTGCGAAATAATCCTCCCGAAGACTCAGAGCAAGGCCACCTGGATTAACGACGAGCAAGTGAAAAGGGAAGAATCTTCCCCAAAGTGCAACAAGGGGGAAATGCGATAGCGGTCCTTATCCAAAGACGAGCGCCGTATCCCTTTGGGTTTTCCGCTTTATTTTAAATTCCAGCCCCAGTTCAGTTCGCTCGAGCTTAACCGGTCTCTCAAGTTAAAAGAGGGTGGAGAGAGGGCGAGTGTTAGAACAGTTAAGCATCTCAAAGGAGAAGAATCAACCGGGATCTAGGAGACCTTGTTGTCGGGAGGAAAGAGAGGGGCGATACCCAGCTTGATCAGAAGAAGTCGAACATACGAGCACGGGATTGTGAAATGAAAAGTGGGATAAAACAAGCGACTGCTTCAAAAAGGAGTAAAATGAAATGATTATCAAATAAGAGGGAGGGACGGACCATGGAAGGCTTGCTCTCCCAGGGGAAAAGGGGGATTGGGTAGCAAGAACTCTCATTCCCTCCCTCCCCGTGTCTTTATGTTGCCTCTGTCCCAGTGGAGCGCACCTTCTCTCGGGTTCGAAAGCTCTAGTGCTCTCGGGGGGGACACGCGTGGACTTGACAAGGGCGGAGACCAGACCTTAAAAGGAAATAGTCATTTAAATACCAGAATGATGTGTGGCTTCTCATTGGTCAAAGTCATCCGTTGCGTCATTTTTTGAATTCGCCGGAAAAGATTTCCGCGTGTACGAGTTCCCTGCATGCTCATGGACGTAGTCTGTGTGCCATTGCCTTTCCAGATTAATTTGACAATTTGCATGTTGGCCCACTTTTGAACAGATCAGAGACTCAGTAATTTAAGCAGCTATTCATTTGTAAGAGTTGATCCGAGCATCAGGACCATCCAGCACAGGCGCGTTAACTCAGGGTCACCGTTAAAAGATAAACACGTTCAGTTATCAAGTTTGTTGTATTATAGTCAACCGTCTAATTTCCTTACAATCTCCAGCATTAAGCGTCATTTAAAACAGCCGACCAAGCGGAGGTTTAGGCAACTTAAGCGCAATGACCAGATAGAGCAATTTGACAGTCATGATCTCACAGGACCACACTTTGTCACGAGCGCGCACGGCCTCACTCACAAACACACGCGCACAGTTACAGTGAGTAACCTATGAGCCTATGATCAAATTAACAGCAACCTCTGTTACAATCATAATACGTATGAATTAACTGAATATACCCTATTAAACAACATGCTCGTCCTCCTGCTCCCAACCGTCAGATATCATCATCTCCTCATTTTGAGAGCTCGCTACTCGGTGAGATTTGACAGCAGGCGCTTGTCATGTCAACGCCAGCTACTGCATGTCATGATAGCAGAAGAAATCAAACAAACATGATGATAATAATAATAATAGGCCTACTGATGATAATAATAATACTACTAATAATAACAATTATAACAAAACTAGGCCTGCTAATTGTTTTTATAATCATGTCATTCTGACATCGTTCCTTGGTAAAATAAATAATATTATTAATGATAAAATCGCCAGTTTCATAGCGGGATAAATAGACCGTCGTTAATTAATTAGCCTTGAGAAAATCTTCAAAATCTTCTAAAGCAACCTTCATTAAATATTTATAGTACTTTAGCCCCTGTAACTTCGGAGGCTAAGAATGATCTCAAGAGAAAACGAAAGAGTCTGAGAAAAATATTTCTCAAAAGGTAAATTGATGCAATAGGCCTACATTTATTCAACACGTTTCAACTTTCTTTCCGATGTTGATAGTCAGTTTACATGGTTACCAACTCCACCTAAAATGGGATGAATGTGATGAGGATAATTAAAACATACTAAAGTAGTCGTTGACACAATCTTATTACCTCCGAATACGACAACATTTAAAATAATATGCCTACCAACCGTATAAATGAGGAATATGCTAATATTATTAATAATAAAGAAGGCTAATCAAATTTCAAACCCTAACCCCTCACCAAGGTATTTTGGCAAACCTGCATGTTAGCCTAAACAAACCTTATCAACACAATGCAAGTGATACTTTAAACTTTAGGTATTTAATAAAACATTTTAAATAGCCAATGCCAGTCCAAGTAAATCTTCAATCTTGATCTATTTCATGTCATCAAACTTTGAATTCAGAATGCACTTTTGACAGATTTCCCAATACTTCGATAATAGGTAGGCCAGTAAAACAAGTATTTGGATTGGAGGAGAGGCTGTAATGTTTGATTATAACGGCCTGTATATTCAAACGGGGCAGAATTAAACAGTATATTTTATGCTTATGTCTTTTTTTTATACAAACCTGTTCGGTGCTTAAACCGGACGGGACAGTTGACTCGTGCACCTTACCAAAAAATATTTTCATGCAGTAGTCTAATCCAGTTGATTACGTTTTGGGGTGATTTTGAGAGTGGTGCGAGAGCAACAAGCTAATTGTTATTCATCTCCTAAAATATAGGAAACAATTTCTTCATATTTTACATACTCTGAATGAATCTGCCAAATTATGCACCAATTTGCCTCAATGTATTATAATGTTTTATGCATTCTGCCTGTATAAAAGTCTAGGTGATGCGCTAGATTATATTGGTTCAAAAGAAACTCTTGTAAGAAACACGTATATGTAGACTAAATGTGTCTTGCTCAATGATTTACAAACACCATTAGTAAACTATTTTAATTTCATTATGTGGCCACTTGATGCGTCCTTAAATGATTGTTATCTTTTGCAGAAGCTTGTCGCCATCTAGTGGTTTACGGCAGCATTACGCCTTTTCAATAGCCCTACAGGAGGGGTACATGATATGTAATCTCAATTGATTAACACTAAGCAGTTGAAGTAAAACTGACAATTTACCTTTAAATGGATGCTGCATGGCCTATATGTGGCATTCCAGTTAAAAGACTATTGTCTATTGTTGGCAATATGTCAAACATGAACAAATCCCAAAATTTTACAAATTATTCCCAAACCACCTAAATTCAAGTTTCAGTTTCCAAAGAGGATCCCGTTTTTTTGTAATCCGATTCATGTTTTTTTTGTTTTCCTTTGTTAGGGAAAATATCCATTTACAGTAGCCTAACTCCTAAACCTCATCAAACCTTATCAAGTATTGGTTGTGGCACTAGTGTTTGCTATATAGGCCTTTTACCTGTTCACTTCAACTTTAAACGCATTCTCCACATTTGGCCTCATGTCTTGCAGGCTACTTTAAGGCTACAGTAGCAGTCAAATTACTTTAAAATGTAGCAAATCGTAAACCACTGTCATATTTTAATTGTTTTATTCTGACTTAGCTAGTTTCATTCACATTGTAGCTGAATGTTGGGTTGTTTCCCTCCACATTGAATCTGACATTTTCAAATCAGATTTGATAATGTTTTGACCATATATACTTCTATTTACTTCTACCAACACACCTGATTCAAATGAATGGTCGTTAGCAGGCTTCTGCATAACTAGTTAACGACCCATTCATTTGAATCAGGTGTGTTGGAGCAGGGAAACATCTCAAACATGCAGGACAGGGGGTACTTGAGGACCAGGGTTGAGAACCCCTGCCCTAGACAGTGTGTCGAAAGTTGTGTGTGGGAGATGGAGGCCAAACCAGCCTGCGTTCCCGCCAGTCCAGTGGTAGCTACACATGCACAGGCAACTGCTCACAGGACCTCATCAAATCCAATCACGCTGTATAGAGCGCTTTCTCCAAGCACTCACAGAAGGCTCCACAGACGCCCATAGATCAGCACCTGTAACCAACCTAAACCCACAAACACCTGGAAAACCTCCCAGGAAAATAATGGAAAAAACTTGACGTGTTCATGTAGGTTCTTCGACTGCATTGTAGTTTTTAGAATATTATTTATACAGAGATATTGACATTTCCCTCCCCAACCCATATAAGGATGTGTATTTGAGATCACCCTTCCCTTCTTTATCAGAGGGTGGATTGAGAAAGTTTATAACCAGGTTATTAAAAGAAAGAGTCTCAAAGGTCAGTTCCCTGTCCCTTTTTTCAGTCAGTACTGACTGGAGAAAGTGCAGAGAGAAGCCAAAGGAAGAGCTGATCATTGGGCTGACAACGGTAAGTTTTCCTCATGGGTGAGGATGTCGTTTTAGGACATGAGGTACTCACTTTCCTCTGCTGCATGCCATGTACTGCTCAGCACACATGACATAATTTTGTCTTTGCCAACACGTTTCAACAACTGTGTCTTCAACTTGGTACAGTAAACGTGGCAGGTGCTAGCTCAGGATCCAGGGATGTTCAGTGAAGGGGTGAAGTCTTTTGGACGCAACACATACATAGAATAAGAATTTTTGTATACATTTTTCCTAAAGAACTAAACAAAGAAAATATCAGATGATGAAAAAGGTAAGAGAGACAGGAGTATTGGGGTGTGTACTAATTAATAACTACGTTGGTTATGCTACTTCAGGAAGCCTTCAATGCATATTTCCCCCACTTTCAGAATTGAGACTGACACAGATTACCCAAAGCATGCCATCCCACATTCCCAATCATAATTGGGAAAAAACTTTCCTCACTTTAATGCATATTTTGTTACTTCTAAAGGAATATGGAATTTATCAGTCAAAAAAATAACTTTCAGTACTTGAATGACTCAATCAGAAGAAATGAAACAGTCGGTCAATTAAACAAACCGTGCACATCAGTAAGAGTGACATAATGGAGATAATTTTACAAGAAGGAAATGTTACAGTAATTATTGTACTAGGCTACTGATTATTCATCAAAATAACTCCCGAATATCTGTGTTGTGGGAAGCAAACAGTGAAAACACTTGAACATGTCAGCTCCACCGCCGGTTGAGCCTCTGTCAATGAACGTTGCCAGCAGAAGTATCATGATTCAGATCACCAACCAAACCAACAACTACACTCTGATGAACCCACAGTAAGCAGTGCCATAATCTCTCCTATAAACCATTGACAATGTTTCCATGACATGTTTAATGAAAAAAAGTTTGTTATTGTAATTGTTAATTGTGTGTTTGTCTCATTAGGGTAGCCATGATGAGTGGGGTTGTCTATGCCCGACCTGCATCCACAGTCAAGCCCATGGAGAGTCAAGTCTGCTCCTTCATTAAAAAAAGCATATGGCCAACAGGCAGCGTTGGTGTTATGACCTATGAGTTGCAAAGTAACAACAGCTCCAAAGAAGAGATCTTAGCCATCATGTTCTCTGTGCCCTTTGACTACATGGTGTACAGTAACTGGTTTGGTGTGGAGTTCTATGATCATGGCCGTGCCTGTAACGAACAATTGTTCGATGAGATGGAGGCTGAAAGAAGAAGGATGTGTGGCTCAGAAATCTACTCTGAAGGAAAGTTCCTCAATGTGAAGGCCAAAATGCTTGACCAGGCCAACAGCGTCCTCACGGTGGAGCTATCAACAAGAAAATGAACACATACTTCTCTTGAAGACCTCTGAGGTACTAGGAAGTATGGAAATCCCCTGATTACATGAACTCGGCTAATCTTTACTACCTATCATGTTAATTTATGCTTGACGGGAAAATATTTCACTTTGTCGTGTATGTATGAACACCTGTATGTAATAATCACTCTGTTAAACCTTTACTTCTAACTATTTCTGTCTTCATTAAATTTGGGTTTACAATAAAGCTGTATTGTGAACCCAGTTTCAAGACTCCAGTCCACCATTTCTTGAACCTGAGAGCGATGAGAGACATGGTAGTTTGGATGATGAGGTCTTTTTCTCAAACAGCTGCATGTAGATCTTTCTAGATTCACTGTCACCAGACAAACTTGTGGCTGGGATCTAATATATAAGGATATTTGATTTCATAACACAGACTATTAAAATGATTATGAATACAAATTATCTCTTTATTATTGTGGTAATTATTGTCTTCTTCAAGTCAGTAAACAGTTTAATGGTTGAGAAATATAAATGCAAAGACTGCCACCTAGTGGTCAGATAATGAAGAAACAATGATCGAATCCACCTTGCATTTAGGGACAGACATATCTAAACAATGAGTTTCCCCTCAATAAAGTGTACATGTAAGTATAGCTGCCATAGATACCAAATCCTTAGAGCTCATATTTATGCCATTTAATCTTGGGCTTGGCACAGTCCTTCACTGCAACCAGACAAGAGTGTAAACCGTCAGCAATGCCTGTGGGCAAAAGACAAATTACATTGTTTAAGTATTCATATGTCTAAATAGAATAATGCAAATTAAGACATGAACTCCAACCCAACTCCACAACATAGCACGGCAAAACATAACAATATAATATAGAAGAAAATATATACCCATGTGTGCTTAAACTCTGTTAAATCAATTCAGTCACAGTAGAAAATGTAGATTTAAACTCACTAAAGTTTTCAAACTGTAGCCAAAAAGAATTCTGTACATAGTTGTACAATACTTACCTGACAAGTTCAGATCAGGAATATTTTTTGCTTTGCTTTGCATTCCCTCAATGCAACTCTTGATAGCACAGTGAGCTGCATCTAAAATAAACCAAAGTTTTCAATTCATATGATTGACTTAATAGCTGATTTAATTTTGTAGTAAAAATAAATGAGTACTTTACATATGCTTTAAATCCTCATTTGAATCATCAATCAAACAT
This sequence comes from Thaleichthys pacificus, assembly GCA_023658055.1. Lineage (NCBI taxonomy): Eukaryota > Metazoa > Chordata > Actinopteri > Osmeriformes > Osmeridae > Thaleichthys > Thaleichthys pacificus. The sequence goes on along the minus strand of CM042855.1, from coordinate 15,050,297 downwards.
CTAATTCCAAGAACTTGGTTTTGTGCTGATGACAATATAGGCCTATTTGAACTTGTTGTGATATGTAAATGATGAAAAATAGCCTTTACGTTGTGACCTACAGGCAGATAATTATATTATATTGTCAATTTGCTACTTGTTATAAAAACTGACAAGATGCAAACCTACCATAGACCTCAAAGTCACTGTTCAAGTCATATGCTGTAAGGAAAATATCATCAGTATGCCACTTAGAAATTATGTAAATTCAGCTAAATGCTGTTGAATCATAGTTTAACATGCGGCTGATTTAAAATAGCTTATTTAAGAGGTCTCGAAGAGTTGAATATGTTATATATTATGACGATAACATTTACAACACAAATAGCCTATAGCGTAAAAACAAATTAAAAGTAAATTGTAATGCACTAGAAAAGCAATCAACAAAACAGCCTTACTTACTCGAGTCTTGGAAAATGAGATTATATCCCAAAACTCCGCATTCTTGAATCATGTCGATATTCTCGTCCTTACAGGCTGAAATAAATTAATCAAATATACATAATGTCAGTCAAAATGATTTAGTCCCATTTTATACATTTGTGTTCTGGAGTGTCTGGGTTTTCACATTCTATAAATTCCCTTGCATTGAGTAGGCCTACTTTCCATTAGTCACAAACGTAAAAGTTTCTCTACGCAGAAAAAAGGATTGACTTGAGTAGCCTAAGGCAAGGTAAAACAGTAGCTACCTATGAACAGTCCGACCTAATTGCCACAAAATATTAATTTGTATATGCTCATACCTTTGTTAGTTCTACATTTCTTCTGGGCTGCTGCAAGAACTCTTGTTTTACAATCTGTGTGATTTGCACAACAATGGTTTTGCCTGATCAAAATGCACTTGAAAATAAATGTAATAAGGTTACATTATAATTAGCTGAAGAAATAAGTAACTAAGGTTGAACAAGAAAATGTTGGTTAGAACATATAATTATATAATCATGTGCTGTAGCCTATATTACAATGTTGAAGATTAAAAAGTTCGATCATATAACTTAATTCCTACCTGAGACCTCGTCAACTGGAAAAATGTTGTCATAACCTTTTAGAACCTTTATCTCTGTGGAAAATAAATAAATAATGAAGTTCCTGTTTTCAGAAAACAAGTTACAGGTGATGTCGATTTTGACTCAAGTAATGTTTCCTTCACATTTGCAACAACAAGACATTATTAGTGCACCTACCGGATACAATTACCAGAAGCAACACAAGATAAGCAACTGTAATCATTTTTACAAACTGTCCTGTAAATATAGAAACTCAAACCACTTATTAATAAAGTAAAACCCGTCTGAAGTTGATTTGTAGAGTGACTAATCAAGCTGTATGCCAGTGAAACACAATAATGAAACCAAAAGAAAGGCTTTCATTGGAATATGGAGAACAGTTCCAAACTCCAACAGTTTTTCTTCAATTGGTTCCTCCTTGCAAGCTTTGGTGCATTTAAATTATTTATAAGATAAAATATAGCCCTCTCAATGAACATAAATGACAAGAGTTAGCTTTTTTATTCAACTGTTTTTTTTCCAATACATTACACATTAATTGTGCATTGATATGACATGTAAAATCAATGCTCAATGTTTTTTTTCACGTAGCACTAGCGTTCCGAGACTAAACCAGGCAACATTGGAATATTTCAGAAACCTGAACGATATTTTATGCAACCGGAAGAAACGTGTCCTCCCCGTTAGTGCGGGTGCCTACAAATGATCAATTACGCCACGCTTGAGTTTTTTACGCACGGGTGTGCGTTTGAGGCTCGAGAGGCGAAAGTGTAGTTTCTACTCAATGTCAGTGGACATTTTGAGCAGTTCGAGTATCTTAACAGTGCGCACAAACTCCCGGTAGGGAAAGGGCCGAGAAAAAAACACCAGCTAGCAGTAAAGTTAGAAACGGTTCGTATCGTACTATAAAAGGCAGTTACAATAAAATAAGAATCAACTGACACGATTTTATTAAGTGCCAACATCGAAGTTGTTTGTGTAGCTTCCAAGCTAGCTATCAAGCTACCTCGCAGCGTCAAAGCTAACCGCTAGATGGTCGTGAGCTAGCAAGCATCACCTAGCGGGTCTTGGCATTTCCTCTTCGGCAACTGGTCCACACACACTGGCAGTATGGCTTTAAAACGCATTCACAAGGTAAGAGTGTGTTGATTGACTTAAGATTTGAAGTCATTACGGTCTAAATGTTAAAAATGTATGTTTCAGTACATTGTAGTGAGCTAGCTAGCGTAGTAGCTTTTGAAAGGTAGACTCGTGTGTGGACGGTGTGGCAATGCTAAGCTAGTCTGCAGCTAGCTAATGTGTCAAAATTCGTAATTGACTTGTTTTACAAACACGCACACTCAGTTTCTCTTAGTTGACTATTGTTGGTGTGACTGAAGGTATGTAGCTGTAATGTATGACCTCGTTGCAATTATATTAAATATATTTATTTAGCGTGTGCTATGCTATTTACTACAATCTCGATTCTCTTGATTATCAGGAACAGCAGCACATATTGCTAGTCTGTTTTATGTTGCTTGATCGTTGAGCTTTTTCAGGTACTGTAGATTCACTTGTAGTTTCGTTTCAGTGTATTGTGAGAATAACAAACTCCAGTATAAGGGTGAGCTAGCTAACGCTAGCTGGCAGTGTATTTAGCCAATTACAGGTCAACTTTCCCAGTTAGAAATGTTGCAGTCATGAAAGGATTGCGTGTTCTTTCGGTGTGGATGTTTCTCAACTGTACAGAAAGCGTCAGCATAAAAATATACATTGTTTCTGAAGTAGAGCCTTCTGCTTACATACTGTAACGGTAATAGAATTGCTGTGTGCACACGCTTAATTCTACACGCATTCTGAACTTTGCCAGCGGATGCTTTTGTAACCCCTATTTAGATGACAAATGTAGACAGAACGCATACCTGTGATGGAAAGGTACGTTTGTGATTTTGTTAGCTGTCACGAGGGATGAACTTTTTCTTTATCCGGTGAAAGGGATCAGTTCATTCGCCTACTGTTCAAGGCCCAAATATACACATTTAAGATGAATGTTTCGACGCAGTACATACGTTTCTTACAAACTAAATGTTACCACAAAGCTCGGTTACAGTTGCAGGAAAAGGAGGTTGATGTCGCTCTAAGGATGTCCTTACAGTGGGCTTGTCTAGCAGCAGACAGCATTGACAGCTGTGATGCTTCGATCTAGCTTAGCTTTGCACCTAGCTTCAACAACTGGCCCCGTTTGCAGAAGCAGGTCCCACTCAGGTGACCTTATACTGGGCCCAGTTTTCTCAAATCTCTTATTCTCTCCCACTTGGATCACTGAGTGAAATCTGTGAAAGTCAGGTACTTGTGGTTTCACGTCTCCCTGCTGTTTACAACTGATAGGCCTCAAGTACTGTTTAGATTCTTGATGTTACTCAGACCGACACATATATTTTACTGTGTTATAGTTGTCTTAGCAGTTTATTTTTGTTATCTTTTATTGCTGCTGTAGTTGTCCATTCGTCTGGATTATTAAACAAATCCATATTTGAGTGTTTCAGTTCTCAACAGCTGGGTTGTGAGTTTATAACCTGGATATTGGCAGCTGGTGTTGACAACAATGTATTCCTCTTTTTTTCCAGCACTTCCTTGTCAAACCAGGCAAACAAGTTGAACTGCCTCTATGGCTTGTTTTGTTTCTGCACCACCAGCTACATACGTAACCAACCCTCATGTGTCAAATGTGGATTCATTATCACTATTCATAGTCCACCTGCTACAAGTATATTTTGAAACTGGAAACTCCTACAATGAATCATTCCTATTGCATATCCCCTCTGCTTTGTAGGGTGGTGCGCCATGATGTGAAATATACCTTTCTGTGTCAGGTTGTCCCTTCCTGTGTGAGAGGGACACAAGTGGGTTAGGGGGGTCAGATGGCTGAGCGGTTAGGGAATCGGGCTATTAATCAGAAGGTTGCTGGTTCGATTCTGGCTAGGCCAAATGACGTTGTGTCCAAGGCACTTCACCTTACTTACCTCGGGGGAATGTCCCTGTACTTACTGTAAGTCGCTCTGGATAAGAGCGTCTGCTAAATGTAAATGTAATGTAAATGTAGGGTTGTGGTTTTCTTCATTCAGGAGCTGGTGGACTTTGGACGGGATCCCCCTGCACAGTGTTCTGCTGGCCCAGTGGGAGACGACAGTAAGGCCTGTTTTAGTCTGAGTTTCTAACCTACTGGGTCGCTGTGTGGACCTGACTGTGTCGCACCATGCATCAAACTAATCCAGACAATGCTGTGTGCTTCTTTTTTTGGCAGTGTTTCACTGGCAAGCGACGATCATGGGGCCTGTAAGTACGATGAGGCAGAGGCCATCAATCTGTGTCACGAACGGACGAAAAACGTCCTCCATTCTCGCAATCTAGATTCGAAAAGTATCTCCATCCTCTAGCCTCTCCCAGGATGGGCATGACCTGCCAGCCTCATTTACTTAGCCATAAAAATGGAAATGAATGTTTCCGAGAAGTGGTGAACTCTCTGTGAGACGTCATGTTTTGTGTTTCAGAACGACAGCCCTTACCAAGGAGGTGTGTTTTTCCTGACTATTCATTTCCCTACAGATTACCCTTTCAAACCACCTAAGGTAAGGAGCGCCTTCCATTAAGGGATTCCTCTACCTAACCAGTGTGTACAAGCATGTACACTCCACGTACACTCCATGTACACTCCACGTACACTCCATGTACACTCCATGTACACTCCACGTACACACCACGTACACTCCACGTACACTCCATGTACACTCCACGTACACTCCATGTACACTCCATGTACACTCCACGTACACACCACGTACACTCCACGTACACTCCATGTACACACCATGTACACTCCATGTATATCAAGTGTAAAGTCACAGGCATGCACATTTTTGCCAATGATAACTTGGCAGTAACATATTACTCACAGCATACCTTTCTCATGTTTTCAATGTTTTTTTTTTAAACCAAAATAAAAATGTTGTTGCCAAAATGCCCAACTCGACAGAAATGCCGTCTTTCTAGATATTTATGATACATTTTTCTTGTTGCTCAGCATGACCATGTCCTTTTATATCCTCAGGTTGCCTTCACTACAAGAATCTATCACCCTAACATCAACAGTAATGGCAGCATCTGCTTGGATATATTAAGGTCACAGTGGTCGCCTGCCTTAACTATTTCTAAAGGTGAGGAGTGTTTTTCATCTGGAGATGGACCCTCCAAAGCTTGTACATGGGGGTCAGATGGCTGAGCGGTTAGGGAATCAGGCTAATAATCAGAAGGTTGCCGGTTCGATTCCTGGCTGTGAAAAATGCTGTGTCTTTTGGCAAGGCACTTCACCCTACTTGCCTCAGGGGGGAATGTCCCTGTACTTACTGTAAGTCGCTCTGGATAAGAGCGTCTGCTAAATGACTAAAAGTAAACCAAGACAACGTGTCAAATGACGTTGTGTCCTTGGGCAAGGCACTTCACCCTACTTGCCTCAGGGGGACAATGTCCCTGTACTTACTGTAAGTCGCTCTGGATAAGAGCGTCTGCTAAATGACTACATGTAAAGTGTACTCTGTAAGACAGTGTCTAGAGTCTATTACACTTCATTTGGTTACCACCCAGAACATGCAAAGTGTTTGGAAATGCATGACCTTTACATAAGAGACTCATATCTCTAGACGCGGTAGCTGCTTGTATGTAAAAAAATAAACTAATATATAGATATATCTCGATAGATAGAGGTGTGTGTGGAGATAGGGAATGCAGTTGGGGTTTTCATGTATTACTGTAGGACGACCCTGATCAATACATGTCCTTTTGCTTCCCTCTCCTCCAGTACTGTTGTCCATTTGTTCCCTCCTATGTGATCCCAACCCTGACGACCCCCTGGTGCCAGAGATCGCACGCATCTATAAGACAGACCCGCCCAAGTGAGTACGCCTCCTCAGGAACCCCCCCATCTCCTTTCCTCACATCTGGATCCAAATCTTTGAAATGAAAGGATAATGTTAGGATAATGCTTTCAATGGTCTTTTTGAGATGTAGAGTATCATTTTATTCACGCTGAGGAGGGACTAGGTTGGTGTCGTTTGTTTTTCGGTGTCATGGTTGGTGTGGCAGTTTCTGGATTAGCCGAATGACATGTCACACCTGAACACGACGGAGCCAGGTGACCCAGTTGGAACCTATTGACCTAGTTACACCTGTAACTAAGCATGTCATCTCCATGTTAGGTACAATAGACTAGCCAGGGAGTGGACAGACAAGTACGCCATGCTGTAGGGGTAAGAGCAGCCTGCATCTTGGAGAACCAGTTTGTTGCCTTCATTGATTCCTTAGGCTCTTAAACTAACCCAGCGGGGCTTGTCCGAGTTTGCTGCGTTGACAAATCTGCTTTCAAGCTTGCCTTGCTGAACGGTTGGTTTGTAGCGTGTGTGAAAGGTCACTCTGACTGGGTGGTGTTTGAGAAGGGCATCACAGCTGGAGCAGTATGGATCTCTCTTGCTTGTGTTTGAGGCATTCTCACAATAATCAAATCCTGTTATCATTTATAACTTATTAAGCATGTGTGTTGTCAACAGGCAAAAGCATGCGTTCAAGCTTTGACAGGTACCTGTCTAAGATAGTGGTTATCCAGTCATTGACAGCCTGACATCAAAGCGTCTGCTAAATGGATCACGTGTGTCTGGGTAATTGAAGTGATTTCAACAACTGAGGTGTAGTTTTGGGACTGTGAATCGAAACCCTTTCCATCTGGATGTTGTGTTTGAGCTGCTTGACTTGGAGCCCCTTTTAATGCAACTCAGTTGTTCTACAACTTAGTGCTTCTACAGCCCCTGCATCTTTAGCAATCCTGCATCATCACCCCAGTGTGGATTGTGATTGGCCTTTTCTTTTCTTTCTAGGTATGAGAAAACAGCTAAGGAATGGACTCAGAAGTACGCCATGTGACGCCCTGGTCTGGGCCGCCTCGCTCACACTAGCTGGAATAAACATTCTAGTATTTTGGGGGGTTTTCTTTTTGTCCCCTTTTGGTCACAACCCCTCACATCAGCAAGTCTTCTGTTTATTGACCCTTTCTAAATTGATTCACATGCTTTTAACCTCATTTTCTTTCAAAGATGGAGAGGGCTTTGAACTACTTTCCACAGAGCATGTACCAGTGTGAAATATTCTACTCCTAGGGGCCCACGTTCCACTAAGCAAGATTATCAAGCTGAAAAGCTATAAAACTAGATCATTTAAATACGATTTATGGGAGGATCTCATGCTCCTAAAATACATAATTACATAACTTTGAATTTGGTGGTAACTTGTTGGTCCTACTTGGTGGAACAACCCCATATTAAACTGAGCTTAAAGGTGCCAATGCCAAAACATAAACAATGTTCTCGAGTGACAGCTTCTTGGGAAGCTGAGGACTGTTATTACTATACACACTCTTTAACCAACTGACTTAAATGAAGAATTATCTCAGCTATATCTGCAGGTAAATTAGATAGAAGAAAAAAAAATGTGCATGGTGATACAAAAAAAAAGTTGGTTTCTGTGCTGCTGAGTTAGAATTGAAGGATTGTTGAGCGCAAATGTCCACTTTTTAAGTCTTTCTTTTTTCTTTTTTTCTGGGGTTGTTTTTAGAACAGAGAGCTGTTAGTTAATCCATCATCCATAGCTCGGTTCTCTCCCTTTTGCACTGAATACATTATTCACAGCTACCAATGGCTGATCGATCAACTAATAGCTCTGTTATTTAATGGCTTAGTGGTTACTTTGTTTCATTATTTTTTTTTTCTCAATAAAGTTGAACAAATATCTGTGGCGTCCTGCACCAGTTCCTCACACGCTCTGAGATCTCGCTGCTTGTTGTTAGCCAGGTCCTCTCTGCAAATGATATGTCTGGGAGAATACTAAGAGCTCCTTAACAACTGGAGGCCTATTTATAACCTGCCCCATCCAGCCAGCCTCAGAGCTGTTATAACCTGCCCCATCCAGACAGCCTCAGAGCTGTTATAACCTGCCCCATCCAGACAGCCTCAGAGCTGTTATAACCTGCCCCATCCAGACAGCCTCAGAGCTGTTATAACCTGCCCCATCCAGACAGCCTCAGAGCTGTTATAACCTGCCCCATCCAGACAGCCTCAGAGCTGTTATAACCTGCCCCAGACAGCCTCAGAGCTGTTATAACCTGCCCCAGACAGCCTCAGAGCTGTTATAACCTGCCCCGTCCAGCCAGCCTCAGAGATGTGGACCTGGCAGGACAAGCCTGTAGTTCACTTCTGGTCCTAATCAAAACTACAGCTCCCATTCAGGCTGCCATCTACAGTCTTTACAACTCACTCTACTGTACTTTAAGCCTAACTGGGAACTTATGAATTCTCTTTCCTATTAGTTGAATATTTGCCAACTCCCTTCAACCAATCATGTTGAGATTTAGGTTCCAATATATTGGAACGAGAAGATCTACCATATAGCTATTTACCATTTTTATTTAAAAAAAAAGTTTTACAATAAAATCAGTTGAAGCCCAACTGACTGTACACAAAGCTGGTTGACAGGGTACATGTATAAATATCCCAGCGTTAGCCCACAGTGATGCAGTGCCTGTCAAACCTTTGGTTTGAAATACAAAAAAGTCTCTTAAAATCCGCTTCACCCATTTTCCAGCTTCCCCTCCAAACAACCTGGAAATGGAGTATATTTGAGCGGTTTTATGAATGAACTTCCTTAACTCATACAATGGAGGGGTTAAACTAAGAACATGAAGCATATTAAACTGTACTGGCTAGTCCAAAACTGTTTACAAACAACAGTGATAACCTGATGAATGTCACATGGCAGAAATCATTGAAACATATTATAAAACTTTCACTCAAGTGCCAAGACACAGAGACTGAGGACATGATGCAGGTCTAAAAATAACTGAGAAACAGGCCTTCAGGACAAGGTGTCGGGCCTCTAACCTCAATGCCAAGTGGGTATAAAGAGGTCTATGCACAACACAAGCAACTGTCAGACACCATGTCAGCGTGTAGAAGGTTGTACACCGAGCCATTTCAACTGGCTTCATCCCCATGGGTGTTGCAGAGAACATTCTACAATCATCATTACCTGTTTTACCTGAGTGATACATTGATATGGTTGAACCGCTACTTAAATTCCCAAAAGTTCCAAGACAAACCAATGTTGACCACTACATAGTTTGGCATTGTAAATCCTGTGCTATCAATATTTAGTTTGAACAACCAATAAGCATAATTCTAATCTGTTGACAGTTGAACAAGGAAACATATCCACACTGATGGAGAATGTAGTGTGGATCAATCTAAATAATTAAATAACTAACATTCTTATTGTAAGATTATTTGGGAACCATAGCATACACATTAGGCTACTAAATGTTTTCCTCATTTTCCACTTTCCCTTGCAAGTACTCAGTTGAGTATATACTAACAAATAATTCATTAGTAAGATTTCCAACAGTTTCACTGACAATCATTTAAACATGTTCTCTTTACTCATAAAAAAAGAAATATTAATAGCAACACTATATAAAAACAATTTCATGTCATATAAAAAGAAGTCTTTGATGTCCTAGGAGTGCATATGCAAAGTCCCTTCCAGGCGGAGAGGGGGTCGTCGAGGGAGACGGGGGGTCGTCTAGGGAGACGGGGGGTCATCGAGGGAGACGGGGGGGTCGTAGAGGGAGACGGGGGGTCGTCGAGGGAGACGGGGGGTCGTCGAGGGAGACGGGGGTTGCGTTGCTAGGCGTTTGCGTTGCTAGGCGTTCACGCTGTAGACAGCTCCACGCCGCTGTCACACCAGCCGCTGTCCTGCTGACCGTCGAGCTTCAGGTCCTCCAGCGGCCCGGAGACACACACATCTACAGACGACCAGAGGAGAAGGGCTCGTTAAACGGACAATTATCAACTGGTACGTTCTAAAGTCAACCGTCATCAAAAGTTCGAAACAATGATAAGTCATTTATAAAGTTAGATATAAAGAGAACAGACCTCGCTTCACGCTCACGTTCGGTCCCTCAATAATATTTGTATTTATTTTTTAATTTAATTTAAACCAACTCAAAACTCTTACCCTGGAGCTCTGTTGTGCTTTCGGAGACTGCAACATCCTTGGTGGTATTCAGCGCCCCCTGTAGGACAGTGAGAGCCATGTGGTTTTCCACAGCCTCTAACCCGGCTACCAGCTCCTTGACTGTTCCCCCAGACACCTGCGCACACGCACACACACACACACAGGCAGTGAGATGACAAGCACAGACCTATATCACTCCTCGACTTCAGACACAAAAACTGCTACAAATTGTGTCTACCTCATAGCTGTTATATATATTATCATGACCTCGTAGCTGTTACATAATATGTACTATCATGACCTCGTAGCTGTTACATAATATCTACTATCATGACCTCGTAGCTGATACATAATATCTACTATCATGACCTCGTAGCTGTTACATAATATGTACTATCATGACCTCGTAGCTGTTACATAATATATACTATCATGACCTTGTAGCTGTTACATAATATCTACTATCATGACCTCGTAGCTGATACATAATATATACTATCATGACCTCGTAGCTGATACATAATATATACTATCATGACCTCGTAGCTGATACATAATATATACTATCATGACCTCGTAGCTGTCCAGCAGCGTAGTGGCGGGCGAGGGGCTGAGTCTGAAGGCGCAGCTGAGGATGCCCATCCCCAGGGCCCGAGCCAGGCTCTCCCAGCCTCCACACGCCCCCTCCAGCACCTGGCACAGAGCCTGCTTGGTGTCCGGGCCCAGGGTCCCCATGTCCCCTGCACAAACAGCCACACATCACACGGGTCACACCCACGCTCGTGTAACAGGTCACACACACTTGTCACAGGTCACACACAAATGTCACATCTCTCACAAACACTTCTCTGAGCGTGTGTGTGTGAATGTGGGAGGTCATGCTACTGGAGGGGCCGACCTTGAGGAGGGACGCAGACTGTGAAGGGGGTCTCTGGCTCGTACTCCTTCCCGTTCAGGACCTCCGACACCTGAAAGGACAGGTCACCAGGTCAAACTGCCTCTTCACAAACATCCAAGTGCTTTATGTATTTCTATACCCAAATGAAAGGGTTCTAACTGCCGGAAGAGTACAGGTCAGAAGGTTAAGCTAACTCCACAAACGACCACTTCACAATGACTAAACAAAAGTGACAAAGACAATTGTAAAAGTGATAGGATACTAACTGCCAGAAGGTAGGGGTAAATATCTGTGAATCTGTCCGAGACGAGATGGAAAAGACGTCCTGGTGACTCACCTCAGCGCTGGCAGCCATGTTGAGCGGCGTTGTTCCCGGGATATAGCCTTCATCCTCCTCTTCCTCCTCCCCGCAGCAGTCTTCCTCTCTGAAGAACAGAGGCTCAAAGTTCTCTCTGTGAGGATCAGCACCTGCCAACAGAAACCTGGGCTTACTTCAGAAGGAGATACTGGAAATATCCAGGTCTCTCACACACACACACCCTCTCTCTCACACACATACACACACCCTCTCTCTCTCACACACATACACACACCCTCTCTCACACACATACACACACCCTCTCTCTCTCACACACACATACACACACCCTCTCTCTCTCTCACACACATACACACACCCTCTCTCTCTCACACACATACACATGCCCTTTCTCTCTCACACACATACACACACCCTCTCTCTCTCTCACACACATACACACACCCTCTCTCTCTCACACACATACACATGCCCTTTCTCTCTCACACACATACACACGCCCTCTCTCTCTCACACACATACACACGCCCTCTCTCTCTCACACACACACCCTCTCACACACACACACACACACACACACTGGGTTGATGGGTGCTGACCAGCGGCGATGAGCAGGGCGGTGAGTTTCACAGAGCCCCGTCCAGCGGCGATGTGCAGGGGGGTGGAGCCGTTGTAGGTGCAGCAGTCCACGCTGGCGTTGCCCTGCACAGACACAACCTCAGGGATCAGTGGTCAGCTGACTGCAGATCCAGAGGTCCTGGGTTCAAAGCCCTGGTTCGAATCTGGACCGGACCATACTCTCCAGGAGCACCCAGCCAGACAGACAGACCTACCTCCAGAAGCACCCAGACAGACAGACAGACCTACCTCCAGGACCACCAACCCACCCACCCAGACAGACAGACCTACCTCCAGGAGCAGGCACCCAGCCAGGGAGACGTTGTCCATCTCGGTGGCCAGGTGGAGGGCGGTGCGCCCGCAGCTCCTCTCCTGGACCTCCACGCTGGCGCGGGCCTGCAGGAGAGCCCTGAGCGAGGCCAGGCTGTCTGCCAGCACGGCCAGGTGCACCGCACACACACCTGCAGGACCAGCACACAACCCTCCACGCTTTACACCTGGGGACTGTACCATGTCTGCTCATGCAGATCTACATTACAACTGTTGGAGACCACACTTGATCCTTCCATGCATTATAAGTATATGTATCGTACATGTTGATATATACTTTATGAATAGATGGAGACCAAACTAGAACTTGTGTCATCAATACGAACATCAAAATGATGCAAACTAATATACATCCTTATCTTGAACGTGTATGTGTAGGCATGTATGTGTGTGTGTGTGTGCATGTGGGTACCTGCTGCATTGGGGAGCTCCACTAGTTTGGTCACTTCCTGGTGTTGCAGCAGGAATCCCAGCATGCCTCCCTCCTTCTGCTTGGCAGCCAGATGCAGCACTGTGTTGCCGTGGCGATCGACCATAGTGACATCAGCGCCGGCTAATAGGAGGGCCTGGACCGCCTCTTTCTGCTGGGTGATCACAGCTAGGTGCAAAGAAGTCTGGGAAGGGCAGAGACAAACGGAATCACAAGATGTCCTGTTCTGTTCAAACGGCCACCTCAGCCCTGCCTCTGCACAAACCAGCTGTTTAGTGAGGCGTGATGTTAGAGGAAGTACAGTTGACCAACAGGGCTGTAACAGGTGTACTAGCTGTATACTGGAACTTGCTTGCTTGGGTTTTTATGTATACCTGCCTGTGTATATGCATGTATATGTGTATGCCTGCCTGTATGTATATATGTACAGTATGTCTGCCTGTGTGTGTGTGTATATATGTACAGTATGTCTGTGTGTGTGTGTATATATGTACAGTATGTCTGCCTGTGTGTGTGTATATATGTACAGTATGTCTGCCTGTGTGTGTGTATGCATGTATATATGTACAGTATGTCTGCCTGTGTGTGTGTATGCATGTATATATGTACAGTATGTCTGCCTGTGTGTGTGTATGCATGTATATATGTACAGTATGTCTGCCTGTGTGTGTGTATGCATGTATATATGTACAGTATGTCTGTATGCATGTATATATGTACAGTATGTCTGCCTGTGTGTGTGTATGCATGGCGTACCTGGTACAGGTCATTCCTCATGTTGAGGCCCTCCTCTCCAGGCAGCCCAGCTATGACCTGGGCCAGACTCGTCACTGCTGCAGTCTGGCTGTGGATCACTCCCAGATGCAGACCCCTGCAACACACACACACACACACCGTCAACACACACACACACCGTCAACACACACACACACCGTCAACACACACACACACTAAATCCCTCACCAACACACTCTTGACATGTTCCACTGTAACACAAGCTCACTGTTGAGAGAGAGTGTGTGTGTGTGTGTGTGTGTGTGAGGGACCTACGTGTCTCCGTCCTCGTCCTGGGTGGTCAGTAGGTGGCGCTGTGGGGCCAGAAGGCAGCGGGCGTCTCCACTGACGGCGTACTGAAACAGAGCTGCTGCGTGTCTCTCTGCTACCATCACCAGCCTGTCCTCCCACACACACGCTGGGGACACACACACCGTCAACACACACACCGTCAACACACACACACACCGTCAACACACACACACACCGTCAACACACGCTAGAGGGACACGCACTGTCGACACACACTGGAGAAACACACACTACTTGAACACATCTCAGTAAGGTCAACCAGTCTGCCAAAACAAACAGAAATCTCAACCCATACCCACACACAGGTACCATGATCCACCTGTTCTGCCGGCTCACCTCTGTCTGTCTCTCCTGACCCACCCTCCGGCTCCACCTCCGCCCCTCCCTCCTCCTCAAGCTCCCCAGGAGCGGTGGGTCCCGGCTGGGCTCTGACCCTCAGAACGGCCCCCGAGGCTGGGTCATCGTCTGGGTCGCTGCCGTCCTCTCCGCTGTCCTCCGCTCTGCTCTGAGGGGCTGTGGGGGGTCAGGGCCAGGGGGGTTAGAGTCAGGTAGTGTCGTTAAACTCAAGACCGGTCTTGGTCATAACATGGTCTTGGTTTAGGTGGCCTTGACCACAACACTGGGGTCTTACCAGAGAGAACACAATTACAGAGAGAGAGAGAGACACAGAGAGAGAGACACACAGAGAGAGAGACACACAGAGAGAGAGAGACACACAGAGAGAGAGAGAGACACACAGAGAGAGAGAGACACAGAGAGAGAGAGGCTCACCATGTTTAATGCCACCCCCACCTCCACTCATACTGGTGGAGAATCCTGCTCCATAGCCTGTGCTGTAGTTGTTGTAGGTGGAATAGCCCTGAAAGTAACCTGAGGAGAAACACAATCTCTTATATACGTTATCCCCACATGGGTATCATTCAATAAACCCGAGCTCCCTTTACCATCAATTATGATGTATTTTATTATTGTCTCTGTATCGCTGCTGTGATAATCGTGTTTGCTCTGATCTGATTGGCTGGTGCGTGGTGCGTACCTCCTCCCCCCGTGCCGGGCCCGCCCCCCGCTGTGGGCCCGCCCCCTCCGCCTCCGAACATTCCCCCTCCACCGCTGAAGTCCTGGAAGTTTGGGAGCGTCTTCTGCCTCTTCCTCTGAACCTCCTCCTTGTCTGCAACGAGCAGAGCAGCCAGGCTTGACATCGTTGTCATGGCGATGTGCGTTTTGTTAAATCGAACAAACCGTTTCGTTCTTTGGTGCTAACCACTGCGATGCTGTTGGAACTGGGGCACTTCTGATCCTTTTGTTATCTGCTACACTTGCTGTGCGGGGTGATCTGTGCGTCGCTTTGGATGAAAGCGTCTTCAGAATGAGTGTGTGTGAGTGAGAGGGTGAGGTGTGCTGTGTGTCCACTGGTTGCTACCGCTGTGGTGCTGTAGGGGGCGCTGGTCCCTCAGAAAACTACTCTGGCCATTAAGGCGGATTAATGACTGATCACACGACATCACCGGTGTGAAAACAACATGCTGACATCACCATGTCCAGGAAGTCAGGATTACCGATACAGGATTACAAATCAACCTATCAACAAAGGGGAGCCTGGCGTAACTCACCTATGATCTGAGGGTGGTAGGTACAACTCACCTATGATCTGAGGGTGGTAGGTGAAGGGCTTGGGCTCTAGATAACTCACCTATGATCTGAGGGTGGTAGGTGAAGGGCTTGGGCTCGCTCGTCTCGTTGTCAGACTTGCGTTTCAGCTGCACGAACACCGACGTGGGCTTCTGCAGGTTCAGGTCCCGGTACTTGGGGGTCTTGAAGACGATCGCAAACTGTAGAGGAGCAAGGCGGGGCGAGGGAAGGAGGGGGGGGGGAGACGCAGCAGTTAGAGACCCCCCCCCAGTCTGGTCTGTGAGGCCCTGGGGCGGCCGGGCGTGTGACTGACCTGCCGGTGGACGTCGGTGGGGGAGAAGTCTCCCAGGGCCTCCCAGGTCATCCCTCTGTCGTCCTCCTCGTAGAAACGCACCTGGATGTCATCTGGACAACAACACAGGGACACGCCTTCACCACACAACCAGGAAGTGATGTCATGTAATATGAAGTCTGCATGTCTGTCTTTCCCCGTGTCGCTCTCTCTCTCTACCGGAGGATTTGTATACCGGCCTGGGAACTCCCCAACGCTGGCCAGCTAGGACTTCCTACTCTGGAACTACATGACGCGATGCTGTCACAATCAACAAAGCCGTCATGCGAGGGGATCGGTGACTACGTAATCACTTTGTTTTTAAGGTGACAGGGAGACTAAGTGCTTTGCATTTTGCGGTACAAATAACAAAGCAGGCCGTGCTCGGTTAAAAAATGAACTTGTCACGATGATCTAGATCTGCCAGCTAGTCAAACCTTGTCACATAACTAAGGGCGAATGACAACTGGACATCTCAACAAGGCATGCTGAGATAGGATGAGGCTGATTGATTATCTGCTGTGGAAAGGTACTAGGGAAGACAGTAATACCAAGTGTTGTACAGCTGAACACAAAGTGTTGCTCTAGCTCTGGCCTTGGCCTACCTTTCTGAACCTTGTCACAGAGAAGATAGACCTCCTCTCCTCCAGTCACACAGCCGGCCGTTCTGTCCATCCTCACGATCTTCAGGTTGGAAGCGTTAGGAGCCTCTGCAGGGAACACAGAGAAGACCAACAGGGAATCAGGGAGTCAGGTGGCTGAGCGGTAAGAGAATTGGGCTAGTAATCAGAAGGTCGCCGGTTCGATTCCTGGCCGTGCCAAATTACGTTGTGTCCTTGGGCAAGGCACTTCACCCTACTTGCCTCGGGGGGAATGTCCCTGTACTTACTGTAAGTCGCTCTGGATAAGAGCGTCTGCTAAATGACTAAGTGTAAATGTAAGAAGCCCATAGAACTGCACCTAACCCAACCTAAACCCTCAGAGACGACAAGAAAAACCTCTTAGGAAAACTCTGGGGAAAAAAAAAGAAGAAAGAAACCTTGGGGGACGACCACTCGTCTCTTCCTCTGCTTTAGAGGCAGCCAGGACCACTGCTGCCTCTGAGGCAGGGCTGCTGGGAGCAGGGCAGCCAGTCAGAGGTCTAGTGTGAGAGGAAGTAGGGTAGGCGAGCCTGCAGAGCAGAGGAAGCAGGGCGCAGCGAGCTGGGGAAATGAAACCAGGCCAGGCCAGGCTGCGGCGGTTTCATCTGAATGCCGGAACGTTCCTTCCAACACGGACAGAGAGCAATGTGCTGTGGCCGTCTCCAGAGCAACTAAGTGGGTTCGCTTCAGCTCTACTTCCTGGTGCGATCGACAGAAACGGGGGACGGGGGGGGTTTCTTACAGAAAAGGTGCCAAAACACTGTGGGTAAATCCTGAAGCCCTCTGTGGTGTGCGAGTCACGCAGTGTGGAAGGCTGAAGCCCTTCTCAGGTGTAGGATGTGAGGGGAACACTACCCCCTGTCATAGGTCATAACGACTATCTTAGACGGACCCTGACCCACCAACGGCAGGCCTTCAAGATAAGTTATCCTCGAGTTCAAACGCTAAGAGAAGACCAGCGGGCTGAGCGAACGCAGCGCTGACTCACTGCTGTCGAAGATGGGGTCTGATATGACGGGGTCCAGCCGGCGAGAGAAGCCCCCGTCGCTGTCCGGGAGGAAGGCCGTAAACATGAGACGGACCACACTCAGGTCCATCTCCTTAGACTGCTGACCTGCTGCTCCGCTGATCAGGCTCTTCTGGTGCTCTGGAGGGACACGCACGTAGAGATACACACACACACACACACACGCACGCAGAGATACATCACACACGTAGACACACACACACACACGCGGAGATACACACACACGTAGACACACACACAGGACACGCATTAGCACAAATATCTGTCAAGGCTCGCCTCTGTGTGTGTGTGTGTGTCTCGGTGTGTAGTCCTGACCTGTGAGCTCCCTGGGGAAGTGGACCTCTCCCTGGTAGACGTCTATTTCCGGGTGGATGGCGAGCCCACTGTTGTAGCCCATCCTGTAGGCCTCGCTCATCCTCTCCTCCAGGGTCCTGATCACGTTCTTCTTGGTCACATGCAGGATCCCCAGGTTGGGGAAACTGGAGGAAGAGACACAGATTTACAGCTGTCTTTGGCCCTCTTGACCTACCACCGATACATGTGTAAAAAGGATTTAACAATGTGACCGTGTGTGTGTGTGTGTGAGACACACACCTGAGGCAGGAATCTTTGGGCTGCAGGTCAGCGATGCAGATGCCCTTGTCACACTGCTTGCCCACCAGACTGTGAGCATGCAGGTGTGGGCTGCTGGAGTTAGTGACCAGCTGGATCACCAGGCGAGCCATGCCCTGATAGTTACAGATCTGGACACAACAAGAGGGGTCAGATGGCTGAGTGGTTAGGGAGTCGGGCTATTAATCAGAAGGTTGTTGGTTCGATTCCCCGGCCGTGAAAAATGACGTTGTGTCCTTGGGCAAGGCACTTCACCCTACTTGCCTCGGGGGGGAATGTCCCTGTACTGACTGTAAGTCGCTCTGGATTAGAGCGTCTGCTAAATGACTACATGTAAATGTAACAACAACAGCTTTACTGGGGAGCTTCACTGCTTTTACCACAGACGACCACCCTATTCATTTAGCCCATGCATCCATCCAAAGGAACACACAGAAATTTGAACCTGTGACCTCTTGATTGCCAGTAAAACCCCTCCACCGCTCCCATATCCTATACGTGTTTTGGTCGCTTGATTTGAAACCCTTGAGGCTCCAGCGTTGCAGATCGGAGTGTGAAAGCTACACCAGGGCCTCCAGAAGTGAGTCACAAAGACAAGAAGGTTGATGTTGCTGTAATGTTGTCCTCTCTAGTGTGGTGGTGAAAAACACTTTCTCTAGGCAAAAATGAGTCACTCGGGAAGCCACACACACACACACGTACGTATGTATGTACGTATGCTGACACACTCAATGTGGGTGGATAAAAAGGGTTCAAAGCTCCAAATCAAAGGCTAAAGCACTATGTATACAAAATGTTTTGAAAGGAAAGTAGTGAAAACACTGTTGTGTTTACTAGTGATCCATGACAAACTAATTGTGGCATAAAACCACTTCAATCTTTGAGGGTTACAGTTGGTTATAGCTGATCTGCAAAAACCCTCTGGGACATTTCTAGTAAAAAGGGCTAGACAAACAACATTTGATTGGATTCAGACTGACAAGTGACTGACGCTGGATGATAGCCAACACCAACGTCGCCCATAAACGTTAAGAGGACCGGCCTGCCACATGACAACTTTTCCTTTACTTTACTTTTAGTCATTTAGCAGACGCTCTTATCCAGAGCGACTTACAGTAAGTACAGGGACATTCCCCCCGAGGCAAGTAGGGTGAAGTGCCTTGCCCAAGGACACAACGTCATTTGGCACGGCGGGGAATCAATCCGGCAACCTTCTGATTACTAGCCCGACTCCCTCACCGCTCAGCCATCTGACTCCCTTTTCCATGAGCTAAGCCATCCCCGGACACCGGTAAAAAGGTTGTCCTTTTCCCTGTCGTGCCACTGGTCTCCACACACCAAGACGGAAACCCCCTGGGGTCACCTGACTGACGGAGGCACAACGTCCTCCCAAACCCCCCCCGTTATGAACGAGACTCGCTGGTCTAAGTGTGACCTGTCTTGTTCTCCTGTCTTGGACAGGTTCTGATTCACACAGACGGCACCTGCAGCACTTGGACCCAGTAACCTGCTGCCTTTATCTTTTTTCTTTTTTTCTCCCCTGCAGTTTTGGATAAACAAACCTGCTAAATGAACACATTATTATGTGTTTCCTGGTTCATGACAATAACACAGAGCAGGTCTGTTCCTGGAAACTGTAGACATGTGTGGTTTCTCATGCAGCAGGTGACGCTTCCGCCAACAGGCACCCTTCCACTGCTCGCAACACCAAACCTAACCAGGACAACTGCCATCCAGCCAGCCTGCCCTCTGCTCACCAGGCCCACTGTCCCCACACGGCCAGCACAGCACCAGACAGACCAGGCCCCTGGCAGAAAGAGAGGTCCCTTCCTTTTCCACACAGGCGCAGGCTCTGAGAGAGATATTGTCTAGTTCCAGGTTGATATCTGTCATGTCTGAGTCTGTCTGATTCACTCGACATTCCTTGTAATTATGTGCGCACGACACGCGAGGAAATTCCCAACGGATCTGAAACAGTGGGGAATTAAGGGGGAGAGTTGTAGCGTGCAGCTCAGTGGTAGAGCATGGGGATGGGTACAGCTCAGTGGTAGAGCATGGGGATGGGTACAGCTCAGTGGTAGAGCATGGGGATGGGTATAGCTCAGTGGTAGAACATGGGGATGGGTATAGCTCAGTGGTAGAACATGGGGATGGGTATAGCTCAGTGGTAGAGCATGGGGATGGGTATAGCTCAGTGGTAGAACATGGGGATGGGTATAGCTCAGTGGTAGAACATGGGGATGGGTATAGCTCAGTGGTAGAGCATGGGGATGGGTATAGCTCAGTGGTAGAGTGTTTGCCTGCAGATCAAGAGGTTTCAGGTTACAATTCCCCTAATCCTGTATGTTACACTGCTAAATAAATAAAAATGAATGCCACAGGCATGAAACACAGGCATACTACTACAAAATCAAGCTTTCCTATCCTTTCTTATTATAGTGATTATGACAAACTTGTCTTTAACCAGAGAATGACTCGTTCTTCTATGTGAATGTCATACGGTTTCCAGAGAAGGGAGGAAATGAAAGCATTTTAAATGATATTATCCTGGCTGTAGAAGACCTCATATTTTTCATATCTTGCCTGTACCACATCTGTTAAATCACTAAACCGTATATATTTAAACCACAAAGGTTTAAGGCCTAACATTTTTATAGAGATCCTGCTAATGATAAGACAGTGGAGAAAGGGGCTTCATATCCAGACACTCCTACAAGTGGGGACTTCCCAGAGTTAAGTCTGAACATAGTTAAAATTACCAAGGATTTGTGTGTATGTGTGTATTTGTGTAGTGTGTAGTGTGTGTGTGTGTGTGTGTGTGTGTGTGTGTGTGTACAACGGAAGAGGAGGGGGTGGAGGAGGGAAAACAAGAGAAAGAGAGACAAAGAAATCTAGAGAGAAAAAACGAGAAAAAAAAGAAAAAAGGACTGAAAAAAAAGAAGAAAAAAAAGAGAGAGAGAGAGAGAACTCATGGTGATAGAAAAGGCAGAAGAGCATACTTCAGAACAACCCTGTGCTTGTGGAAACACAGGCCTACAAACTGACAGGCCTCATCCACGCACCTTTATCCAATGTAAAACTACATGTTGGAAATGCTTCTAGAAAGAGGGGAATTCCCTCTCATGCATCTTCAGTCAGAACACATCCACACTGTCACATGACATATGGAAGAACACACAGGAACAACAAAGAGAAAAGTCTGTCACCTTGATCTGAGGATAGGTCTTCCTGTTCTTCTCACTGGACGCTCCCGGGAGGCCCCCGTGAGACGGCCCCTCGCAGCCGTACCGGAAACGGAAGCCCCTCTGGGGAACACGTGATCGCCGTTAACCGTTAAACATCTGCCACCCAAACACCTCGCAACCATCCTGGGCAGATTACAGTAAGGTCGACTTGCTTTCTGTCGACAGTAAGGTCGACAAATATCTCATGTATTCATTTGGTGGATGCTGTTGTCCAAAAGCAATGGAAAAGGGGAGGATTTGAACCTGCGATCCTCTTGATCTGCAGTCAAATGCTCTCCCCACTCAGCTGTACACATCCCACTCAGAGGATGTGCAGAGCCGACAGGTGGTTACAGGGCCGTCAGGACTCTAAGAGCAGAGGGAGGACGGAGGGCTTACCTGTTTGGGCTGCTCAATGATCTGAAGGTACGGCCCATCCACTGAAATGAGGAGCACGACAAGAGGGGGAGAAAATGAAACATCAGTCGAGTGTCTTCACACGTAAAAGTAGAAGAAACAACATACACTCTATAACACGGGTCTCCAACCCTGATCCTGGAGAACTATCTTCCGGCTCCAATCACACTCACCTGACCTGATTCAACACTAGTTACCTGATCAACCAGATTCCACCCCCCCCTCCCCCTCCCCCCCCCCCCCCCCTTTACGGAAACACTGGAGTGGCTTGCTCTTCAGCTAGAAATCTCTATCATGAGCACACTTCTATATCAGCCAATGAACAGGTCATCCTGCACCAAGATGACCGAGGGCAGATAAAGGTGTAGTGAGCTTGCCCCAAACAGAGGACTGCTCTCCAAGAGAGACTTAAAACCGTTTTTTTACAGTACAGAACCACTATAATAATAACCTTTATTTAACCAGGAGAGACCCATTGAGATTAAGAATCTCTTTTTCAAGGGAGACCTGGCCAAGATTATAATTCAACAAATGGCATGTACGATACTTAGATGTACTTGCTGTCATGTGGCAAGGATGTCGTTTTCCCTGTGACATCCAGCTCTATAGCTCACTCTATCGGTGGGTCGGTCCACAAAAACTGCCCGTGGGTGCATGGTCGCAGTTATTGCGAACTTGCGCCTTTTTGGGTTTTGTTAACACCATCAGGTGTGTCACATCCTCCGTGTTAAACAACCACATCATCTTAGATGACTTCCTGTCTGACAAAGGGCCTGGCCACATCCTCCCACTGATTTTAGCTAGCTGCCTTCAACCAACACGCTAGCATTCTGCTACAGATACAAGAATCAAGACTGAGAGAGACTTTAGACGCCACTTATTCCTGAATCCATCAGTTCAATTTGAAGACACTGTCCATGGGACTTGGTTTCACAGCGCAGTGTAGAATGCCACCTCTCAATGCCGATTTGGACAACACACACACACACACCCACACACACACACACACACACACCCACACACACGTTGGGTCTCCACCATGACAAAGAGAAGTTTCCCCTTTGTAGTCTTGTTTCACCTTCTGTTTGTGCTTGATGTTTCATTAAAGTGTTTTCTGACAGCCTTCTGAAGATCAATAGAGAAGTGAGACTAACTTGAGAAAGAGAAGTGTACTTGTGGCTATGAAGTAGTAAACTACCCAAACACATCATGATGTCACGAAACTGTCTTTTCAACTTGCATCAAGGGGGTGAAGGAAATGCTGGGTTGGGATAGTAGGTCATATTTTGACTAACTGTATAATTTCCCCATGGCCAAGGAACTGCAGAAAGAAAAGTAAAAACGTCATTCCCATACAGCTGTATGCTCTTACCTGTTCGCTGTGGCATGTCCGAGTAAGATGAGATATCCCATAGTGGATCATAGAACTAGAAAACAAACAGAAGCATTCACGGATTAAAAACCAAACCTCCAGTTAATCGTTTATTATAATGCTGTCATATTGCTACCTACATTTTTTTATAATATACTATACATTACTATATATCAAAAAGGTATACGGTAAGATTAATATTGCTTCCTAAAATATGTATAAAACAACAGGAATGGGAATGCACTGTTGAGAACAACAATGGAACAGCAACACAAATCATAGTATTTCTTTATAGAAAGAGGAAAACGGGTCGAGGTGTACCGGGGGTTGATTTGACAGGTAATCCTCATCAGCCATGTTTGTGTCTGTGACTGAGGAAAGCACAAAAGACCGTAAGACCACAATGATAGTTTGAGTTTTCACTAGTCTGCTCTTTCGTCAATTGAGCAGTAAGTTGAGGGATATTTTCCAGCTGAACAGCTCTCGACAGTAGAGCTAGCACTTATTGAACTAGTTAGTAAGTTTAGCTAGGACTAACTATCTTGTTAGCTTTTTATCTTGCGCCCAATGTGTAGTAGCTAGCCTACCTAACCAATAGTTACTGTGTCAGTACACCAGTTCAAACAGATATGTTTAAATGTTTCGCCATTTCCATTGCTACTGGAGTTAGCTGTACAGTAGCGACAGTTACAGCGACAGTTTGCTATTCATGATCAATGTTGTTAGCTAGCTAAATAGCTAACTAGACTAGCTAGCAGACAAGCTAATTTGAGATATGAGGAAGTGGACTGGGCTGCACAATAATAGGCAAGATCACAAACTGTTTAAGCAGTTACACACAAGTCTAAGGCAAACTGAATTCATTCTTGGAAATTAGCTGGAACGTACTGTGTACTAAAAACAGCAAATGCTTACCTGCTTAAGGAGGTCACAAATCCGATTCCAACATGAAATTGCAGTGGCAGTCCCAACCTAATTTGAACTGAGTTTCGCACCTATTGCGCCATGCTGTTTGGGTGAACTCATTAGCAAGCTGCTACAGTATCTAGTCTAGTAGCAGCTAGAGCTGATTAAACAACGGCAGATGTCGTCCACCACCAGTGTTATCCGATCAGACTGAATACATGTGTTTAAATTGAGCAATGATGGTATATGTCAAATGGGTAAGAACAAAAGAAAACTAGAACGTGAATTGGACAGTTGTTAATACAATTTACTTCCCCACTGGAATTTCCCAGTGACGTGAACCTAGAAGGGTAACTTGTTGACCTTTTTCGTAACGCACGCCCCCTAAAGGCGACCAAGGTTGAGGCAACTACGTCATCACAATCCAGGTTTAAAGGTACAATAGTTCTTTCTTTTTTTTCTTCTTTTTTTTGTAATAGTTTTGACCCATAACATTTTAATATTTTTCTTCTTTGGATATAAATGTGTTGTTTATTTTGGAGCGTAACGCTATTTTCCAGCCGGACTATTAAGTACAGGTGTTAATTGTAGGGAGGTATGTATGGCTATTTTCGCAATTATTTTGAAAACTAGGGTTAGGTTATGGGTGTTTTGATTTCTTGATTTAGATTTAGTGTGGGCCGCCTGCTCTACTCTCCTGAACAGTAGGTGGCGGTAACGCTCTTTTCAATGATGGTTGCAATCTGACTCTAAACGCTGAAGTAGTCAAGCGTAGTTCCTCCATTCTCTGGTAGTTCCTAAAATCTTACAGAAGCTATCCAGCCGGCCGCTTTGCGATACAATAACGTATATTGACATGGCAACAGATATGGCTTGCATCGATGTTTCTACTCAGGATACTTATGCTCCTCAAGGCCAAAAACAAGAGAAAATGCAACTTTCCACAACCTTAAGAAAGTATTATGCTTTTTGCAAGAGGAAGGTGAGTTTACAAGTGTAAGGAGGCCATTCTGACCGAATAACCAGAGGTTTGTACTTTACAACTACTTTTTAAAGTAATATAATATGTATCCCATTAAAACATTTTTTTTTGTATCGTTTTGTAGACATTTGCCAAATTTGTGGCGTCGAAGGAAAACCCATGTTCCGAGGAAGCCGTTCGTCCAACAACCTGGCATTGCTGTGGCCAAAGTTTCTATGAACCCTCTTCAATCCACAAGCATGTGGCCAGAGCTCATGAATCTGAGATTACACAGTTAACAGAGTCAACGTTCGAGAACTTCCTCAACCAGACCGAGAAAGACACATTATCGCAACAGCAAGTAAAAGTGAAAGAGACTGTAGATATTTCACAGTGGATTCCTGACACCAGCCACATCTCTGATGACCAGCTACAGAAGTATATGAGACTATATCACAATAAGACTCATTGATTTCAATAACATTTGGCATGCACACATGTTTATCTTACTGTGTCCTCTTCTGTGTCTAAGTGGTCCAGGTGAGGTTCTCCTATACTACTGCTATTGCCAGATTACAGATCCACATGCTATCTGTGCCTGGCAAAAGGCCCTGTGTGAGAAACTCCACCTAACTGGCAAGGTAAGGCTGTACCTCACCTGGGGCTGTTATGCTGTGCATGAAGTTCCTTTATAACTACAGTGTCACTACAGGAATACTACATTTATTTTTTTATTTTTTTTAGTACACATGCAGATGGTAGTAAATATAACCTAATGTACTTCCTGATCTTGTCATATATACTCAGTCCTTCCAGTCTTTCTGCAGGTGAGGGTGGCTACAGAGGGTATCAATGGCACAATTGGCGGCACCAAAGTGGCGACTAACTCGTACATCAAGGCAATGCGTTCACATCCAGTCTTTAAGATCATGGATCAGGAGGACTTCAAGGTAAAAATCCTCCTCACATAATTTTGCCAGACGAGCTTATAAACACAAGTCAGAGACTTGTGTTTATAAGCTTGAATAGTTTGACAGCAGGGCCTGGCTCTCTGTGTCTCCACAGACCAGTGATGGGGGGGCAGGCTGTTTCCCTGACCTCAGGGTGGGTGTCTACAAGGAAATTGTCCCCATGGGAGTGGACCCTGAGGAAGTGTCTTACAGACTGGCAGGTACTAAACCACACAATACTACCATGTTGTGTGTGTGTGTGTGTGTGGGGGGGGGGGGGTTGCGATGCATTCAGAAACAGATTTATATGTAACATGTAGGCAATGTATGCCAGATCCTACAGTACTTATATCAGATGATTGTTTGACTGAAGCATAGGAGACAGACATCTGGTTTGACAAGGGTTTGCTAATCTTGTTAAGGAATCCACCTGGAACCGGAGGAATTTCACAAAGAAGTGGAGGCCATTCTGTCAAAAAGGGATTCTTGCAAAGACACAATACTGTTAGACTGCCGAAACTTCTACGAGAGTAAAATAGTGAGTACGGTTGAGAGATGAATGCACCGTATCTGCTCCAGCAGGGCTGCAGATGTAACCTCTGTTTCCTTTCCTCCTCTGGGGGGTTTCCAGGGCCACTTCAGACATTGTGTAGCCCCCAACATTCGCAAGTTCAGCTACTTCCCTGACTACGTTGACCAGAACCTTGACCTCTTCAGAGACAAGAATGTGCTCATGTACTGCACGGGGGGCATTCGCTGTGAACGTGGGTCAGCCTATCTTCGCTCCAAGGTAAACATAGTGACCTTCACTAAACGTATCTGTTTTACTTGGTAGCGTTGTATAATATCTTCATATAACTATGCTTAAAGCCCCTCCATATGCAAGAAAACTTTCAGCCCAACAAAGTCAACAAACCATGCCATGTGTGTGTCTAGGAGGTGTGCAGGGAGGTGTACCAGCTGAAGGGAGGGATTCATAAGTACCTGGAGCGCTTCCCAGAGGGGTTTTATCGAGGGAAACTGTTTGTGTTTGACGAACGCTATGCAATCTCCTCAAATGGGGACGTTATCTCAGGTGTGCATCTCCCCCGGGTATTACACCACACTGTTTGTGAGTTTGCGGTTGTTCAGTGTCAAACGTCCACAAGCTACTGACATTTTAGTATATGAATGAAATCAAATTTGAATACGATCTGATTGTTTGAACGGCAAAAGTGCTTGAGTGATTTGTTTGCATACGATTTTTGAATATTACCAAACAAAACAAGCTCATAAAACGTGACCCTCTCCCTCTGTCCCTCGCTCCAGAGTGCAGGTACTGCGGCTCACCGTGGGACCAGTACCAGCTGTGCACCACCACCTTCTGCTGCCAGCTAGTCCTTTCCTGCCCCACCTGCAGGCGGGGGGGGCTCACTTCCTGTTGTCCCACCTGCCAGAGCAAGGGCCAGGGCCAGGAGCCCTCTTCCACACCGCACCAGAGAGAGGAGTGCGAGTGCACCGACGGACGCCCTAGGATCCCCCAGGATGTATTGTGATGCGACAGTTTTACAGTTAGAAAATAAATATTTTTAAATACATATGCTGTGCTGTGTGAGGATTTAGATGGCTATGAAGAATGGCAGTGTTTGGTTTTAGTTCACATGAACATGGAACCACATTTATCTAATATAAAATATTAGATAAATATGATATGATAAATGGGACAACTGTGTCAATCCCTCGTGGAAAAGATGGTACTAAACAACTGTAATCTGTAATCATTAAATTAATTCTCTCACCTTATTCTGCTGTTGGTGAACTTCACCTTGGAGTATAGATTGTCTTAAAGTTAGATTGTCTTATGAACTGCAGTGTAGTGAGGTTGCCACATATTTGTGTCCTACCTTTTGATGTTTTTGAAGCAGTTCACACTTTCCAAACAAACACCAACAGAAGAGTGGGGTGATATGACTGTTGGCGTCTGTTGGGGCAGTGTGAAAATGACGGTTAGCCGATCATTCCAAACATTTTAAACCCTACACAAATAGTTCGAATATTTGGTGTTAGGGCAATATGAACTGGCCTTAGGGCCTCTCAATTAATGGATGTTTTCATAAAAACTGTCTTTATTTATAGGACAGATCCAGAGAAAGTGCCTATTCGCTGCACTAGGTGGCGCCTTTGACTTGTAACTAGTAATTGCTAGTCGCATAGAAACGGTACCAGATAATCGCATCATCACTGGGAAAGAAGCTCATCGTCGTAGGGTGGCAGGGGCTCACGCACGGTCACCATCAGGGACGAAAACCGCCAGTCAGCACCTTGGAATATACTACAACTTGGGTGACAACATCTGATGAGTTTTAGTAACCTTGTACAGTTGTGTTCGTGAGGACAGGAGGACTCAGCGATGTCTGCACCGGGGTTTACAAACCTGAACACATCTGTTGGTTACAGCTTGAACTCAACGCCGAATGGTGGAGCAGCATCCCCTTATCAGAATGGTAAAACAGGCCGCGGAGATAAGCTAGGCTGTACAAGATTAGCGTATAGCCTTGAAGCTGCCGTTTATCTGGTTCCCAACCTGTTTATGTGAAACAGTTTCTCTAGACTTTAAGTTCAAGTGTAACTAGTCATACATTTTTCTTGACTCATGTCATAAAATATAACTTGCAGGTGTTTGTGCAGTCAGCAGCAGTGTTCTAAGTGGCTAGCTAGCTAGCTAGTCTATCTCTATGGCGCTAGCGTATCTAGCTGTATAGCTAGCTAAACTCACCCGCAGTGCCGGTTAGTAAAGCTTTTGCTAGTAGTGACTCAAACCAAGGGAAACGTGACAGACGCGACAGATTATGGCGAGATCATTAATAGTAGTTGATCATTGTGGAATTGGCAAACTAGCCGAATGTGCACATTTTTATAACCTCTTGCTAGATGTAGCAAGCCAGAGTAATCAATGCAGCTGTCAAACTAGCCAGTTTAGCTACTGTAGTGCTAGCTAGCTTTACGTTAGTGACTGGGGATTGGGAAGGTTGGCTTAACTGCGTTCTGTCGGCTACGTTAGTGTGTTTACAAGCCAATTAGCCTACTAGTACCTAGCAACCTTTACGTGTTAAACTTATAATATTTATTGGAAGCGATAGCTTAGTATGTTGTCAACGTTTGACATCTAGCTACGGTGTCAGCTGTCTAGAAGGCGTAATCATGGACCGTTAGTTAACTTTGATTAGCTACTAGCACGGTGCGCTGTAAACGGTGTCAGCTATGACAGTTTAAAGCTTTAGATATGCGTCGCTCCCTTGACCAACGTTGCGACCTGCTGAATACAACTGTATCCCTTTTTTTCCAGGTTCAGAACAGAACTACCCCTCCACATATCCTGGCTATTATGGAGACACACCTCAACAGCCAGGCCACTCCACCATTCCAGCACAGTGTGCCCCTGCCCCTAACAAAGCGACAATCACGAACAATGACCACAGTGCTAACTACTACCACAACAGCCACCAGCAACCCCCCCACCCCGCTGCTGTCTCCAGTGTAGCCCCCACTGCATTTGGGCCACCCCAAGCTTCCCTCCCCCCCTCCCAGCCCTATGGGACCACCCCCACCAGCGCCACCCACCCTACACCCAGTTCCCCATCAAATCCCCACCATCCACAGCCATTCCAGCAGCCAGTCCCTTACGGCACCTCAGCAGGTTACTACGGACAGCAGTATCACACTCCCCACTCACAGCACCACCCTCAACAGACAAACCTGGTGTCGGCACCACCAAGTGGGCCTGGCACCCCCCTCTACCCCATAGTGTCCTACCCATCCGCACCGGGCAGCAGCCAGTATGGGACGCTACGCTCCTCGCTCGCCACCTCCTCCCCGAGACCCGTTCCAAACCTGATGGGGGCTCCCTTGCACCAGTATCCCCCTGGAAATGGTACCAGCCAGCTGGGGTCCCCGGCAGCGGTGCATCCTGGGTACGGCGTGGCTCCTCCAGGCCTGCCACCCACAGTGAACGGCCAGGGAAGTGCAGGTAGGACCCGGGGGCTGTATTCCTTCTGATGGATCTGTTGTTGGAATGAGTCGTGAGTTCAATCTAGTCATGTACCACTGGATACAAGTATCTGCTAAACGAACAAAGTACAATGAAATAACCCCCCTGGTTATTTGTCATTCCTGGCAGGCCAAGCCCCAGTCCTCCAACACTACGACCAGCCAGGTCAGGTCCCGGGATCTGGTGACCCCTACGGACGAGTCCCAGCTGGGCTGTCGGACGCAGACAGGACCCCCTCAGGGACCCCCGCTGCCTCGGTCCACTCGTCCCCCGGACACCAGCCAGGTACCAGAGACAGGCACACAGTGTGTCCCACAAACAGCTTTTTCCATTGGCTGAAGTCGCCAGGGGTGGACTGCCATTGGACGGGAGCCGAGAGCATGTTCTCTGCTGTGTTTTCTATACGCTGTATTTTTAAGTTGCTTCGGATGAAAGCAAACTGCTAAATGGATAAAATGTCAGATGTGATTATCTTTTTGAATCGTCCCAGAAGAGCTCGGTATGGCCCTCTGCTCCGACAGAGAGGGACTTTGTTAACATCCTCGTATCCTACTGCAGCGTGATCCGGCGAGTGTTTGCTGGTTTTAGAAACCTCAGTTGGAGGTTTCTTCCTGTTCTTCGCTGCTTAGCTTTACGGGGTCTGAAGATGACACCTGCCAGCACCTCAGAAGAACCAGCCTTCTCTCCCGCACACACACCATGACACATCTGCAACATTTTTATTCATTTAGCAGACGTTTTTATTCATTTAGCAGACGTTTTTATTCATTTAGCAGACGTTTTTATTCATTTAGCAGACGCTTTTATCCAGGGCGACATGCAAACAATGCATATGCAAAGTACAGCAGGACATGAGGGAGGCGTAGTTATGTAGTATTTTGGTGGTCAGAGTCAAAGGCTGGTCTGTGTTTACCAGACACAGTGCAGCCTCATCCCAGCCACCAGACACAACAACAGCAATAGTATCTCAACTACAGGATTCCACTGTGCAATGCTGCAAAAACATATCTGGGCAGCATCAAATAATTTCGTGGGTGACGGTTGTACAACAGTTTCTCAAACACAAACGCAGTCACATGTCGTGGGCGATCGCTTACAATGCCCCACCCCCCCATTCCCTTCCACAGCTGATGGTTCTGTTTTGACCCCCCCCCCCCCTCCCACAGGCATGCAGTACGGATATGTAGCTAATAGTGGCTCTGCAGCCCCCCCTGCCCCCGCCGCCCCAGTACCCTCGTCATCCAGCTCCGAGGAAGAGGAGGATGAGGATGAGGATGAGGAAGCAGGTCTGCTTTGCTCTGATTTTATTACCCATCCATACCCACCCCTCCCCCCTCACTGTCTCCTCCCTCCCTCCCTCCACTGTCCTCTCCCTCCTCCCCTCATTCACTATACTGTCTCCTCCACCTCGCCTTCCCTTCCTAAAGCAAACAATCCATCTCCAAATTCACTTTCCCCCCGGCCCTCCCCCCCGGCCCTCTCAACCCCATGCCTTCCCTCAACTCTAACCATCAACTTTCTGTGCAGAAAGGTCAAAACGGGGGTAAATCGCACAATTTTCACTTGACATATAACCACACACTGTGGCTCATACTATTTCTTTGAGAATTCAGTTGATGTTCCAGAATGTGTCGTTGGCGTACAGACTGTGAGCCTGCTCTGCTTTCTGTCTGGCATCTAACCCAGAAGGCCTCTGCTCTGCAGGAAGTCATGTTGCTCTGGCAGGGTGCAGGCAGGGTGCAGGCAGGAAGGATGCCTCCTGGCAGAGGCACCTGTGTCAGAGGACGTTTTGGGGAACATTACGCTGCTCTGCTGTATCTCTGACTTCAACACGTTCAACATTAAATATAAAAAAAAAAAATTAAAAAAAACGAAACACATTTCCATAAGGACTCAATTTCCCTTTGTTTCCCCGTTGGATACACTGGACAAGGTGGTGTGGACTAAACATAAAATTGTTCACTTTTCACCCTTAAAACCATGCTGCTGCTACGTGTCAAATCCTGCACAGCATCTCTCCTCGTAGTGTCCCAGTTCTAGGGAGGTGTTGAAGTTTCTCCCCAGAGACACGCAGCGCCCTGCCCTGAGGAGCTGTGTAATTGACTGGAGGTTAACAGCTTTTTATATATAGCCTCTCCCCAGTCCGCCAGGGCGTCTCTGGGCCCTTGGTCTCTGCTGTGGGACCAGGAAGCTGGCCTGGCTGAGCTAGCTCTCATTAGCACTGTAGCTAAGGTGTTGCTGCTTCCAACTCCAACCCCCAAGCTTTTCTTTGATTTCATGTTTATTCCCTCCTTTAAGGCACCTGTAGTGGATGCCGGTTCTCTCTGCTTGTCACAGACAGTATCATTGTATTTGTCGATGCTGTCCTACCGGTAGAGGTGTTCCTGTTCTTTTAGTCTAGGGAAATCGACACTTCCTTTTAGCGTTAAAGACAGCTCTGAATGTATTCAAGGTTTGTGTGGTGTCAGATTCAGGAGCAGACGGTGTAGAGTCTTGAGTGGTTCTTCCTTTCAGGCAGGGCTTCTCCCCAGAGCTCCTCTCCTCACGCCGGGGCAGATTTAGCCTGGGCTAATTGGATGTGTTTCAACGAGCGCTTAGCCTGGGCTATCTTAGTTCACCAGCACAGTCCTCCATTCGGCCAATAGGATTAATTTGGGCCTTACACCCTTCCTTCATCCGACATCATCCCAGGTCCCTCCTCCCCCACCATCCTGGGACGGGCTCACGTGGGAGTGTGGGATTGTGGGAGTTGTTGTCAGGTCCCCTGTGAGGCAGTGAGGGGAAGGACGAGAGACGACAAGTCAAGTGTGTGACGCCCTAAAGCCCCGGCCTAGTTTGTTGACCTGGCGACCTCCTCTCTGTTTGTCCTGACAGTCGGGAGCGCAGGGGGAAGGGGCGACTCGCAGAGGCCGGAGAACAACTTTGTTATTCCTCTTCCTGCCCACTTGGCTGGCTTCCTTTCAGCACCATTTCACCTGCTAATTGCTAAATGCATCCTGTTGTGTGTTTACCGTCCCATCTAGCATTCCATACTCTGTCTAACCCTCTGCAGATATACTCGGTCTGTTCAAGGTGCTGACACAACATAACCATTTCATTTTTCACTTATTTGTGTGGTTTCCTTCCTTCTTGTCCCCTCTGTCAGGCGGTGACACTTCTTCCTCCACCACAGGCAGTGCCTCCCCGGTGCCGGCCAGCTATGAGTGCCTGGAGGGGGGTAGTTACCCAGGTGAGGAACACACTCTCCCCAACACATCAGCACAGCCTGCTTTAGCCCACTCAGGCACTGACGTTCTAGCGATTTCTCTCTTCTGTTCGGTTCTCCCCTTCTTCTCTCTCTCTCCCCCTTTCTCCCCTCCACCCCTCTCTTTCTCCCCCCCTATATCCTCTCTCCTCCCTCCTCTCTCTCCCCCACCCCTTTCTTCTCCCCCCTCCCTCCCTTCCCAGACTCCTCCATGGTTCCCTCCAGTGACATGGCCAGCCACCCCCCTCCCTACGGCTACGGCTACCCCAACATGCAGTCAGCCTATCAGCAAGCTCCAGCCCCAGACTCCTCCCCCTCCCATGGGGGCTACAACCCTGGCTACGAGCAGTACTCTCAGGTAGGAGACTAGTACTAGGCCCCTCACACACACCATGTGTCCTTGAGGTAACTAACCCTCTCCTCCCCTCCCCCAGCCTGCCTTCCCTAACCTGTCCCAGCTGTCGGAGGCGCTGGGGGGGCTGAGTGGGGTCCCAGAGCTGGAGATGGAGGCCCTGATGCCCGTCAACCTGCTGCAGGAGAGGAGCCTGCTGCCCCCCCGGCCCCTGGAGGCCCCAGAGCCCAACCTCAGCTCCGACCTGAGGAAGGCTAACTGCAGCCCCCAGTACGTCTGTGTGTGTGGGAGGGGGGGGGGGGGGCTGTGTGTGTGAGAGAGTCTGAGGCTGCTTGCATGCTCACTCAACAACTATTCTAATACAGAAACCTCTAAATGTAATGGTGTATAGATACTCACTGATGATGTAATGCTTACTGTGTGTGTGTGTGTACGTTCCCCAGGACGTTCAGGTGCACCCTGACCAGCGTGCCCCAGACCCAGGCCCTGCTCACTAAGGCCAGACTGCCCCTGGGGCTGCTGCTGCACCCCTTCAGAGACCTGCAGGTACAGCACAGCCTCCAGCCTGGCCTCTTTACGGCCTCCAGCCTGGCCTCTATACTGGCCTCCACACAGCCTCCAGTCTGGCCTCTATACGGCCTCCAGCCTGGCCTCTATACGGCCTCCACACAGCCTCCAGCCTGGCCTCTATACGGCCTCCATCCTGACCTCTACTCAGCATCACACAGAGTTACATAATAACAACTCTGAATGTGACCTGCAGTCTTGAATGGGAACCAGAGCCGACAGTCCCGACAGTCCGGTTAGAACTGGTTACGTCACCGTTCAGCAAGCACAGCAGAGAATCTCCTCCAGGGCTGTTGGGAGTGAATGGAGCTTTCAGTGGTGATGTGTCCTAGCCATGCCGAAGTAGAGGCCATTCTCCCTGCGTTTGTGGGAGGTGTTGAGGGGAGCAGGGGAGCAGGGGGTGAGGTGCAGACAAGTGTGTTTATACGAGAGGTGGAGCGCTCCAGTGGAGGGTGGAGCGCTCCAGTGGAGGGTGGAGAAGGGTGAGTGCATGTAGTACATGTGAGGAGAACAGCTGAAGCTGACGTCGACACAGAGCAGTCAGACAGACCAGAGACACGGTTGTCTAACTGCTACAGTTGTGGTGGAGATGTAGGTGTGATGCAGGTCACAGGTGCAGGGAGTTGGTAACACCACGAACAACCTGTGTTCATCACAAGAATTGACTTATTTTTGTCTGTTCCTGAACATATTTCTGCCCTCTTCCTCCTCCTCCTCTTCTTCTTCCTCCTCCTGCTCCTCCTCTTCCTCCTCCTCTTCCTCCTCCTCCTGCTCCTCCTCTTCCTCCTCCTCCTCTTCCTCCTCCTCTTTCTCCTGCTCCTCCTCCTGCTCCTCCTCTTCCTCCTCTTCCTCCTCCTCCTGCTCCTCCTCTTCCTCCTCCTTCTCCTCCTCCTCCCCGTCTACAGCAGCTGCCTGTCATCACGTCCAACACCATTGTGCGCTGCCGTTCCTGCAGGACCTACATCAACCCCTTCGTCTCCTTCCTGGACCAGCGGAGGTGGAAGTGTAACCTCTGTTACCGTGTCAACGATGGTGAGGGGGGGAGGGGTTGTAGAGGACTAGTAGGGTGAGGGTGGGGTAGAGGAGGGGGTGGTGGATAGAGGAGAGGAGGAGTAGGATGTTGAAATGCAACTTCTGAAACCTGAAAAACTTGTAACCTGAACTGAAGGAGATTTGCATGACGTCTTCTGTCCCCTGTGGCCCTCCCAGTCCCAGATGAGTTCATGTACAACCCCGTCACCCGCTCCTACGGAGAACCACACAAGAGGCCGGAGGTGCAGAACTCCACGGTGGAGTTCATAGCCTCTTCAGACTACATGGTGAGGGGCTGTTTGTCTTTAGGCCACTAGAGGGCAGTGTGGTGCACGACACCACTAACGACAGCAACAGCTGTCAGTGTTTTCCTCTCTAGGGCAATTGTTGAGTTATTGTAAGCTGGTTTTTCTGGGAAATACATATAAGTGTGCGTGTGCGTGTTTGTTGTCTCAGCTCCGACCCCCCCAGCCAGCTGTATATCTCTTTGTGCTGGACGTATCCCATAATGCAGTGGAGTCAGGCTACCTGAAGGTCTTCTGTGATTCGCTTCTGGAAAACCTGGACAAGTAAGAGCCTCTCTCCTCCACCGAAACCCTGCGATTCACAAAGCTACTGCAAATGAAAACTCTGAAGTAGAGCTTAATGGTAAAAACAGACTTTTTGGGACCATCGTCCTTTTGTGGCCATGTTTTAGTCGTCATGCTCTTAGTCGTAAGCAGACCTGACTAGCTCGGAGGCTGGGATGATGTCTGGAGAATATCAGCCTGCACCAGTCTACCACTTAACTCCCACATTTCCATGAAATCTATATCCTGATACTTTTTTTTTCTTTTTTCAAATCCCTCACTCCCTCACTCACTGTTTCACCCCCACACACACACAAACACACACTCATTCACCCACCGACACGCACACAAACATGTGCTCACACACACTCTGCATACAGTGTGTGCTAGCTGGAGGCTATGCTAACTCTCCGGGGTATGGGGGGGGGTGTTGTGGGACAGGTTGCCCGGAGACACGCGCACCAAAGTGGGCTTCCTGAGCTTCGACAGCACCATCCACTTCTACAACCTCCAGGAGGGCCTGTCCCAGCCCCAGATGCTGGTGGTCTCTGACATCGACGGTACGCGCTTGTATGATCAAATACATTTCTAATGATAATGTTTTCTTTTCGCAGATGCTTTTATCCAAAACGTCCTACAGGTGGGGATTTGAACCTGGTGCTTCTTGATATGCAGGCAGATATTCTAGCCACTGAGCTGCACCCATGTGTGTTTATGTTCTTGTGTACCAGAAAGTTTGTTCTATTTGTTCATATTCAATACAGACCCACCTGACTTACTGTTGCCCTTCACTATGGACCAACCAGGACCTGAGTTTAAGAGACTGTGGCCTACCTTATCGCATTTCACCAAACAAACTTTTATGAGATCGACATTTACTTTTAAAATAGCAGAAAGTAGTTACATACCAAGCAATGTTCTATAGAGAACAGCTGGATGGACCTCCAGTGAACTTCTCTAGAAGTTTCTCCAGCTGCCAGATGTTTAATAACGGTGTCTGTTGTGTTATTTCAGACGTGTTCATCCCGTCTCACGACAGCCTGCTGGTTAACCTGAAGGAGAGCATGGAGGTAAACATCTGCCCTCCTTCACGCCTCACCTCTGGGCCCAGTTTGTTGATGAAATGGGCGAGTCCATTTTGGTTTTGAAGTCGTATGAAACGTCCCAGCTTTTGGGGGGAAGGGTCATCAGTGTTTGGTCCAGCTTGATTGGTCCAGCTTGATTGGTCCAGCTTGATTGGTCCAGCTTGATTGGTCCAGCTTGATTGGTCCAGCTTGATTGGTCCAGCTTGATTGGTCCGACTTGATCCAAATAATGACAGTGATGATGGAAGTAGAACACCTCTCTTCCCAATTCAATCATGTTTGTCATTCCCCCTCATTTTTCTCCTCTCTCCTTCTCCTCCTCTCGCCCCTCCTCTCTCTCCTTCCTCCTCCCCCCACCCCTTCCTCCTCCCTCCCCCAGCTGGTGAGAGACCTGTTGAGCTCGCTGCCCTCCATGTTCAGCTCCACCAGGGAGACCCACAGTGCCCTGGGACCGGTCCTGCAGGCTGCCTTCAAGCTCATGTCCCCCACCGGGGGGCGTGTGTCCGTGTTCCAGACCCAGCTCCCCACCCTGGGCGCAGGGCTGCTGCAGTCCAGAGAGGACCCCAACCAGAGGATCAGCACCAAGGTACGGGGGAGCTCCAAGGGATTGGGTGGAGCTCAGTGGTTAGAGCTTTTGACTCCAGATCAAGAGGTTGCAGGTTTAAATCCCCCCCATACGTCGATTTGGATGAAGGCATCTGCCAAATAAATACATTATTATTACCTCTGCCTCAACATATTATGTTTTACCGAAAATATATTTTCAGCATTTCCAAACTTTTTTTCCATTATTTTTTTATTTTCGCAAATATTTGGAAAACCTTTCAACTTTTTTTTCCCACACACACCAACACGACACAAAAGCTTCTCAGCTTTTTTTGTTGCTTTTTATAAAATCAACCTTTCCAAACGTATGCTTACTGTGGCTCTGATGGACACTACTTTGATCTCTGGAATAAATGTAGCCGTGAAAGCGAACTGCTGGGCTCTCGTAGTGGTGTTAAACGTGTGATAAGCGCAAATTAAGTGAACGGATGTGTTGGGGGGACCGCAAGAATATGTGAGCTATGCAAGTGGGCCGCAAAATGGAGAAGGTCTTGAACGGCAGAACAGGCCTCTGCATGAAGGCATATGGGACTCACCACACGCATATACTGTTACACTATCAAATAATCATGGAATAACAGTTTATATGTTTAGCAGACGGCAGAAAAAAAATGGGCAGGGGGGGGGGTTTGAACTCCGACCCCTGATTTGCAGTCACATGCTCTACACCCATATCCTACATGCCTTAGCAACAGTAAACCATCTGAACGTGCTGTGTGACAGGAGGGATTTGTGTTTGTGTTTCCAGAATGTTCAGCACCTGGGCCCGGCCACAGACTTCTACAAGAAGCTGGCGCTGGACTGCTCTGGCCAGCAGATCGGAGTGGATCTCTTCCTGCTCAGCAGTCAGTATGCTGACCTGGCCTCCCTAGGTAACACCATGCAGCTCTGTCTCCATGTCACAGGGTCACTGTCTATATGGACTGCAACACTAACTAGAAGTCCTTCAACACTGTCTATATGCACAGGAACACTGTCTAAATATGCACTGCGACACTGTCAATATGCACCTTATTTCACAAATATGTCGAGGCTTGAGAAAGTGGATGTTATCAAATCCCTCCCAAATCCTAGTAGAACAGTTCTAGGTAAATCCATCCAGACACACTGAAGGGTCTCAAACTGTTTGACCCAAACCCCCCTGGTCTCCTGTCCCGTCCAGCCTGCGTGTCCAAGTACTCAGCAGGAAGTGTCTTCTACTACCCCTCCTTCCACCACGTCCACAACACGCCCCAGCGGGAGAAGTTCCAGAAGGATCTGGAGAGATACCTCACCAGGAAGATCGGCTTCGAGGCCGTCATGAGAATACGCTGCACCAAAGGTAAACACACACACACCCACAAAGGTAAACACACGCACACGCGTGCCTCTAAAGCAACCGTTGCATTGATATAGCTTCTAGATAAATGAAAGGAATCCATTGTATTATCTCAAACTGTATTGTCATTGAAGTTGTTTCTAAACATTCTAAATTCAAATGGATTGTTCACGGTATTCTGAATTCTAATTCCTCTGTTGTTGTTGTTAGTAACGGCGAGTGTGTGGTTGCTCTGCAGGGCTGTCCATCCACACGTTCCACGGGAACTTCTTCGTCCGTTCCACCGACCTGCTGTCCCTGGCCAACGTGAACCCAGACTCGGCCTTCGCTGTCCAGATGTCCATCGAGGAGAGCCTAGCGGACACCTCGCTGGCCTGCTTCCAGGCTGCCCTGCTCTACACCTCCAGTAAAGGTACCTCACCTGGACTCACCTGGCCCACCTCCTCTCCCCTGGTCCATCTCCTCTTCTCTCCCCTGGTCCATCTCCTCTTCTCTCCCCTGGTCCATCTCCTCTTCTCTCCCCTGGTCCATCTCCTCTTCTCTCCCCTGGTCCATCTCCTCTCCCCTGGTCTACCTCCTCTCCCCTGGGCTTAAACGATAAAAGCAACTGTTAAAAGAATGAAACGTAACCTCCCCTCCACTGTCTGCCTCCAGGGAAGAGGCGTATCCGGGTCCACACCCTGTGCCTGCCGGTGGTCAGCCAGCTGAGCGATGTGTACGCTGGGGCAGACGTCCAGGCCATCACCTGCCTGCTGGCCAACATGGGTGAGACCACTGCCTCTAACACCAGACCACAGCCCTCTCTGAACCTGCCTGGGTGAAAGGCAGGGTCACAGAAATAAGATTTGATTGGCTGAATCAATGAGTGGTGAAAATGAATACCTTTGCATGTATGGGAAAGTATAGATTTTTTTTCTCGTGACCCTTTTATTGATGTCTGTTCCCTGCTGTCTGTGTACAGCTATTGCATCTCAATGTAAAAGCCTTAGTGAAAGGATATATTTGTATTTATGTGTGTGTGTGTGTGTGCAGCCATCGACCGCTCGGTGTCGTCCAGTCTGTCGGACGCCCGGGATGCGGTGCTGAACGCGGTGGTCGGACTCCCTGAGCGCCTACAAGAACACCGTGTCCAACATGCAGCAGTCTGGGCTCATCGCCCCCGCCGCCCTGCGCCTCTTCCCCCTCTACACCCTGGCCCTGCTCAAGCAGGTCTGGAGCTACACACACACACACACACACACACTCTCACACACACCTCCAACCCTCTACACCCTGGCCCTGCTCAAGCAGGTCTGGAGCTACACACACACACACACACACACTCACACACACACCTCCAACCCTCTACACCCTGGCCCTGCTCAAGCAGGTCTGGAGCTACACACACACACACACACTCTCACACACACCTCCAACCCTCTACACTCTGGCCCTGCTCAAGCAGGTCTGGAGCTACACACACACCCCTCTAACCCCCCCCGTCCCCCCCTGTCCCCTGACAGAAAGCCCTGAGGACAGGCACCAGCACTCGTCTGGATGAGAGGGTGTTCTCCATGTGTGAGTTTAAGAGCCAGCCCCTGCAGAACATCATGCGCATGGTCCACCCTGACCTCTACCGCCTGGACACCATCTCAGACCAGGTGAGGACACACCCCGGCCTCGACAGCCTCTCAGCCTCTTCAGCCTCTCCACCACACCCCAGAGACCATCAGGGTCCTGGACAGTAGCCTGTCAGTGGGTGGCACCAACATGTGGAACACGGGCAGACATGCCTGTAAAAACACACTGCAGTCAGAACCCAGCATGATGTCATGTCTGAATTTAGCAGATGCAAATGATCCGAGGCGACATTTGAATGGGATTTGAATTTGCGACCTCCTCGGAGTTGCAGTCAAATTCTCCACTGTGCTAAACTCTCCCATCAAGTGCCCCTAACGCCTGCAGCCTGTGTCCTGCTTGTCCACCAGGGGGCGCTGCACCTGAACGACACGGTGGTCCCTCAGCCGTACCTCCTCCACCTGACGGCCCAGAACCTCTCCAGGAGCGGAGCCTTCCTCATGGACTGTGGCAGCGTGAGTGCAGCCCTCCACAGCCCTCCACAGCCCTCCGCAGCCCTCGCCCTCCGCAGCCCTCGCCCTCCACAGCCCTCGCCCTCCACACAGCCCTCGCCCTCCGCAGCCCTCGCCCTCCGCAGCCCTCGCCCTCCGCAGCCCTCGCCCTCCGCAGCCCTCGCCCTCCACAGCCCTCCACAAGCCCTCGCCCTCCGCAGCCCTCGCCCTCCGCAGCCCTCGCCCTCCACAAGCCCTCGCCCTCCACGCCTGCAACTCACGCTTCACATTCGGATTCATTAGCTGACTCTTTTCTCCATGTGCATCTCTATGTGCATTGTAGAGATGCACAACAGAGGGTGGAGGATGAGAAGGGGGTTGGGTTGGGACAGTGTTTCTGTGGTCAGGCTGGGGGATGTTTACTAACGTGGTTCTGCTCCTCAGGTGTTTTACCTGTGGATAGGGAAGACCTGTAATGAGATATTCATCCGGGATGTTCTGGGCTGTCCAAACCACGCTTCCATACCTCCCAACATGGTAAACCCACCGCAAGCTCACCTCACTGCACAACACAACATTGGTGCAAACATTATCCCAAAGCTCTGGTTCTGTGACTCGAGATTCCAGAATTCTTGTGACATGAAATTCCAGAATGCTTGTGACACTATCTCTTCTCCCAGTTAGCATTCCCCTGGTTACAGTTCTGACAGATGGGCTTACTTACTGCATTCCTGGTTTGTTTGTTAGCCTCAGTGGGTGTAAAACAAACAGTGAGTGAGGTTTAAAACACCCACAAAGATCTGCACTGGTCAGGGTTTAGTTTACACACTCAATTTCATATTTCCAGAAAAGAAACCACCTACATATTTTACATTCCCACACCATGTAAAGATCTCTACCCGACCAGAGCCTGCTCTGGAGGTCTGGCATACACCCACCCCCCCCCCCCCCCCCAAACACAATGTACTGGAGACTAGATCTCAGAAGCTGTGTCTCGTCTCCCTCTCCTCCTGTTGTGAATACCAGACTCAGATTCCAGAGCTGCAGACTCTGCTGTCTGAGAGGGTGCGTGCGTTGCTGGCCTGGCTGCAGGATTGCAGAACCTTCAGCTGCATACTCTACGTGCTGAAGTAAGTATTTGACTGGAGCTCCAGACTCTATGAAGTGAAGTAAGTCTTTAAGACTCGGTGGGGAGGGAATGATGTTCGAGATTTCCATATTAGATTTTCGGGGTATGTTGTAAAATAAAATCTACAGATTCTTACTGACTCCTTACTTACTTGATAAGACATAATACTCATATAAAATATCATAAAAAGTTTTGGCTGACTTCACATTATCACAAAGGTGTATGTTGATTGTGAGGTTGAAGGTAATATGAGGATGATGATGCCCGCCACTCTCCTAGGGCGTGTTCCCCTCGCTGGGTGAATGTGTTGGTGTGTGTCTGGTTCCCCCTCGCTGGGTGAATGTGTTGGTGTGTGTCCTGTTCCCCCTCGCTGGGTGAATGTGTTGGTGTGTGTCCTGTTCCCCCTCGCTGGGTGAATGTGTTGGTGTGTGTCTGGTTCCCCTCGCTGGGTGAATGTGTTGGTGTGTGTCTGGTTCCCCTCGCTGGGTGAATGTGTTGGTGTGTGTCTGGTTCCCCTCGCTGGGTGAATGTGTTGGTGTGTGTCTGGTTCCCCTCGCTGGGTGAATGTGTTGGTGTGTCTGGTTCCCCTCGCTGGGTGAATGTGTTGGTGTGTGTCTGGTTCCCCTCGCTGGGTGAATGTGTTGGTGTGTGTCTGGTTCCCCTCGCTGGGTGAATGTGTTGGTGTGTCTGGTTCCCCTCGCTGGGTGAATGTGTTGGTGTGTGTCTGGTTCCCCTCGCTGGGTGAATGTGTTGGTGTGTGTCTGGTTCCCCCTCGCTGGGTGAATGTGTTGGTGTGTGTCCTGTTCCCCCTCGCTGGGTGAATGTGTTGGTGTGTGTCCTGTTCCCCCTCGCTGGGTGAATGTGTTGGTGTGTCTGGTTCCCCTCGCTGGGTGAATGTGTTGGTGTGTCTGGTTCCCCTCGCTGGGTGGATGTGTTGGTGTGTCTGGTTCCCCTCGCTGGGTGAATGTGTTGGTGTGTGTCCTGTTCCCCCTCGCTGGGTGAATGTGTTGGTGTGTGTCTGGTTCCCCTCGCTGGGTGAATGTGTTGGTGTGTGTCCTGTTCCCCCTCGCTGGGTGAATGTGTTGGTGTGTGTCCTGTTCCCCCTCGCTGGGTGAATGTGTTGGTGTGTGTCCTGTTCCCCCTCGCTGGGTGAATGTGTTGGTGTGTGTCCTGTTCCCCCTCGCTGGGTGAATGTGTTGGTGTGTCTGGTTCCCCCTCGCTGGGTGAATGTGTTGGTGTGTGTCTGGTTCCCCCTCGCTGGGTGAATGTGTTGGTGTGTGTCGTGTCGTGAGGGGTTCCAAGCAGCGACGACTCTGAGCAGGCCAGAATGGTATGTCTAATGTAAACCCAGGATGGAGGAGAGACACCGGTCAGCCCTTAAGACTAGGGGGAACCAAGTTCTTAAAAAAAAAAACTTAAAAAAAACGAAATGTACTTCAAAATACTCTCATTTCCAAGTCATCTCCTTCATATTCTACTTCTTCTCTTTCGTGTTTCTCAGGGACGAGGCTGCAGCCAACACCAGCTTCTTCCAGCACCTGCTGGAGGACAGAGCGGAGTCTGCCTTCTCCTACCAGGAGACGGCCTTCTCCTACCAGGAGTTCCTGCTGCACATCCAGAAGCAGATGTCCAAGTAGCCAGGAGAGGAGCCGTGTAGGAACCAGGCCCTGCCCCCCTACCCCCCCCCAGACCCCAGACTGACTGTAGTGAACAAGGCACACTGAGGAACAACGTAGCGGTCGTCCTCACCTTGAACAAGCCCCTCCCTCTTATTACTCTGCTGAGTCGCAGTCTCAGCC
This sequence comes from Thaleichthys pacificus, assembly GCA_023658055.1. Taxonomy (NCBI): domain Eukaryota; kingdom Metazoa; phylum Chordata; class Actinopteri; order Osmeriformes; family Osmeridae; genus Thaleichthys; species Thaleichthys pacificus. The sequence goes on along the minus strand of CM042855.1, from coordinate 15,006,634 downwards.
CTGCGTAGCCCCAGCCCCCTTCAGGAGGACCAATCACATGCTGCTACTTCTCTGGGTTTAGCGCTGCATGCTGTGCTGTCCCCGTTCCAAACCTTTTTTCTAGAGACGTGCGCCCGACCCCTCCTCTTCTTCTGCTGTTTGATTTCCGCGATGCGCTTCAGCGGACACACACGGCATTCCATCGTCGTTTTTGCAGCGTGCGCTTGAGATCCGCGTCTGTCCTCAACGCTGCCCGCCTGCTGACCGGCCAATCACAGCCCGGACGCTGGAATGGTGAGCGGTGGGAGGCGGAGTCTGGCCGCTGACCCCTCCTCCTAGACTTACCTGACCGTGACCTGTCCAGCGAGACGCCCTGGACTCTACTTTGTAAACTATTGAAAAGAATCTTTTATGTGCGATAATTTATGACCAGCTTATTAAATAAAACAAAAACCCTGTTTTTGCTTTTTCTTTGTTATTGTGGGGTATGTCGTCACAGCTTGAACGAGTGCCATACACACAGGTCTATAAAAAAGGAAATGGAATGGATTAATTTTTTGATCAGTTTCCTTGATGAGAATATCAGGATGTTGAAAATGGATATCCACACTTTTCTAATGGCTTATTCATGTACATAACCACCCAGCACTTACTCATATGGTCTGTCAAAGGTGTGAAACACTAATCAGTGAATTTCTTTAACCCTTGTGCTGCCTTCGGGTCACATGACCCAAAGGTTCATAACGAACCATCGTTGTGTTTACCCAATACAAAACAAATAAAAAATAATTTTCTTTTAACCTTCGCAATGTGGGGGGTCTGAGACAGCCCAACGGTTAAAAGAAAATGCTTCACTTTGTTTTTGTATGCGGTAAAGTTGTCGCAATACGACGGTGGGTCACAATGACTGATGGGTCACAATGACCCGAAGATAACACAAAGGGTTAACTTCCGGCAATGTGAAGTAATCTCTGGAATTCTTAGAAAAGCCACAATCGGTCTGTTTTAAGAACTTTCGCAACATTGCCTCCCTAAACATATATGAACAGTATGTTGGACAGTATGCTGTCATTTGATTAGGTGGAAAAGGGAGTTTGTATTGTAAGGGCAGGGAAGAGGGATTGTGTAATACAGGATAACTCAGTAAATCTGCAACTAACAAGCAAAACGCTACAACTTCAGGGTCCGTTTGCCTAACTTCTATATCTGGACCCCATATGCTTGGCTTGTTATTTTCACAGAAAATTGCTCCAGACCTCAAATATTCTGTCCAGTCACGCTTGTGCACTCTGGTAGAGAATATGTAGAATAAGGAGGAGGTTGTCCTCAACCATTTTGAACATTTCTAATCTTTGCATCAAGTAAGAGTTGGGTGAAGAACGTTTTTATTATTTAGACTAACAAGTAAGTACTTTGGTGTCCAGCTGGGAAGGAACATGTATTTCTTTTATGCAGACCAACCATCATTTGAGTACATACTACACACTTCAGTACATATTAAAGGCATAATAAAGTCAACTAAAAGTAATAAATGGACCATTCATTTCGGGCACAGATGTTTCTTGCGTAGTGTTGCGTGCAAACATGCACACTGATCATGTGCAAACCATAAAGTTAAAGGAGTCTTTGAACTTTGAAACTGTGAGGTGTTGAGGCATCATTCATGAGACCTTACTTCTCCTACAGACTGACTACTGTCAACCGGCTATATTTAAATACTCTCCTGACTGGCCGACACTCGTACACACCCACTGCAATGGTCCAGCCCCACCCCCCCTCCCCTCACCACAGTGCTCCTCTGATATTTTCATAAGGATGATGTCACAGTTTCCCATCCAGACTCCTGCTATGACCACATTCTCCCATCTTGAGAAAACGAGAAGAAGAAAAAAAGAGTTCTGTTTTGACGGACGGCTGCAAATGTCAAACTGATTGGACACAATCATCTCTGTTGTTCTTTTCTGTCTCGAAGGAAACTGGTAACAGTTCTCTAGGCTAGGTCTCTAGGCTCGATTGGTTGAGTCTTATCTTCTAGAGATAAGGTTTTATTTTGTAAGAGTAGTCTGGGTTACTCTCTGAAGGTGAATTCTGTGCCTCTGCAGTACAGTGGCATAGTGTTTGACAGGATACACCTCAGATAGTAACAGTAGAAAGAGATTTCACAGATTCCAAGTACTCCTCTTGTTACCACCACAGTCCAAACCTTGACTCAGCTACTTTGTCTTGATAAACGTATACCATGGGCAATGTTTATTTTCATTTTACAGCACATTGGACTCTCCTCCATTGTCTGCTAGTTTTGCTACATCTGTCATCATTTTGGGGGAAAACACAAACCAATCCCTCGACATTGACAGTATTTGCACTACTGCCATCGAGAACGTTATTCATCTTGTATTGAAGCATCATGATGGTTCTGGTTCTTGCCTATCATCACCAGTGTTTATCACTAGCATGTCATAGATTGAGTGAACAACACTGTTTGTTCAGCTTTCCCACAGCTTGACTCAACGCACAAACACACTCCTGCCCTCTCCTCTCTCCACCTCCTTTCCTCCCCCTCCTCTCCTGCCCTCCCCCTCATCTCCTCTCACTCTCCCTCTCCTGCCCTCCCACCCTCATCTCCCAATCCTCCTCTCCTCCCCTCCTCCTCTCCCTCCTAGCCTAGCTGCGGCTGCAGACAAAGAGTTCTGGCAGAGTTTATTTTGATGAGCATTCCTTCTAGAGCATGTCTGACTCCTGAACTTGAACCATATGCAGAGCAGCTAGCGAGAGGCTCCACCGGGGCAGCTGGCCAGGGCCTGCCCCTGGGCTCCTGGGCCCCTGGGCCCCCACAGTATATCAAGAGGTTTGCTTACACAGTAAATACAATATTTCTCTCACGAAAGGCCGTGCGGTTAAATCACATGGGGGTCAAATGTTTGGAGAGGTTTATTGTAGTGTGTGTCGGCAGACAAGTACTGTGTTATTCCAATGTTTTTTTTTGAGACGCAACTGAGGGATTCTTTCTCTCACTGCTTATTTTAAGCGTCCTTCGTTAAACAGAAGCAGAAGTTAATTTTGTCGTAGGGCAGTTAAGCCTGGCACCATTATCCCCATGGACACTACCTCAGACTCCACGTGTCATCGACAGACCCAGTCTCTAACCCGGAGTACAGTAACACACTGTACACATAGTGACATACTAAAGGTGTTTTTGTACTGACACAGGTTTTATTACCTTTAGAGGCCCATCTTGACGTCCATCACCATGAATTCATCTGGCCAATTGCGTAGGACATCCTGTCTTTGCGCCGCATGAAAACATCTCCACCCTCTTCGCGTCTTCATTGGTTGGCTCCCCCGGCCCACAGGAAGTCACTTCCTGTCTTGGCTTCCCTTACTGGCCGTTTGGAACGTCTTTGGTGTTTTCTCTAAGAATGAGCCGTGTGTGAGCCACTAAGACCAAGCCAACCAGACGGCACACCACTGCATCTCTCTCCTTCTTTCTCTATCCCTCTCCCTTCTCTCTCTCTCTCCGCTCTATCCCTCCTTCTCTCTTTCTCCATCCCTCTCCCTGCTCGATCCCTCCCTCTCTCTCTCATCTTTCCCATTTTCCCTGTCTCTCTCTCTTTCTCCCCCTCTCCGTCATTTTCTTCCCCAACGCACACTAACTCTGGAGACTCATTTCCGTCTCGTCCAGCTCTGTGTGAATCTGATTCCTCTCTTCCAGATGTTTCTCTTTCTCCAGGGGGTGGGAGGTGGGGGAGACGGAGAGGACAGCCAGACTTACATAAGACAGCGCGGCCTCCTCGAACCGCCGTCAGTAAGGCAGCAAGGATCCCAGATCCCTCTGACGACAAGGGGCACGCATCCTGGTCTGGACCCCGGGGAGGGGCAGCAGAGGAACCCCCAGAGACGACGTCTCTGCCTCCCAGAGGGATCAGGAGATTTACAAGTGCCGCAACATCAGCTAATCTGTGGATGGAACTGTTGTTTTTAGACTGCCATGCATCTTCTTTTCTGGAAGCGGCTTTTGAAGTGTTTGTTTTGGGCTCCCTTCGTTATGTTTGACTCCTTGGTCCTGACTGCGGGGGCAGCCGTGTGAAGGGCTGAATCCCGTTTATTTGCTCAGGGGTGGGTACAGCTCAGTGGTTAGAGAATCTTTATCTACAGATCAAGAGGTCACAGGTTCAAATCCACCCCTGTATGTCATTTTGGATAAAAGCGTCTACTGAATTAATACATTAACTATACGTACCTATGTTGTAGTGAGTACATAACAGATTTCTAGGTGTCCATCTAAGGTAAAAGTAGGCGGCGTACCTAAGCCTGAGGTCTGGGGCGACCTGTAAAAACAACAACATTGAGGCTTTAACAGTCAACTGTGGAATGTTATGAGAAGAATCAGGTCTTCTGCCAGGGCCTGTATTATATTTTCACAGGTTGTGCATTTGAACCCTGAAACCTCTTGATCTGCAGGCAAACGCTCTACCACTGAGCTAGACTCATCCCTGGTGATACCCATCATGGTATATGATGTCTAGGGCCTCGTCTCAGTCAGGGTGTATTACCAAACATGGCATCCCATGTCTCATGGACTCTTATATCACCTGTGAACACCAGTCACACAGATGCTGCCATGAGCAATCCCAGTAGTACTTTGCGATCGCACCTGTAATCAGTGTGTCAACGCAACACCTCAGCTGTTATCTGTGTGGTGCAATAGTATGAACCCCGTCGTAAAGAAGCCGCCCCGCCTGGGGAAGCTGCACAGGACAGGAGGGAGTCAGAACGCACACACAACAACATAAACAAACATGGCCAGAAAAGTCTATTTTTGTTGAGAATTGTATGAGTTGTATGTTGGCCCCCAAACCACTGGCTTGAACTCAAGAGTCACCACTGGATATTTTTAGTCCATTGTGAGTTTTCTGGCACATAGGATATTATCTTATCTCAAGCAGTGCTAATGTGGTCTTGGCATGCATGAGAGGCCTACTCTGTGTATTCAAAAACACTTCCTGAAGGCCTGGTTAAGCCTGCTCATCAATTTAATACCCTTGTTATTTAAGTGATCAAATGGCCTTAAACGTGTAACTGTCTATGGAACAAATAAGCTAAGGATTCATTCCAGTTTTTGCTTTTGCAGTGTTAGGATTTCAAGAGAAATGCAGCTATTTGTTTTCGTATACTAATGCACATTTGTAACCAGATGATACCTGTTTTTATTAGAGGCAGACGGTTACTGGTCATGAATCCCAGCTGTTCGTGGATCAATCTGTTGTTTGAGAAGCCATATTTATGATCACAGGGTGTTTTCCGTGCAAATATTGCAGTCATAAACTCCCAGCAGAATTCCGTTTTTTTTTTTTACATGATAACCTTTCAGTCCTGTAGGCCTTGACAATCATTACCAGGCCGACTCTGCGCCACTGACGGACTTCAACAGAAGGTTCTTCATTTGTCCATCCAACAACATCGAAGGGCTCGAACTCCCATCGTCAGCTGTTTTCTGAAAGTGGCTCATAATTATGTCACTCCAATCTACATCTGAAAATAGCAGCGGTAAAAAACACTGTTGAAAGTTGTCAACATTGGAATTCCAGTATTGACTAAACTCATCAAAACCAGGCAACTCGTGTCTGCTTGCCGTCACAAGAGTCGCTGTTGCTAAAGTTGGTGAGATTGAGAAAGCGGACAACCAAGGGTTTTCTACACCGTTGCCAGAAATGAACATTTTAATAACCATTACTGTTTAGTTTCACTCACTAAAACAGGCTGACATTTATTTAATTATTAGTAGTATTGGATGGTGTGGAGCAGTGTCGCAGGTGCAAAGTGTCCCGCGTTGGAGAGTCCACTGCCCTGACGTCACCAAACACGTTACATAGGCTGAAAGGACTTTTGAGTGGCAGTTTTAGTGACGGACACCTTGAAATATCTGATCTCGTCCAGTAAATATTCACCTGTAGATGTGTATATGCCGCTTTAAAAATGCTTTTCATGCCTCCTTGCGTCAAGGTTTAATTGCGTTTTACATTAATGGGGAGGGGAGGGCTCTGTTAGTGAGGGAGGGAATTCGTGCCACTGTTGACAGTTCTTTCACACACGGTTCACAGTCTCATTCTCAATGTGGCGTGCTCTTGAGTTACAGTTCAGTGACTGTAATTGCTAGGCGATTTCTGTTTGTCCTTATCTGTCTTTTCAGTTGGCTATTAGCTGGTACTGTTCACGGGACGACGGACGTCAATTGCATGGGAACTTCTTCTGAGGAGAATAAAAATTCGGTGCCTGCATTCTAGACAGAAAACGACTTGTTCTGACTGAAAGTTCTGTTGACGAGCGGAGAATGGCTTCGAACGGGATGGAGAGCATGCAGTTGGCGGAAGATCAGATTAAAGTTCTCGAGGAGAATTTTTTGAGAGTCAGCAAGCATCCAGATGAAGCGACGCTCATGTTGATTGCGGCAGAGTGCGGACTCTCTGAAGCCGAGACCGCTGTGAGTATTATGTTGTTTTTATTAACTCTTCTGTGACTTCCAGTCAGTGTTACGGAGACAGATTGAGACACAGGCTATGCGCCCTGAATTGTATAATTCGTGTGATGCAATTGTCTCATAGCCTTCTAAGTCCAATTAATTTAAAAGTATTTCGTTGATCAATCAGACTAGTTTGGCAATATAATTTATATTCGACATGTTCAACGCAGTCATACACTGCGGACGCAGTGTGGCTTCCATCAAGTTGTCCTCCGCTGTCCATCCACGCACCGTTGAACAAACACTGTGCTCCAATTCTAGAAATAATGGGCTGAATAGATTTTTCTGGAACCGGTACGCGCTGGCGTGATGATTTTGCTGCTGTGGGCTTTTAGTCCTGTGTGTTCTACATCAAGTGGGCTTTGTCAACAGACAGCGCACGCGTTAGGCAGGTCCCCATCACTGTTCGCATGCCAGTCTGTCTTTCCAAAGCAACAACATACCAGTTAAGAGTGAATTAACATACACTCACTACAAAGCATTCTAATCAACGATACCCGAATCCTCTCCACAAATATTTTTTCAACGTATTTATAGAGCACCAGTGATGTCTGAACTCCAAGGTGTTGAGACTATCTGCCACTAGTCGTTTCTAGTAGTTTTCTACTAATTGCTGAGCAAACGTTCATAATTCCCTTTAAGTATTATTTGTGTGTGCGTGTCTGCTTTCTCTAACATGCAAATACGTCAACTCAGCAGGAAGTCGCGAGGAAGTCACGTGGCCCGACGTTTATTTCATAGTCAAAAACCAAGGTGGTGAGCGTGGTGTGTAGGCAACAGAGAAAACCAACCGCCCAACGCTCAGGGCCTTGGGCGACTTTTGTCCTTTACACCGTTTACTCCCGGATTACCTACTGTCAACCACAAATTAACAGTGGCACATGTCTCTTCAAACGGTTCAATCTCCTCTTTACGGAACCAGTTCCGCCAGTTCTCTCTCCTCCGCGTGTTTGGTGACAGAGTGTTTCCACTGAGCGCACAAAGGTGGGAGAAGACTTTTCCGACCTGACTGAGCAATCAGGACTTGGGTGAGGTTGAGGCCTTGGCTGTTAGTCAAAAGACCAAACTTCATTCAAAGCCAAAGTTTCAGCCACCTCATGAATAACAAAGCCGTGTTTTGAAAGGGTTTAACTAAAGGAAGGGCACACCCTGAAACCACTCCCGTTCTCAATTAAAACATTTAGAACGTGTTTCTGCGTCTTTATGGCATGTTTCGTCTCCTTTCGTTGGTCTTTAAGTGCTGCTGTTTCTGAATCACTAAGGTGCCCTAAACGTCACGTCAAAGAACTTCGACATGCAATTTCCAAAGCAGTCTTTTTGTAGAAATACATGTTGTGATCGTTTTCAGTAAAAACGTTTCTGTCTAACATTACTGAATATCTTCTCAGTGCTGAAAAAACAACTAGCCTAATGATTTGTATCTTAAAGATATAATAAAATCAAATGTTATTTGTTTACTACTTTTTACAAGGTCACAGAGAGGGCTTCGGATGCTCACAGATTAGCACCTAACAAACTAAACCCTCAAAAAAGACACGAAAACAAATCTAATTTAATAATATATGTATTCAGTCTGGAATGTGTAAAATATTCTTTACAGTCGTACAGTGTTGCTCAATGCAGGGTCGTGTCTGAAAGCTGTGGTTTGGCTGTGCCTTCTTCCATTACATTCTGACTCAAATCCACTCACTTCCCCACACTATCTGACAAGTGATGTCACTACTGTTGTGGATTCCTTGACAACCTGAGTTACAAAACAATGACTCCATGCCATGAGCAGTCAAATCATTTAGTTCAGTCTTTTGTGAGTAGTAAAAAGATCTGTTAGTTTCTGAAGTAATTGTCTAAATTATTGCCCATTGCTCTGGCTTCCAAAATACTTAGAACTGTCCAATATTGGACAGTTTTCAGGAATATTACAGTAAAAAATGAACCATCTCCTTCCTTCACACAGATCAGATTACAGGTTATGTAACTAATTGTGTCAATAATGACATCAGTCACATGTTGTTTGGAACTGAATGCTCATGGAGAACAATGACAGTGATGTCATAGAATGCCTACAAAGAACAATGATATTGATGTCATAGAATACCTATGAAGAACAATGACAGTGATGTCATAGAATGCCTACAAAGAACAATGATATTGATGTCATAGAATACCTATGAAGAACAATGATAGTGATGTCATAGCACGTTTATGTAGAACAAAAGTACTGACGTCATAATAGGATATACACCGTCACCTGTATCTGACTTGGGTTTTATTCTACTGTTTGTTCCAGAAATGGTTCAGGCTACGCAACGCTCTGTGGAGGCAGGCAGAAGGTCTGCCTGCTCAGCTGGGCTCAGTGAGAGACTGAGGAGGGCCCGACACCAGGACGTCCGCTACCCTGCTGTCGTCTCCCCCAGACCAAGCCCTTACCGACCAACTCCTCCTCAATCCTCTTGTCCTTCTCTCATTTGTATCCCGTTTGTTACTTACCGAATGTGAAGTGTTTGCGACTTGTGTGTCTTGCCAATCTATAACCCGCCATGTTTACATAAATAAACAAAAACGTATATTATTATAAGTTAAAGCCGCGCCATTGTGGAGTGTTTTGTGTGTGTCCTCGTGGGGCCCGATGGAGGAAACGGTCACAATGGTGGGAAGGAGACGTCGTTGCGAGGCTTGCTGTTGTCCTCCTCAGTGGAGAGCAGGACAAGAGGGTTTCATGGGGCTGTAAAGGACTCCAGGCAGTGTCCAGGCAGTGTCCAGGCAGTGTCCAGGCAGTGTCCAGGCAGTGTCCAGGCAGTGTCCAGGCAGTGTCCAGGCAGTGTCCAGGCAGTGTCCAAGCAGTGTCCAAGCAGTGTCCAGGCAGTGTCAGCTGGCACTGCTGGTGGAGCAGTCTGGGTGGACGCTGACCCACAGTAGGATCAGCGCCCCTGATGGCAGACTCTGATGCGCACCTTCCTGCCATAGTAAATTCCTCGATTGTGCAAACTTTCTTGGCGAATAAAGCTGATTCAGATTCTGAGAGAGAGATGTATGAAGGACCTTTTCCTCTGTCCTGTGGCAAACTGAAACCTCTGTGCAGAGGAGAGAGAAGGTGGGATAGAGAGAGAGACCTGGTGCCAGTGGCGAAATCTGCTATCAACTTTGGGGGGACAATGATATTACATTTCCGAGGGGGACACCAAAATTACTGCTGTAACACATAGCACATTAAAAAAGCACCATTGTGTCCATAATCATCAAAGCGCTTTCATTGCGTATTATTAATATTATTGAAATTACATATTTATGTTTACAACGATTTATTGGGGGGGGGACAAATCATATTTTTTCCAGGATGGGGGGGTCGTGTCCCCCCTGTCCCCCCCGGGATTTCCGCCTATGCCTGGTACACAGAGGGGCAGATTGTGGGAACATTCTGCTGAACAAGCTCAACAGAAACCGATAGCAACAGAACAGGTAGTTCATGTTGCCATGAAACCTCCCCTGCTTTCCCCGGAGTGTTTTGTCGACAGGGTACTCACACAGGCTGCAGTGGTATAGGTTTCCTGGGCCTGTGGTGTTTTGCTGAAGCCCAGCTGAGTCACACCCACTGAAGAAAAACAAATATGTTTATTTAGACACACATAGTGAACACACAGCAGCTCAGATTCAAGCCAGCTGGAAAAGCCAGGTCTGAAAACGTCTCCCTCTTTTCTAACAAAGCGCCCTACAGAAACACATAGATCGTATTTATTTTATAAACATTATAAGTAGCATATCACCAACACATAGCTTAAAACAACCTTAATGCTGATTTAGTTAAACATTGCACCAGCGCCCCCTTTTCGCAATGTTTGCGTTAATTGTTCTTGTGATTAGTGACAGTGGTCTGGCTAGCAACGAGTGGAAGAGCTAGTTTCAATTGGCCCAACTGTAATGAAATAACTCGTTAAAGCGACAGGACGCTGTCTAATGTGTGGACTGTCGCTCATAATGTCTCTTATCACTTTCTTCAACTGGATCATGCTGTCAAAAATTTCAGTGGGAAAAAATCACGACTGCAACTTTAAAACAACTAATGACGTACATTTTACGATGGAAAAAAATCGTTCCAATAAACATTATGTTAGTATGCATCATTAACTGACTACGGGCAATGCCACAAGCATGGCTCTGTCATTAAAAACTACAAATCATTAGACTGAAAGAGCGGCTGGAGGGTTTACGTCGTTCTGTAAGCGAACCCTGTCTCTGTGGATGGAATCTGAATGGACTCGGCCATTGTCTGTTGCTAAGAGGACTTAGCAGAAGCCTGTGGAATCTGTCACTGCTGGCCCTGAGAGGGTGAGGCCAGGAAGATTCACTGGTCCAGCTGGAAGTGTCCTAACAGCCCTCCCAGACACACAAGGAGCTGCCAGACTCACACTGCTGTTGACCAGGGGCCTTGTCAAGGATGCTCCCACTCCCAGAGAACCTTGTTGACTCGAAACTGGCTGGAAGGTGACACAGAGGACAAGGTTGATAGGAGAAGGAGGTACAAAGTGTAGCCAAAATAATACACATATTAGTGTATGTAAAAGCATCCTATAGGGCCTTAACACTAATTAACTAACACTTACTAATATTATAAACACTTACAGTATATCGTCTTGTTAACACATTCATGTTAATATGCATCTTAAATGGGCCTTCTAATCTATTAAGCAATGCTTATTACAAGCATCTGTATCTACAGTGTTACCTCTGTCTTGTTGACTTGTCAACAAACCACCCAAAGCCCACAGCAGTGTTCAGTGTACACCACTCCTGCCTGTCAGGATCCAGACAGATCATTGTCACTGCCTGCTGCCAGGGTAACTGGGCACTTAGGTCAGAGCAGTCAGCCAGGAGCTGTTGCATCATGGGAACAGTAGTCTCCAACACAAGACACACTCGATCTTTAAACTGTCCTTCTATCCAGACCTACAGTAGGATTAGATTACTCACCCCACAGTTCCTCCACTACAAGAAGGATCAAATGGGCCCTGTTTCTCCTTCTTCCGTGACACACAGACAAATCAGTCCCCCCAACCCCACCCCCTCCTCCTGGTTCCTGCTGTCTCAGGTCACCATCACCACAGGCTAATCCCAGATTAGGGCCCCAGTGGGAGGCTGTCTGGGTTTCCTTTGAAGCCAGGCCCTTCCTGGCTCTTCTCTCTTGGGTCTCACACCCGGCTGGTGCTGCCCTCTCCTCTCCTGCAGGCCTCCAAATCCACACCAGCCCCTTTGAAATCCACCCTGGCCCCTTTTTACATCATGCTCACATGTGTCTGTGGTCTAAGTGGGATAATGGAGGATTTTAAGACAAGCTCGCAACACTTGCAACACTCGCAACGCTTATCAGTTTCATTGTAAACTAAACTGGCAGTTTTTTTGTACACATAATATATTTATAAGGGAATTTGAAGGTACAACGAATATGATATGTGTGTATTTTTTGCTTTCGAATCAATCATCAAGATTGCGGTATTTCTAAATATTTCTAAAAATCTGATATCCACAGAAAACCCAGATGATTGAAGACGAATCGTGAATGTGGATAATTTTATCACACCTTTGCATATTTCCAAGATATGAACATAGATTTTGCAGAGGGGGCAGATCCCAAATGGATTTTGGAGGTAGTTAAGGATGAGCAAACAATTCACACAGCCAATTTGGTTTGGCATCTTGCTAAAGTCAATGGACTCTGCTATAAAATTCAGAATTCAGTCTAAAAGGAAATCCAAGCATATGTCTCACTGCACAAGATTACAAAACCAGATCAAAAGACAAAGAAAGACAGGCCCCACTTTTACTAAAGAGTAAATCAGATAAATATGAAAGACCCATGAGTGCATTGTTCAGTTTCTTTTATTACTATTGTTGGCTGAGTTGCGTGTTCTCTCTCTCTCCATAGGACACTAGCTTGGCGCTGGTGCTCGGGTCTGTAGGTGTGGGTGGAGGAGCTAGATTCTGCTGCGGGGCCATGCTGGGTCTCGCAGTGGGATGTAGTCTTTAGAGAGCTGCTTCGCTTCTGACAGCTCTGTCAGGCGAGGGGTCGCTGTCGCCTTCTTCGCCGCCTTGGAAACCTGTTGACACAGCAACGATATTCTAACTGACTCATATCTCAAAAACATATTGTACATTTGACTTTTCAAACCGCTTTGGATTTTCCATCCCACAGTTGCAGTAAAGTGATTTAACATTTTAAAATCTTGAACATTTAGATTTATTTTTTTCTCTCTAAAATGTCTGGAGTCATAATCATGAAGGGTGTTAGTGCGAGGCCTACAATCAGTTGAACTGTGATGTGGAGTGTGTGGAGTGTGTGTGTGTGGAGTGTGTGTGTGTGTGTGTGTGGAGTGTGTGTGTTCTCACCAGCCATATAGGATCTTCTGGGCGTCCTCGCTCCATAAACATCTGATTGTGTTTCATCTTAGGCAGCGAGAGCATGTCCAGTCTGGGAGTCGTACGAGCTGTTTTGGCAGCATAGGAAATATATGTTTCCACTTTCTTAAAAAAAACACAAGAACAAGGAAACTCTAGCTTGTTATGGTTTTTCGATCAAATATGAAGTGGCCAGAATTCCATCTCCTCCTCAAGGAAACCAAAGTCTACTGTCTTGCTTGGTTGGTATTTGTTACCGAGTGGTTGGAGCGTTTGACTGCAGATCACAAGGTCATGGGTTCAAATCCCCCTCTGTACATACGTAGCATTGGATGGAAGCGTCTACCGACTTGACTACACTATTTATACTCCATGTGTGTACACAAGACATTCAAAAAGCTGCATTAAACAACTCAGGTCAGGAGGTCAGGTGGCTGAGCGGTTATGGAATCGGGCTAGTAATCTGAAGGTTGCCAGTTCGATTCCCGGCCGTGCAAAATGACGTTGTGTCCTTGGGCAAGGCACTTCACCCTACTTGCCTCGGGGGGAATGTCCCTGTACTTACTGTAAGTCGCTCTGGATAAGAGCGTCTGCTAAATGACTAAATGTAAATACAACATACATTTAGGGGTTTAACACACCGGCTACATGTGTACACAAGACATTCAAAAAGCTGCATTAAACAACTCACAGACCTGTCGCGTTTGGTACCTACCTCCCGGGCTGGTGTGAAGCTGGGGTGGTTCAGTTTGGGACTGGCTAGCTGCAGCAGGCGAGGAGGCGTCTCTGATGGTCTTCCTTGTGGGCTTATGTGCCAGATAGGGCAGCTGTACTCACATTCTGAGGTATGGGGAGGCCTGGAGGAACAACAAATAGCGTTTTTCGTTTTTTTCGCAAACAACTATTTTCCACATTGAAAGCAAGAGTAGAGAGAAGAAGTCATTTTTGAATGCCCTGGTGGGAATTACACAGCATGATCAAATCACATCAACAAGATTCCTTGACCTCTATCTCCATTTTTATCCTATAACCATCTGTGAAATGACAGAAACCATTCATACTGTTCACTGTGTGTTGATTTCGGTGATCTGGGCTTTTTCAAGGAGAACATTTTCTAGGCTTGAGCCCAAACATGCACTTCTGGTACTGCTGTGTTTTTTAAGATTTATAAAAAGACTTCCGCGGCCGTTCACGAGCGTCTCCGGGGGTTTGGGTGGACAATAGGCCCTATTGTCTCCGAAACTTCTCCTCTTTCTCCCTCAGTTTGCTACTGCAATAACACGTGTCAAAATAATAGCTTTCTCGCCCAAAGAAGACTAATTTTAGACCTGGGGCCAAGTGGGATTGTTTTGCATACTTTCATACTCGACATCTTGATATGCGTTTTGTTTATGGTGAAGTTTCACAACGTCTTTACCTCATTTCCTGGGAGCTGCGGGTTCTGGACTTGGGCGTTGACAAGCGCACAATGTGTTGAGCCTGGAGCTTCTTGGAGGAAGGACGTGATGCCTTCCTGGAGACGCTCTCCTCCTCCTGCTTCCTGCGGGACAACGGCGGCGGTTACACAACGAAGACGGCTCGTGCCAGAGAATATAGTTTGTCGTTTTCGGTATTCTGTCTCTCCGTGATGCATTATGAAAGCTGAGTGCTGTTGATGCAGGTCACGAAGATAGTTGTCAAGAGAATTATTGCCGAGCCACAGCAACGTTTTTTTCAAACTAGATTTCGATTTCTGAAGTCATTAGGCCTATTTACATTTACAAACATTTTGGACACTATTGGCTAGGGCAACGTGAGACCTCTGTTTTCTCGCCTGCCGCAACCAGTTACATACAGTTTCCTCATCATCTTCAAAATGCTGCTGTTCATAATCCTGATATCTGTCAGAAAGTAGGCTAGGAGAGTAGGCCTACAGTACAGTAGTTGAAGGTTTATGTTTAAACACTGGAACGTTCTATCTCAATGAAACAAGATGCGGAAGCGAAGCCTCTGCTCTGGTTTTGTCCTCCCACAACTATCAACTGTCTTTTTCAATTCAGTAGATTCATTATTATTTATTATTAAAAGAGTCGGGCTTCTCGTGAGGATTTCTGATCAGATCATCCATTCAGTCTCATCTCATCATCGGCTCTACAGCTGGATGGAAAGGTAGGCTAATGATAGCCTACAGGTGAAGGCCTATGAACATCATCTACTTGAGTAGATGTATTTCACAGAGCACTCGCCCTGATGTGAACAGTAACTTAAGGAACTGGCAAATAGCCAGTTCACTAAAAGCTTTTCGAACAACGCGGCTATGGAAACATGTTCACTCTTTTATTGCTAACCCAGCACAATCACAGCAATATTCCACGTACTGGCTTCGCTCTCTCTTCAAAATGGCCAACTCATACTTTTTCATCAATAAAAGTGAGGGTGCTATTAGGGTCGTGTTACCTCAGGTGGTCATCGCATGCTGAGAAGACTCTTTTGTGCCTGGACAGGTATTGGATTCTGTCCGTTGGAACGGCTCCCAGAGCCGAGAAGGATACAGGCCATATAGAGTCCTGGTTACCCCAGGTGAGCTTGCTGCTGGATCGTTAGCATAACACAGTTGGGGAGTGAAAAGTTCCTTACACATGTTTTTTTTCCAGGTAAATATTGATGTATAAACAAAATAAATGTGATGTGCATGCAATGTTCTATTTTATTTGTTTAGGTTACAGAAAATATTTTGGCTTGCTCAACTGTCTATAGGATTTTTGTTCAACAGTGATTGTTGTAGGCCTATGTGGGCAAGACACTTCTGTCAAGGTAGGCAACTTTGTGTGTAAATTGTGTGTGATTGTAAAAAGGTACTTACCACGGAGTTGTGACCCATATCGTTTTGGGCACTTTGTGCTGGGCAAGTTCCAGGATTCTAGGAGGAGAGTTAGGTAAATGATCTACAACACACAACTACACAACTCTCTCTCTCACAACCAAAAACCAATGTGTACTACTTACCCAATACAATACAATAGTAATACAACCTTCCATGAAAAAAGAACAAATGTAAGATAATCCTAAAGATGTGGTAATACCTGCTTGATGGACCAAATCTGGGCTGTATTCCTACAAAGAAAACATTTGATGTCATGTACATTTTATTGTATTATTATGTTCCACATTTGTAAACCTCACAATTGTTACTAATAGTCAAACTGAGAATGATCTGTACCTGTTTTTCCAGACACCATCTCCCCAGGACAGACCCGAGTCTGTGGGAACAGCTCAATGAGAAGCTATTATTGAAGCGGTATTGTACTACCAGTCGTTGCTATGTCACCGGGAGTCCTTAGCAACTTATCACATGGCTGGGACTGAGGCTTGGACTCCTTAAGAGCCTGCAGGCTGAAACTGGAGTCTTATTGTCTCAGGAAGGCTTCTCTATCTTGTGTCTCAGGACGTACCATACAGGATGTTACAAGAAAACAGATATGAGGTCAGCAAACGACAGTTGCTGAAGTATTCATGGTGAGCTGGAACTGACAGTGACTATTATAATATGACGCACAGTATGAAACAGGATACATACATATATTTTTTTTATACAAGTTTAAATTTTTATTATTTTAGTCACCCAGTTGAAAACATACAAAGCGTTGTATCCGAGTCTAATTAGGAATGGAACCCTGAGTCATTTCAGATGGATGATATGTATTTGGACAATCAAATATGTCTTCTGCAATTTCAATGTGTTCAACTACCATGGTCTTATTAATGTGTTTATACACTGAAATCTTTGCACAAACTAGGATGCACAGCAGCAGTCATTTTGTCTGGTGCAGCAACCTTGAACATTAAGATGTAGTCAGTCCATAAAATACATGGAAAAGGTACTTTGGCATTTTCCTGAAATGCGTTTGGATTCATAGATAAATATCAAACTTTGGAGTTGGGAAAATATTTTTTACATTCCCTCTGAAGACACAAAACACTCACAAAATATAAATATGCACCATGTAACAATATCGTTTTTTACAATTACTTTTACTATCTGACAGCAGATGAATAATGGTTAGTGTTCTACCAGAAGTACTGTACACATCACCTGTGATGTAGGAATTTTCACACACAACAAAAAGCTTTGGTGACCAAAAAATATCAGCCCTTTCATTTAACGTTGTTAATGGACACCAAACATAACACGACGAAGGTTAAGATTCAGGTCAGCGCATGACACTATCTGAGGGGTCACATGACACTACCTGAGGGTCACATGACACTATCTGAGGGTCACATGACACTATCTGAGGGTCACAATCTCCAACCACCACACCGTGAAACCAACCAATCAACTTCCCCCTCACTCCAGATCCCTTTCAGCTGCGCATCATTTAGCACGTCGCTCAAACCATCCCAAATGCTAAATACATGTCACACACTACAACCTTAACCCAGCAAACTTCCTCCAAACACAACGACAGACAGGAGGTGGATCTGGTTGAGGGGTCAGAGAGCGGTGGCCGCCAGGCTCCGTCTTATTACCCTTCACTCATCATCTGAACCACCAGGTCCCGAGCATCCTGCACGCCTGAGTTCAGCTCCTGCTCGCCTCTCCTCACGCACGTACCGATGAGGAACATCCTCCGGTCGTCCCCCAGCTCAGCCAGGCCCAGGGCCTCGTGGAGGTCAGTGATGCTGCAGGCACCTGGCAGGTCCTGGGGAACACAGAAACAGTGGATACGTCAGGTGGCTGAGCGGTTAGGGAATCGGGCTAGTAATCAGAAGGTTGCTGGTTCGATCCCCGGCTCTGCCAAATGACGTTGTGTCCTTGGGCAAGGCACTTCACCCTACTTGCCTCGGGGGGAATGTCCCTGTACTTACTGTAAGTCGCTCTGGATAAGAGCGTCTGCTAAATGACTAAATGTAAATGGATCGTGTCGATTCTTTTCCTGTAGCGCGTGAGATCTGACCTGTGATCAGTCCCTTGTATCCTGTAGTGCCATCATGAACACTACAGGAAGTACAAATGTACCTCCATCGACATTCCTGTTTTCTCAATGTACATGTCATACTCCTAATACAGTTACTACAACCCCAGCTCGAACATAAACGCTTACAGATCACCAAGGTAACCTGACGCCGTATGGAATCTCACTCTCGTTCGTGCCATGGATTAGCCAATCACAACGAAGACGGTGACTTTGAGTGCGTCACTCTCACCTGCTTGTTCGCCAGCACCATCAGAGGCAGGAGGGGGTCTGAGATCACCAGTTCATGTAGATGCTTCTTAGCCAGGGGGAACTGGTCAGGACTTAGAGGAGTCAACCACAAACACCAACACTTTCGCCTTGGGCATGTATCTCTTCCAGTAGGCTAGCAGGTTCTCTGTACCTCCAACTAAGAGACAAAAAACAACCGTCTTATGAAAATGTCTAGTTACGCATTAAAAGTACAGTTCATCCTTTATGGAAGTGTTGAATTTATATCATGAGTAGGCTAATATGTCACCATAGTTCTCTCTCCGCGCGTGTGTGTGTGTAGTACAGTGATTAAAAACTCAAGGTGTATTTACTTTCGAGGAACTCTATCTGAAGGTCCTCTCTGTTGATGGAGACAGCGTTGAACCCCTGGGTAGGTGACACATCTTGCTCCAGGCTACCAGTAGCGAAGCAGTGAAGCAGGCTGGTCTTCCCTGCACCCTCCAGTCCCAGCACCAGCACCTGTTTCCCCTTCTCTGCTGGCTTGGCCTAGTAAACACACGAACAAGATTCAATCAGACGGGGCTTTTATCCCCCGTTTAAGTGGTTGCCTACAGATGGTTGGTTGTTCTAGGCGGATGCACACTGCTCGTCTATGCAAGGTCATGTGCGTGATTAAATACTTTGGCAACCTAGCTATTAGAGTAGTGGATACATTTGAAAATACTTTCTACAAAAGTGAACGAACAGACGCGATCGTCTAAACCCCTGACTTGCAATGGAGGTTATTTCCAATGGCAACCAACCACACATCCGCTGTTGTCAGAAGCACTCTTGGAGAGAAGTTTTAAGCACAGATTAAGCTACAACTAGCTACGAACCTCGGTTAGGGCTGGTGTTTTTTGTGCTTCTATGACTTCTGCTTTTGGAACGGTGTCTTCTTTTGCCTCGTTAATTCTTTCTAAATTGCCCTTTGCCTTTTTCGGCGGCTTTGGCTTTTTGTCCGCCGACGACACGTAAGTCCAAATAATAAGTGCGACTCCTCCCGTTAGCGCAACAGCAACACCCACCAACCCAGCCTCTCTGAATCCAGGCATGTTTGAAGAAAGCTGGAAAATAATGAAATGCTGGTTTCACATGGTTTCATGCATCGTGTGTCGCTACAACTTCGCTATACATCTCCCTTTGACAACAAGTGGATTAGCCTTCTCTACACCTCCTTGCGTGAAACGCTATTTCCGGACTAGTGGAAAAAGCACAGGAAGTGAACACAGACAAAAGATTAGTTTTATGGGTTGCAAATGGGACAAATAACTTATATTGACTTGCTAGACAATTTCTTCTATACTCTTTGAATGGGATGCACTGGTTGAACACCACCGTTGTTTCCTAAAATACACTTTTAATATGGAAATGACGCTTATACACTGGTAGTTCATTGCTTCCAGTTTGCATAATTTCGAATTAAACTGCCACTCATGTCACTAAGTAGGCCTACTTCACACCTACATTATTTCTTATAATTGTTTGTGCGCCATAAATTCTAATATTGAGCCATGGACTACTGTCACGGGTACTCTATTGCCACCTAGTGGGTTTTACGTGTAAATTCAAGGGTATACATTGTAAACTCTCCACATCCATCAAGTGGATCCGTCACAATCTTCATTAGATGGTTATTTTGTACTTGGCCAGTTAGCAAACACCATTATTTTACTCTGAACACCAAAATATTGTTAGAACTGCACAGTCCTGATCCTTCTCAGATCCTTATTCTAAATGCATTATTTGTATGTCACTTCAGATAAAAGTGTGTGCTAAATGTTTAAAATATAAACACATGCTGTTAACGCCAGACTCCACTAGAAGTTGCTGGTATGTCATTTCCAGATCTTTTCACAATGAAACAATTCAGAAGCCAGTCAGGTGTCAATGAACTATTTATTAAGACATAACCAAAGGGACACCTTTCTTGGCCAGAATCGTTTCCTTTCCATCTTTGTAAATGGCTCCAAAAACGACATGCAGGTGACATACACCCCCTCCCCAAGGATTTAAAATCAAAATATCTTCTGGATAATTTTACTTAAACTGAGACTGATTTGAAAAAATAAATAATGTTTAAATTTGCATACACAACCTGAACTTCCTTTGTCTGATGAGATTGAAAGACTCAAACTGAAAGGGCATTAGTCAATGACATGAATATTCATGGTTGGCAGTACCAAAGGAATCAGCTCACTCATAATGAAACATTGTGGGAAAGGTGTATGTTAGAACATAAAGCAAAGCCCCTCTCGCCTTCAATACAAACACACCTGAAGACTAGTTACACCCATCTCCAAACGTGTGTCTTTCTACGCATTCCTTTCTAAAAAACCTCTCGAATCAAACACGGTAGCAGGGCAGGGAATGGGGGGGGGGGGAAGGGGCCTTCTGAAATACTTTCATCGTACACAACAACTAAACATGAATCGTACAGTTGTTTGGATGGTAAAAAAAAAGGAGGAAAAGCTTGATAAAAAAAAAAAAAAAAAGCTTGTGATTTTCTGACATCGACAGGTCAAAGGTCGTAGCCAGTGTGTCTGTGGACAAGCAGCGTGCTGTGTCACCATGACTACCAGCCTCCCTTGCCTCCCTTCTTCTTCTTCTGCGGGGCCTTCTTGCGCGTGGCCCCGGGGGCCGCTGGCTTCTGTTGCCGGGGCGGCACCACGCCGGGGGCAGGGGCGGAGGCTGAGGCGGAGGCTGAGCCCGGGCGCGGGGAGGTGGGGGGGCTGCTGGCCGTCTTGCTGGCGTCCCTGGAGCGAGAGGACAGATCCAGTCAGTGTGTGTGTGTGTGTGTGAGAGGTGATCTACATCAGTCAGTGATTGTGTGTGTGTGTGTGTGTGTGTGAGGAGGGTACTTACAGGTCGGAGGCAGCTCCAGATGTGGCCCCCTGCGTTCCCTTGCCAACCTGTTCCTTCTTCTTGCTCTTCTTCTTGCCTCTGTAGTAGGTCCTCTCCCTCATGGGCATCCACCGCTCAGGGTCAGGGGTCGCCTTGGGGTCACAGTTCTTGGGCAACTTGCCTAAATATCGACAAAGGAACGGGGAAAAATAAGTGAGATTTCACTTCCTGGGAAGTTATCACACAAGTTAATCAGATTTTCTTCTGTGTTTGAATTGTTGGGAAACAGTAACCAGCTGAGATCCAGACATACCTTTCTTCTTTTTCTTCTTCTTCTTAATATCCCCCTGGCTGCAGAGACAAACCAGTCAGATGAGCTCCCAGGTCAGACACACACCCCCTCTGAATCAAATACAACCCATCTGCTCTGGCAGCAATCCCCGTAGAACAGTAGGACCTCCCTGCCTGTCAGCCTACAGCCTGGTTCTCTCACCCCTGTTCTTTAGGAAGGTTCTCCCCTGTGACTTTCGCAGCCTTCTTCCTGACGTAGTTGGCTCCGTGGGAGTTCTCCAGCTCGTCCACATCCACGTTGAAGGACATCTTGTCTGGGGAGGGGAGGTGCTTGCTGAGGCTGGGGGCAGGCCGTTAAGGACACTACAGTTCACCTGTCCTACAACCCTGACTGGTTTCATCACTGTCAAACCATCCCAAATCTATACATTTTGATCAGGTAACAAAGAAATCAAAGAGTCAGAGAAACACCACGATAAAGACTTGAAGACACCTTAGAGCCAAACAATGTTCATCTCAGCAAGGATACGATTTGGCTTTCTCTGTGTCCACCAGAGAATAGGCGGAAATGAGCTGTGCCAGCGTGTGGATGTCATTAGTGTTTTGCCTGTATAATGACAAAAACATCATCATCATTAACCTGAACAGTATTTTTTTGTATATGGGCTTCTATCCATAGCAACACAAAGGGGCGACATTTTAACCTGCAATCTCTTGATTTCGCAATCAAATGCCCCTACCGCTGAGCTATGATCATCCAAACAAATACCACACAACCTAGCATCAACCATGTCTCTAAGGAGGGAACACCCAGAGAGAGAGATTGCTTACTTCCATAGCTGCTCCAGGTCACTGATCGCCTCTTTTTTACGTCCGTACTTCAATTTGAAGTTTGCCGCTTCTCGTACGAGTGCTAGGTGAGCAGGTGAGCCAGGCTGGGGAACACAAGGCATGGGCGACGAGGAGAAACAACATCAGACATCTGACTTCACAAGGCCTGTATATCTGGTTGATATGAACATATTACAGATGTAGCTAACGTCGTAAAAGTTAAATGGATAGAAGTAAAAAATAAATACAAGTCAAATAACCTGTTCGGCTTGGTAGTACTGAATCGCTCGGCTGAAGACATCAATGGCGCTGTCGATATCCTCCTCGTGGCTGTACATGGTTACCAGAGCAGAGATCTGGAAGAGGAGGCCAGTGTTAGTGTCAGCAGGCAGCACACAGGACTTCTGAAAGAGCTGTGGACGAGGCATGCTCATGAATACTCACCATTCCTTGCTTGTGCTTGAAATCTTCGATCGATCTCAAGATGTCGCAGGCTTTCGTAACGTGACCTGTGGAGTTTAAAAGAGAATTAAGACTTTTCACTTTCTAATGTGCATGGGGGACATTTGCCTCAAATTTGAGCAGCCTGAATTTTGTTCTATTTGTTTTTTATATATATTTGGGATCTGTTTGAATGTGAGCAACCAGAAAATCTGAACCTTGAATTTTTGGATCAGATTTGTTTTTAAAACATTGAAATAAATTAATATTTCAATTTTAAAGAGGTGAATTCAAAACCAACAAATTCAGTGGTGTTAAAATGTCAATATAAATTATTCAATGTCCTTAAATTCAAAACCTGATGTCACTGATGTGCTTCCATACAGGAATGCAGAATCCCACACTACCTTGAGTTAAATACAGCTGTGCCATGGTCAGCTTGATTCCAGATGCACTCTCTGGATGCTTATCTGAGAAGCGCTAGGACACAAACACAAGACACGGCATTTACACCTGCAGAGTCTTCACAGGTCAACTCAATTCCACAAGCAGTCGAGGCTTGTGACTTAATACGTTTAAGAATACTTTCTCGAGTTGATTAATATCAAAGTAGAAAGAATCAAAGTTTATATGCTTGTATTTGTATAGAAAACAGCGTATATGTCTTACTTGTAAAGGGTAAAAACTTCCCCAGGGCTGTAGCGGGGGGGGGGGGGGGGGGGGGGCTGTAGCAGGGGGGCTGTAGCGGGGGTGCTGTAGCAGGGGGGCTGTAGCGGGGGTGCGTGTGGGCGCTTACCTGCAGCAGCTCGATGGCTTTAGTGTGCTGCTTCTCCCTGCACAGCTGGGCCACCTGCACCAGGACCGGGCGAGGCTGGCCCGGGTTCTGGCTCTGCAGACTGGAGGACAGCTTCCTGCACTGGTCAGCCTGGTGGGGGGGGGGGGGGGGGGAGTGGTTAACTTTTGTATAGAAATTAGAGGTGGGAATCTTTCAGTACAGTGTGTCGGGAGGGTAGGAGGAGTGGAGAAGCGTTCCCTGACTCTGGTACTTTCACATAACCTCTCACTTTAGAAATGGTAATGTTTTATTTGAGAGGGTTTGGGGTAATACCTGGTTAGTGTACATGGCCAACAAGGCTTTGTTGAATTCAATCGCCTGTAGCTGCATCTTGGCTAGCTTGTGTTCAACTCCTTCCGCGTTCGTGAGCTTCACTTTCTTCTTCGAGTCAAACACGTTTTGGTCCTGTACAAAAACAAGGAAACGTCTGTAGTCTGTGTCCAAAATACGTCAAATCTAACTGTAATTGAACAATGTTATTTGTAGTGAGTTGAGTCTACCCAGGTTTGAGGTGAGTATCCCAGCATGCACCCACCTTGTTGATTGTGATGATGTTGTTGGCAGTAACAGCTAGCAGCCCAACGTCAGATGGCCTGTAGAGGAAAACACCAACAAATTATGAGAGGGTCCTGTGAGACCACACAGAGAAACTACTGCAGAGCAGAGGAGAGCTGAAATGAGGAGCGCTGAGATGAGGAGCGCTGAGATGAGGAGAGCTGAGAAGAGGAGAGCTGAGATGAGGAGATCTGAGATGAGGAGAGCTGAGATGAGGAGAGCATCTCACTTGAGCTTGATGACTTGGTTGTAAAGCTGCAGCGCCTCGTCGGTCCGGCCCTGCTTCTGCAGGACGTAGGCCATCTGAGAGTGGATGACGGCCAGCTCTGACTCGATGTCCTCCTCCGTCACGTCCTGGGGACGACAGCAGCAGAACACACCGTTAGATCAAACTGGAAACGCCAGACAGAACGCAGAGTGTGGTGGAGATGTGTTCGTAGAGAAATGTATATATATATATTTTTTTTTTATAAAATAAAAATAATATACAAATTACTGGAATACAAGCCAATAAATCAATTAATGATTAATATATATTTTTTTTTTTAGGAATACAAGTAAAAAAAAAAAAAAAACAGGAATAAAAGTAAATTATATAAAAAATTAAAAAAAAGAACACTTACAGAATCGTCAGCCAAGGACACCCGACAAAGCTCTGAAACAGAGATTCGACATTTAAAAATCCCAATAAGGACATGAAACCCATGTGGTGCTAGGACCCTGGAGATGTACAGGAGAAGGGCACTGGGACCAGACTCACCCTCAGCCTGCCGGAGTTTGTTCATTGCCTCCGTCAGCTGTCCCTGACCAATGAGAGTGCAGGCAGCGTTGTAGCACAGTTCGTAAGTCGTCTCAGGCAGACCCAAGTCATCCTGCAGACAGTTACATGGAGTAAGTCACGTAGGATAGACAGAACTGGATTGTCAATATAAAAACGCCTCAGAGGAAAAAGGTAATTTCATGCATGTCTGTATGATGTTATGTGTCTGTTTACAGTGGTAGACGAGGGTTCTGGACAGTGTGAAGTGTGTGTGTGTGTGCTCCAGGGCCGTCCCAGACAGGAGACCCACCGGTGAAGAGTTCTCCCATGTGCTCATGGCGGCCACCACAGCAGACAGGTTGGTCTTCCTCTCCTCCTCGTACTCATCCTGGGAGTTCCTGATCAGGTCCCTGTACACCGCCTTGCACTCCTCATAGCGCTCCTGCCTGTACAGCTACACAAGAACACAACCAGGTCATGTTCAGTCCCAACCCTGATCCTGCCTCAGTCATACAGATCACCTCAGAAACTATGAGACTTTACGCCTTCAAGCTTGAGCTTAATTATCGTTGAGCAAACTTTGATCAAGGACAATTGCAGTAATGTCTTTTTAGACCTGTGTGTCGTCTTTGTGTACAGTATACAGTGCTGGTCCTTCCGCCTAGGGCCTAGATGTTTCTTGGCCCCAAAACACCCAATTACAATGCATGTTTGTTGCCAGGCTTCTAGAGAGCTAGATAATGACCCATGTATTTGAATCAGGTGTGTTGGAGCAGGGAAACATCTAAAACATGCAGGACAGGGGTTCCCTGAGGACAGGGGTTCCCTGAGGACAGGGGGTCCCTGAGGGCAGGGGTTCCCCGAGGACAGGGGTTCCCCGAGGGCAGGGGTTCCCCGAGGGCAGGGGTGCCCCGAGGACAGGGGTTCCCCGAGGACAGGGTTAGCTGCATTAGTGTGTTCCTTACCACTTGACCGTAAAGTTCCTTTAATTTATCCGTCTGCTCTGCAACACCTTCGATGGTCTTCAGGGCGCTTTCCACTCGGTTCAACCGGTATTCACAATACGCTTTCTCAAAAGCAATAAGGTCACTAAAGGGAAGTGGGATAAAGAGTTGTGATATTGATGGCACTGCAATGGACATTTTGATCTTGTAAAATGCTGCCTTTTGCTCTGTTTACATCAAAAATGCTGTCACTTTAAAAACTAAAACATTTGCACATTGTTCTGTTACCCACTTTCTGGCATAGACCCACTCTTGTTTCAGTTAGAATCAATGTCTCAACATACCTGCCAAGTACTTTTGAAAAGGTGTTCATGACATTCAATGCCTCTTTGAAACTACCATTTTGGACAAGGCATACGACTTTACAGTGAAGGGCTGTCACGTCATCTTTGATTTCATGCAGAACTGTAAAAAAAAGCAAAGTACTTATTTAGATAGAAAACTAGCAGCAGCACAGAAGCTTCGCGTAATCAATGCAACTATTGCAAAAATAGACCATTCGAACGCATTTCGTTGGGCAGTCGAGACAGAATTTGTCATGATTATTAAACAGTCAGTAACCTAATCAAAAAACACCCCACAATCAGTTAACTACGGGGGTTCAGTTATTTAAATTGGCAAGATTAGAAAGGCTGTATTGTCTTTTGCAGCTAGTGTCAAGCTATCCCATCCCAGCCTGTCAAGCTTGTTAGCTAAGGCCGCCCAGGGACACGTAATCACTGTATTGTAGCTAGGCTAATAGCCAGCCAGTTAGATCTTACGGTCACTTTGCTTAGGTACTTTAACTTGGAGCTTCACATGCGATGACTACTGAGTACACAATTTGCAAACAAATGTAAATCTGAATTAAAAATAAAAACCACCGTAATGAATCAATGTAAAATAACCAGATAATCCATTGACGCTAATGTTAACTACCTAGCTAGAGCTAGGCTAGCTGGACTATGATGTGCTATTCTAACACTGCTAGCTAGCTCTAATAGCAGCTGGGGAAGGGACCTGCGTTGAATATTCCGAAATTAAACGTTAAGCAATAAGTACACCTGACAGTTCCAATAGTTTGTTTGTATCAGAAATCCTACTTTTGTTGACAGCTTTAAGGGCCCGAGTGAAGTCGCCATTCTGTCCACAGCGGTTCACTTCAGTCCACAGCGAAGCAACGGAGCCCCCTCCGCTCGCCATCTTCAACCTCGCTGCATGAAATTGTGAAATTGAGACGGCTGATATACTCGGAAGCACTTGGTAGTTTGCTCCTCCGGGGTTAAAGGCTTGGTAGGACTCTGCCTGGTTTGAAGGCAATGAGTATTTTGTGTTTCTTTAATGAAGTGAGCAACGAATAATAATAAAAGGTTGTTAGTTTGTAAATAATGACAAAAGATAATGTAAAACTGTGTATTAAAAAAAAGAGAGACATTCAAATACATTTGGAATCAAATCATCAAACGATGATACACACATCATAAAATAGTTCAAATAGTTATAAGAATATATTAGCATGGGCAAAAACTATTTTTTTAATCAGAACATTTTTATTTTTTGACTCGCCCACTGTCGCGCAGGCGCCGTGGTGTAGTAAAGGCAGCAGCGATATGCACGGTCGGCAGCTCGCTTGGGTCCTTTTGCTTTCAGTTTAGCTAGCTAGCTACTGTAGCAACACTGTCAAGGGTGTATTGTTGTCGTTCGTTGATAGGAACTGTGCCTAGGACGAGCAGAAATGGCCGGAATCAAAGGTAAGACATTGCGATCTTGATTTTCAATCGCAAAGGGTTGTATCAAAATAAATATATCAAATTATCCATTGCTGATATAAGTTACTCATTGTGAAAGAATCGGTATAATGTGCCATACTGTACTACCATAGCGTAGCTACAGTTTGCCGGCCAAGATGATAATGCTGGTTAGCATTTGCCAAAACGCCATTATGCCAGCTATTCACTAGCTACCAGTATCTAGCTAGCATTAATATTATTATGCTATCTATATGCATTTAAGATGGGTTGGAGGTCTCGGAAGAAGGCAATTTACGAGTAACAGCTTGGGTATTCTTTTGAATATGTGTCCCATGTGCATTTGTCCTACTTAGCAAACCCAATTAGTTAGCAGCAATAGCTAGTTGTTATTGTTGCGAGCTAGCTAGGTACTGTAGGTTAGGTTGGCATGTGTGCTCTACAGGGCTAACTAACCTTAGCAAACGAGTGTGGGCAAGATAATAATGAATGTGATATACACCAGGGTCAACTAACAAACGAGACCTCTCTAGCTTCCTCGCTAGATAACCCAGTAAGTTATCATCGTTTGCGTAACGCTAGTTCACACTGATCGTAACATCAGATGTAGCAGCTAGACGGATTCGTCGAACAAAAATGCAATTCACTGGAGTAGTCTAACAAGCTTGCGGCTCCTAATCCCAAGCAGTTGCTAGAGCTACATGTGAAACCATCTGACGTATCATATGACTGCTACCTCATTTCAGCCATAGTATTAGGCCCCATGGGGGTCAGATGATCAATTACAGCCTCCACCAAGACACAGTCATTTTTTCGGCTAGGCTTCTGCTTATTATTCCACTCTGACCACCGAAAAACTGTCGAACTGTGCTCTTTTTATCCTTGATCTTCTGCCAAACTTTATGTAAACTCGATTTGTACATCGCTTTGGATAAGAGCCTACGAAATGAATACAATGTAAACTCTTCATGCTTATGGCTCCCCTTCTCTCGTTGTTGTCCAGCTCTAATCAGTTTGTCCTTCGGTGGAGCTATTGGCCTCATGTTCCTGATGCTAGGATGTGCTCTTCCAGTGTATGAGTAAGTATCTCAAACACACATCCAGTCATTGTACTGGATGTGTGTTTTACCCACTGTTTTACTAATATTTCACAATCATAGGAAAAACAGGAACTAGGGTGTGAATAATTCAGCTGCAGATCACGAGGTCACAGGTTCAAATCCCCCTGCTTGTATGGCGTGATGGATAGAGGAGTCTGCTGAGTGAATTCCTTATTGTTAATATCTCTCTTTTCTTCCACAGTAAATACTGGCCCCTGTTCCTTCTCTTCTTCTACATCCTCGCTCCCATACCGTACTGCATCTCCAGGAGAGTTGTTGACGACACAGACTCCGCCAGTAACGCCTGTAAAGAGCTGGCCATATTCCTCACAACAGGGATTGTGGTTTCAGCTTTTGGCCTCCCCATTATATTTGCTAGAGCTGAAGTTGTAAGTACACAACATTTCCCGTTGTACACACATGTTCGCAAGTGTATACATCTCGTTTTCACAGCACATTTTATGTCAATCCGGGCTCTAGTCTAGAAAAGCTCCCCAAGGTTTTTTTTTTTTTAAATCTTTCATTTCGGATACCACAGAGACTCCATATAAATCACTGTGTTCACTGAATTATTGATGCTTTTTCCTTACAGATTGCTTGGGGAGCCTGCGCGCTTGTGCTAACGGGGAACATTGTAATTTTCACAACCATCCTTGGATTCTTCTTGGTGTTTGGGTCGAATGACGACTTTAGTTGGCAGCAGTGGTAAAGATGGGGATCGGGTTTGGGACCTTAGACTCAACTGTTTTTATTACTAGCATTATTATTATTATTATTGTGTTGTTGTAATTATTTTAACTGATGTTATTTATTTGGCCAACCATCCATAGTCACATAAACTCTGTGCAATAATCTGTTTTATCTGTCATGCAGAATGTCAAATTGACTTTGATTGGACGACGGTGACATTCCTTCGGAAGTTCTTTGATTCACATTTGTGATTGGCCTGGAAACTCATCTTTGAGTGCTGCAAGTAAATAATGATGAGATCTCATTGGATCATCACGTGTGCGTGTAAAATCCTACGGAATGTCAACCTGGGCCTGACATGACCAATAGGACATGGCCATAAGCTTTCACATTTCCTGTGTGTTTCTTGTTTTTGTACAGAGATTGAAAGTTGTTGGGGGTTTTTTTGAGGACAAAGTTCTGCTTTCATTTTGTCTGGCTACTCAGTGCAATGTCATGTTGGTCAGTAGGCCCCTCCCTCCCTCCCCCCCTCACTGCTCCTCCCCCCTACCTCCTCCACTTCCCCCTGCTGACATGGTAATCCAAAATATGTTATTTATTTTGGAGAGAATAATCTCCACTCCTTTTATGTTCTATAAACTAGATACCTGAGCAGACTTTCACATAAAACAGTGCAAAAAAAAAAAAGTAAGCTCAAAATGACAAGTTATAGAAGGATTCTGTTCTTCTGATATATAATTCAACGTGAGCCCCCAGACAGTGGTCCAATGCTACTGACTCAGCAATTCACAAACGACAAGCAGCTCATGTTTCGTTGTTGTTTGCAGTCAGATTCAGTAACTTGATGCTATTTCAATGCTGATTAGACATGGCATTAAAAAAAAAAAGCATAAATAACCATAGGATCCATTGGCTGCAGCTGAGGCAAGTTAGGATCTAGGCTTTTCATGACCTTGGCCACTGACTCATTTCCCTCAATTAAGTATCCAAAGAAGACTATGTACTTTTCTGTCCCTTTCTAGAGGTAAATCAACTGTTATTTTACTTTCAAGTTGAAGTTGTGAGTAATGAATCTGTATTTGATAAACCTATTGTTTTGATAAGGATTCAGTACACATTCAATAGGCTTTTCAATACCTTCCTCCAAGGAAGTAACTGACTTAAGTTGAGGTGGCCTATTCCACTTTGTGTGGTCTGTGCGTTTGTTTGTTAAGATGCAAAGAAGTCCTGTCTTTTGTTATTTGCCCTCATGTTGAAAGAGTTCAGTTGGCAGTCTGCAGCTTTTGGAGTTAATTGCTGTTACATTTAAGGTGAACTAGTTGTCCAACTAAGAAAGGTATTAAGCATCTGTCACCCCATGTGCACAGGTCATGTCAGGTGAGGTAAGAGTCCACCAGCAGTTTTTGTTTGCTTGTTCATTGGTTTTGAATGGGTTGTTCTCTATGTGAAGACTGGTCTCTGGAATTGACAAAATCTGTCTAAAATGTTTCCATCTAATTGCAGTTAAACACTGTTTAATCAGGTATTCTTGAACTTTTGTGAGTTTGGTTGTTTAAGTTTAGTAAGTTATTTTTGTCTTCCAGAGACCTCGACAACAGTGGAGGGATTGATTGTATTACTGGTATAATGATGACTCTTCTGTCCTTATTTGAGTTGTCTCAAACATCTGAACTAATCATTCTTACCTTGATTAACAAAGGTAATATGACAAATTGTTTGTTTTTTTGGTCCTTGTATTTACAGTTTGAGCTCAAACAAAATGTGTTTTTATTCATCCATTCCCAATGTTACTAAACTGTATCTAAAGTGAGAAGTTGTGTAGGAGGCATCTCTGGGTCGGGAACTGCAGACTTTCAATTGAATTACTGGTTTATTTAGAGAAATGACAACAAAATGTCCCAAACTTTTCTTGAAACACGAATACATCACTTACATAACCTGGTCATTATATGCCTGTTATGGATTTAACACCCTTTTTATTTTTTTTGCAAAAGTCTTTCTGATTTGGAGGAATATTATTTATTTTACCGGACGCTTTGTGCAGATGTCCAGATGCCATTTTCTATTGACAACTTTTGTGTTAAGGAGGCAGAACTTAGCATGGTGGTTTTCTTTTTTTAATAAATGCCATTTTTGAACATCCTCTTGTTTTAATTATGCATCATCCTCTTAACGAATTATGGATCGAATCAAACTAATAGATCCTTACTCTAAAAATTATTCACACCCTAGTTCCTGTTGTTCCTGACTACCAGGAGAGCTTAAACGGTGTAAAAAAACAAAATTAATCTGTGATGACTTTCCTAAATCCTTGCTTTATATTCACACAGATACTCCTTCACGGTTCTGTTCAAATGTACACTCCTTTACTTATCCTTTGCTCTTGCTGGAGTAGTGATAGGATGATGTCAGTCGGTGGCCAGAAAGATGCACAAAGAATTCAGAGTTGACTTTAATGTCGGATCATGTAACCAGTCAGAGTGGTCAGATGAGTGTGGCACATGGATCACAAACGTCCTTATAGAAAATGAATAGACCAGTACAAATATAGTTTCCACAGAACGTGTCCTTACATGGCACAGCATGTGGTCAGCAAGTTTGTACACTTGAAAGACGACATGTGACGACATCGTAACTCATAGAAGCCTGTTTCTGCATATTTCTTCCTCACTGTCTCCTGTAAGTCTGGACAGATGAGGCCTCTATATGTGGACTGGAAGGAGCCTCACCACATCACCTCTTGACCTCAGAAGGAGACAAGTCTCTCTTATAGTATCTCTTAAAACTCAGCGTAGCAAAGTGTGTGTGTGTGTCATCCAAGACATTGTGTTCAGGCTTCAGTGTAAGACATGGAGGCCAGTGGAGAGGCTGACCGAAGCTGGTGTTACTGAGGACATGAGAAATAAGACGAACAGCATGTTGGTTTGTCTCCCCCTTCTGGTGAGGAGGTCCACCTGAAAACCCCAATGCAATGAATGGGATGAGTCTCACGAGTCTCACTCTCTCAGTGTATGTCCTGGAGGGACACAGGATATGACAGTAGTTTGTTATGCAACTCAGACATCTGCCTCTAAGGTACAGCTGTTGCCTCAGAACGTGACACCTGCCTCTCATTCTCTTTCACAAGCTTATAAACCTTGAGGGGAAAAGCGTTTGTGTTTCATCTGACCTTTGAGCACAACACATTCAAATATTATCCTCAGTTTACTGAGTTGAAGCCACTCTTCAGTAACTGCTCTATTTAGATGCTGAGTCACATTTAAGAGATTTTGGCTTTAGCTCATTGATTTTGACTTCTGATCAAGAGATGCCAGGTTCAAATTTCCCCATACTCAAATGTTGCATTGGATAAAAGCATCTGCTGAATGAGCACATAATAATAATGTTATTATTTAATCAGCTACCGGCTGGGTCATATTAAAGGGGCGACGTCAGGTCTACATTAGGTTCTAGCGATAAATGCAAATGAGCTTGGGGGAGATGATGGAACGTGTCTTAGTGGGTGTTTTCCAGAGGTTATCAGTTCTCCTGATAAGAGAGGGAGACACTCCTGCTGTGCACCACCTCAGCCTTTTGAAACGCTCCCACCCAGCAGGCGTACAGCAGCTCGTCAGCTAGTAAATCAGCAGCCTGTCTGCCTGTGCCAGTCCTGGAGCGAGCGGGAGGGAGGGAGAGCACAGAGCAGGGGAACGCAGGTATGAGGAAGGAGAGGAGGAGAAGATGAGAAGGTTTTTCAGAGTCGGTAGGGAGGATGACTACAGTCAGACCCAGTACCTTACGGCCAAGTGTAATCATCTCACTCATGAGAAAGGTGAGTATGGAATGTTCTGGACTAGACCTGCTGAAGGTCTGTGTTATGTCAATTGTAATGTAATTTGTGTTGGAATTATGTGTTAAAACCCACATGAACTGTCATTGGTAGATCCTTCCAACACTACAGGTTATTGCTGTGACAGGACTAGTTCATGTACTTTCGGTATCAGTGAAGTGTTTTCCCACCTGCGGTTCTCTCTGAACACTTCCACAGAAAGTCATTAATGTATCTTTAACGTACAGTTCAAAGTCCAGCTCTACTGAATTCATTAGAACAAGTGACACATACGTTTTCCAGACCCACTGTCTCCCCCTGTCTAGTAACTGGATAGTTCTACAGCCTAAAACATTATAAAACAACAAGTTATATAGTTTTATTATATTAGTCGGAGAATTCACAGTGTTGAGTCTTACATTGTGTGAGTGGTGCTATGGTGCTGTGTAGCTGTGCTCTGGTGCTGTGTTGCTGTGCTCTGGTGCTGTGTAGCTGTGCTCTGGTGCTGTGTTGCTGTACTGTGTAGCTGTGCTCTGGTGCTGTGTAGCTGTGCTCTGGTGCTGTGTAGCTGTGCTCTGGTGCTGTGTTGCTATGTTGCTGTGCTCTGGTGCTGTGTAGCTGTGCTCTGGAACAAACTGTTCAGACATCCATCGGTAGAGCTGTGCTGCCCTGACCTCCACGTCCCTGGCACTAGGAGAGCAGAGGGGTGTACTACAGTTATGGTGTTAGAGTCTAACAAGGCCGAGGCCCCCTGTGATGCAGCAGTGCTGGAGAGGGAGTTCCTGGTGAGCAGGGAGAGGGAGAAGAGCCTGCAGAATGATCTGGAAGCGCTGGGGTCCCGGCTGTACAAACAAGAGCAGGTCAACGTGGAGCTGAGCATCAAGCACGACCAGCTGGTCAGCAGGCTACGCCACGAACAGGTAGCCGCCATTTTGATTGTCTTCTTCTTCTGAGCGGTCGTTATCAAGCAGGGTTGATCTTGACGTTTTTGGGGGGTGAAATATCTGTTTCAGGGATTAACTTGACACATTCCTGTTAAATCTGGATTCTGCTCATACACACTCACAGGTCTGGGCTTGCCAGACACACAGACGTTTTGGGACTTCTGTCTGAACACTTTGGTCTAATGAATATCATTTCAATGTATAGCATACACTTACAGTATACCTATTTCCGAACAAGGTTTTACCATGCATAACTACAGCATGGTGGTATTTAAGGTTCTACTAAATGTTCATGGCAAACAAGTTTATTGTAGCGGCCCTTGCATTCTATATGGCATTCCAGTAAATGATCCTGGTTGTAAAGTGGATGCTTATCATTAGAATGTGTCTATCTGTTTAGTGTGCTTTCTATGTGTATGAGTTATGCATGTGTAGTGTGTGTTGTGTATTGTGTGTGTGTGTGTGTGTGTGGTTGAGGGCCTGGTGGAGTTCCTGCGACAGCGTGTGTGTGTGCTGGCGGAGGAGGGCTCCAGAGAAGCAACAGTGCTGAGCCTGCAGCTGGAGCAGGTGAACTCCGAGCTCCTCCACCTGCTCTCCTCAGAGGTGCAGCTGGAGGGCCTGGTGGACGAGCTCCACACTGAGGCCCTGCAGAAAGCTGTGGCTGCTGAGGGCCTCCAGGCGCAGCTGCACAGGTAGGCCCACTGTGGGTAGATTCAGGGAAAACATTGGGGAAATGGGGGCAGGTAGGAAGGCCAGGAAGTGGTGGTGTGTACCCCCCAACCGACCTCCCCTCGATGTTTGAATCTGATGACGTTTGTTTTAAATGGCTAGGGTTAAGGCCATGTACCCCATGACTTTCTACACCCAGCTGTGCAAACAAACATCATGTAAAAATCTCAAGTTCAGCCTAGATAAAGGCGTATGTTAAGCAAAGAAACATAAAAAATTAAATGGGAGTCCTAACTTTTGATTACCATCTACCACAAACTGTAGCCAAGTGAAGCCGTCTCCAGCTGTTTCAAAAACACGTAGCAACGATATTGAGCTAGTTATGTCTTAGTAATAAAAACATGAGATTCTGAATTTGTGATTTTAGGTCAGCAGAAATGGGCACCCCTTGCTCTAATTTGCTGACTTGCTCAATGTCCACAGAAAGTTCGGCACGTTGTCAAGACGTCCAAACTCGCAGTCACACAGCGGATTTTAATTTAACCCCTCCAGCTGAATCTCCTGTTAGCAATTCAGGTTGAACATCGACAATGGGATCGCGGAACTTCGAACGTTTCTTAATGAATTAATAGAGTGATTCAAAGAAGGTAACCCCAGGCTTTAAAAAAAAACGTAACGCCGATAATCGGCCCTCTATGTTTTGTGGCTTCGATAGCAAGACCGGTGAGCTGGAGGAGTTGGAGCGGGGTTACGCAAAACTCTCAGTAGAGTTGGAGGAGCAAATTGGCGCCAACCGGAGGAAGGTGACGGAACTGCAGGAGGCCGGGGAGGAGCAGCCCAGTGCCCACCAGAGGAGGGTGGAGGAACTGCAGCATGAGAACGCCGCCAGCCTCAGGAAGCTGCAGGATACGGCCCAACAGTTTGAGTGGCTCTGTGAGCAGCAGCGTCACTGGATCTGCTGCGTCAAAAGGTGGGCGGCCATGTTGGGGTTCTCGATACTGCCATAACGGTGTTCTCTAGACTGTCACTGGTTCTGCCACGCAGGCCGGCAGGCATAGATAAAAGACAGACAGATTTAGTAAAGACAGACAGAGAAAAGACAAAGAGAAACAACAGAAAGGCAATGTCAGAAGAGAAAGAGGAACTAACTCATCACCTTGCCCAACATAACGACATGCACCCTGAATCCTATTTCCAAGGTTCAAGGATGGCCTGTCTGAGGAGAAGGAGAACCTGGTCCGGCAGGTGAGCAGGCTGGAGAAGGAAGTGTCTAAGCTCCGGCAAGGCTCCCCCGGCCCCAGCCAGGGCCAGTGCTGCCCTCTGGAGGACACATGCAGCAGGTACACTTATATCTGGGTCATAATCTCAACGAGTCCTTCCTGGTTAAATAAAGGTTACGTCAAGAAATAGAATCTGAGTCTTAACGATTTGAATATATGATTATGGGAATGGGAGACAAAGTCATACTGGAACTTGTAGCTACCACGGTCCGCGAGGGGAAATCACAGCATGACAGCCGTGAATAAAAGAAATAAAAACAAACGTTATAATAATCCATAACAATACTAAGTGTCACCGCCACACACTGGCTTTTCAGGACGTCGTCGTGGGAGGCTGAGGAAATGGACCACCTGCAGGCCCAGGTGGACAAGTGGAGAGGCCTGTACGAGGACCTGTTCAGCCAGCTCACTCCCACCCAGGTCAGTCCACTGCTGACAGGACACATGAACTCTGTCCCACTTACACGGTAGTGTGGACGGGCCCTAGTGCCTGCTAGGTAATAGTTATGAGGGGAAAGGACCAGGTCAGATGATCGTGACTCTAATCAGGGAGGGAGCCAGTTTCACCCTTGCATCAGTTTATGTGGCAAAGTTCAGATTTTTTGGAAACTTTAAAAGTTCGTCTCAGCCTTTACAGACAACAGTTCTGGACTACAGAGCTAGTGCCGTATGTTCGCTAGTTCTGGACACGTCCTCCAGCACCAGGACTTGTGTTGTTTTGGCGTCTCTCTGCGCCTAGGGCCCCTCTCAAACCCGCACACAGAGATGAGTAATGATGAGACGAGGTGTTTGCCAGTGGCCCCTGTATTCGCTTTGTCAGCTCCCCTGCTCCTCTGTGTATACCTCCAGATAGGTCTTGTGATTGAGTGCAGATGATGCGCACTGGTCCCCACAGAGTGGTGGGAAACAGGAAGCTGGCAGGAGCTTCAGGGACAATAGGAGATATATATTTAGGAAGCAAGCGTGCTAAAACACATTACATGGTTTTTATGTGATTTATATACTTGTTCACACTCCGGAGGCAGAGCTCACGTTATGACGCGAAAATTTGAAGAAGATAAAAATATCATACCGTTACTTACTGTAAATGGACGCTTTGGGAGATAAATAATGGGAGAGAGAAGCAATAGGATTTTCCAGAACGTGTTTTTCTCACTGTAAATTGTATGGTGTGTGGTTTATGTTCGGTGCCTTTGGCTGCGCTCACCTATAGTTTATTTTTGCATTCTCAGGTGGGAGACACAGTCGACGGACACCAAAAACCTCCCTGAGGCCCCAAGACTGAAATCTATAGTTTGGTCTTCTGTTTTTTTTTTTCCTTCCCAACTAAAGAGAAGGTTTTCTTGTCTGTTGGATAGTTTTGTTGCTGCTTTCCCAAGTGTTGTGGTGAAGTGTTCATTGTCTTTGTTGGTTTGGGACATTGTTTACCTGTCTTGTTGATTCCAGGCCCTGTTGATTTACTGTTGAATGAACCTATACAATCATTTTATAAAGGTTCCCTCCCCCCTTCCCCAAATGTATGGCGTTGGAATGGCCGCTTAATCATGTATTTTCAGATACACTGACGATTGCAAAGACCCTGTTGCTGATTGTAGAAAACGCAAGAGAACATGTTGTACCAGTCTGCACAGCGTTCCTCTCTCACTCACTAACTCTTTGTGAGAGTCTTACAGATGGTAAAGATTGTTTAACAAAGAACCACTCACCATGGCCCTCACCTTAAACCTTCCCTAACCCCCAATCTGGACCCTCAGCCCAGCTCTGGCAATGCTTGCTTGAATCTGCTGTGTCGACAGATGTTACTTTGTGGTTGTGTGTCTCTCACCCACTAGACATCTCTGTGGCCCGATGGTGTGTGACAAGCAGGTGTGAAATGTGGCCATCTAAATGAGTCCTGAATGGCAAAGGTGTAACCAAATATTAACAACGTGCGACAACTGGAAATATGTTGAATTTGCACACAATAAATACCTACACACCCAACCATGCAGAACCCCATCTACTAGACTCGGTCCTTGCAGAGTATATTAATAGAACAATTATAGGTAACACAAGAATAGTATGTTTATGTTTCCACATTTAGCAGCCAGGGAAAACACAGAGTAACACATTATATACATCTCCGAACCAGGATGTGACCATTAAAATAGACTTGAGACTTGTTAAAACAGAGTCCTGCATTTTACATTAGTGTACTCACCTTCTTGTCCAAACATGAATTATGAGGTATAAGACACATAAATGGCTCATTAACAGAGGTAGCTGAGTTTAGGATTCGCGTTTTGCTTGAAAAGAACAACGGGTTCATTTGAGGAAGAGCTCTCTCTCTTTAAGAAGGCCGTAGCCATGGAGTCAACATTGGGGGGGACGAATGTAATTTGTTAGGATAATTTCGGACAGCGTGCGTGGTTGCCTGTCGTAGCGTAGAACATGTATATTTTTATATCAATATATTGGGGGGGACATTTTGACCAGATTTGAATATGTATTATGATTACGGCCTTGCTATTTAAAACACCACCCAACCTGAGAGCATTCTCAGTGTCACA
Organism: Thaleichthys pacificus; assembly: GCA_023658055.1. Lineage (NCBI taxonomy): Eukaryota > Metazoa > Chordata > Actinopteri > Osmeriformes > Osmeridae > Thaleichthys > Thaleichthys pacificus. The sequence continues at coordinate 14,968,213 of CM042855.1, read as the reverse complement.
ACAAACGTCTTACATCCTTACAAGTCTGCTTTCTGCTTCATTCCTCCGGTCTAGAAAAACAAAGTTTCACCCCGGCTGAGGTAAAAGCTGTTTACTGCAGATCCCTCGATGTTCTCATGTGTTCCTCTGGACAGATTGATTAATATGGATGTTTTGGGGCTTTTTCGGTCTCTCTCTCAGAGCAGAAGACAAACTGCTTCCCTGCATGCTAATATGACACAGTGGAATGATGCGGTTCTGTCTTTGACACTGGTGTTTGGAAGGGTATGTAAATGTTTAACAGCAACGTGAGTAAACACACAGACCAGGGTTAGGTGTCGGGGTTTGGACCAGTTGATAACAGCAGAAGCTTAACTCTGACTCATGAGATCTTCTGGACCTGACGCCACAACATGCTGCACTCCTGTGGAAGAAACAAGGACCTCACTCACAATCACTTTACTAATTAAAGGAGAAGTTACTTACCTGACTTTTTTCAACTACATTACACAAGTACAGTTTCTCATTTAAGAAGACTTGATGACCTGTAGTGAGGAGACCATGAGGCCCTCATAACAACACTGGCTTTCCACTGGAAACAGAAGCGCTCTTGAAGCCTTTGTGAATAATGTCTTCAGCCTCGGTCTCTGGCAACAACTCCTCCAAACTAAGAGAACAGGTCTTCTGGAGCGTGTGTGTGTGTGTGTGTGTGAGTGTGTGCCTGTGTCTGAGTATGTGTCTCGTTACGGCTAGATGTTGACACACTATTGACCCCTCACTGGCGTATGACGGCAGCTTACTTTACAGCCGGCGGGGTGACTCGAGGGGTGACTGTGTGTGTGGGTGTGTGTGTGGGTGTAGGTGACTGTGTGTGTGGGTGTGTGGGTGTAGGTGTGTGCGTGTGTGGGTGTGTGTGGGTGTGTGTGTGTGTGGTGGTGTAGATGAGCCCCAGGAGCCTGCTCCAGGCCAGCCTGGTGCTCAGGTAAGGCAGGGGAGCGTGGGTCATCACCCCACCAGCTGCAGGGAGAGCAGGAGTCCCTTTACTGCAGTATAAGACAGGTGTTCCAGCACCTCACACTCCCTCTCTGGGTCTGGAAGACAGATGGGAGCACCAGGTTTTAATGTCTAGAAATGTCGTTTCGCCGCTATCGGGTATTTACCCTGGCAGGGAATATGGTACGATATTATGGCGAATATATTTCACTGTCATTATTTTCGTCAATATTTGCCAGAGGTTCTGCTGGATTTCGATGAACTGTGAGAGAAGGGGAACGCCGGTGTGCCAGGAATGAGACACCCGGAGGACCCATCACACAGGCTCAGACTTTACAACTGAGCTTGGATTTGTGATGTATAGCTATGGTCAACAGGTACAGAATTCGTTCAAATGATGTTTGTATTAGGTTTCTGACCCTGGATCGTACGGGACTTTGGGCCTGGTTGTTCCACTGCAAACGATGAACCACCAGAACTTTTCTCTGCTTTAAATGTCAAACATCATGCATCTCAATGAGACAGCATCATCATTCTATTTACTTGTGTCTCTCTCTCTGCTTTCACGTCTCTAACGGTCCTATCAATAAACACACTGAAAAGGCTACACGTTCATACTGTTACCACGGCAACTTCTTAGCAGCAGGACGGTCGAACAGGAAGATGCCAGGCTGAACAGGTGAGATGCCAGGTTGAACAGTGAGATGCCAGGCTGTGAGGCTGGCACACACAGGCTGAACAGGTGAGATGCCAGGCTGTGAGGCTGGCACACACAGGCTGAACAGGTGGCCCTGCTGGAGTTCATTCCTCCTCTGGCAAGGGAGACATCTGCTCTCCATCCTCCTGCAGGCTCAGGTTCCTCCGTGTGCCAGGGCCTCCCTCTCTCCCTCTCTCCCTCTCTCCCTCTCTCCCTCTCTCCCTCTCTCTCTCTCGCTCTCGCTCTCGCTCTCGCTCTCTCTCCCTCTCTCTCGCTCTCGCTCTCGCTCTCTCTCTCTCTCTCTCTCTCTCTCTCTCTCTCTCTCTCTCTCTCTAAGGCATCGCTTTCACTCGGCCGTGTGTCTTCCTTTCATCTCCTCCAGACTCCGCACGCCCAACTGGGGCTCTTTCTTTTCTCGCTATAAAAGAGGGAAGCCTGCTAAGTATCCTGGGAAAACAGACTGCAGGTTCTGTCAGCCATCACTAAAGGGAGGTATGTCTCACTTAGGAGGTTTCATTCCCCCCCTCGCCCTCCTCTCCTTCCCTCCTTTCCTCGTTCTCTCCTCCTTTCTTCACTTCTTTCCTCCTCACCTTCTTTCCTCTCCCCTCCTTTCCTCCTCACCTTCTATCCTTTCCCCTCCCCTCCTTTCCTCCTCTCCTTCCTCTCCCCACACCTACTGCTTGGCCATTAAACATGAGTAGAGCCCCCCCCCCCCCCCCCGTGTCTCAGATCTGAGATCTGTCATGTTGTGTGTAGACGGCCTGTAGTCAGACCATAGTTCAGCCCAACACGGGAAGCCCTGATGAGAAACGTCATGTGCTGAAACCTTCCAAAGTTAACCATGTTCACCGTATGAATCTAAAAGGGCTACAAAACAGCCCACTTCCGAGTTTCCTGTCAGGAGTTTGAAGATCAGCAGCTGACAGGAGGCTTCTTGCTCGTTTCAAGCTTACACATGTTCTTTCAGGTAAAACATGGGCCTGTTGGCCTCGGAAGTCTGTGGATCCAACAGATTCAATCTCGTCAGTCAGTATAAAAGCTGTGTCTCTCTCCACCAGTAGAGGTCCTTCTTGCTCTTGCGTTGAGGTTCTGGGGGAAAGTGTTTGGCAAAGAGCAAGACATCTCTCAAATGTGTCTTCAATTAGCGAGCTTCACTCCACACACCACGCTAAACTGGAATGTCTGCAGAGTTTGCGATAACCCCTGGTTCTCTTTTATCTGCACATAAAAATCCAGGAAGCGTACATTCTACATGGACATCTTGACAAATTCGAAAAGCAGATTTGAGATTATGGATGAAAAATGTGTTTTAAAAATACTCTTTTCACTACATTTCTAATGACTAATGCTAAAATTGTTTGCGCCCGGCTCTCAACACTATAAAAAGTGATGCTTTTTGGCTAAATATCTTGTCGGCTGTGTGCATGTGCCGGCAGCAGTCTGTCGAGGTCAAACCCAGGTGGTAAGAAGAGACAATCAGCCCTGAAGGGGCCAGAACAGCAGGGAGCGCGGAGGAAAGTGGGCCATGCTAGGACATCCAATCTCTCTCTCTCTCTCTCTCTCTCTCTCTCTCTCTCACACTCTCTCCTCTCTCCTCTCACTCTCCACTCTCTCTCTCTCTCACACTCTCTCTCCTCTCACTCTCCTCTCTCCTCTCACTCTCACAGAACAGCAGGGAGCGCGGAGGAAAGTGGGCCATGCTAGGACATCCAATCTCTCTCTCTCTCTCTCTCTCTCTCTCTCTCTCTCTCTCTCTCTCTCTCTCTCTCTCTCTCTCTCTCTCTCTCACACTCTCTCCTCTCTCCTCTCACTCTCCACTCTCTCTCTCTCTCACACTCTCTCTCCTCTCACTCTCCTCTCTCCTCTCACTCTCACAGAACAGCAGGGAGCGCGGAGGAAAGTGGGCCATGCTAGGACATCCAATCTCTCTCTCTCTCTCTCTCTCTCTCTCTCTCCTCTCTCTCTCTCTCTCTCTCTCTCTCTCTCTCTCTCTCTCTCTCTCTCTCTCTCTCTCTCTCTCTCACACTCTCTCCTCTCACTCTCCACTCTCTCTCTCTCTCACACTCTCTCTCCTCTCACTCTCCTCTCTCCTCTCACTCTCACAGAACAGCAGGGAGCGCGGAGGAAAGTGGGCCATGCTAGGACATCCAATCTCTCTCTCTCTCTCTCTCTCTCTCTCTCTCTCTCTCCTCTCTCCTCTCACTCTCCACTCTCTCTCTCTCTCACACTCTCTCTCCTCTCACTCTCCTCTCACTCTCACAGAACAGCAGGGAGCGCGGAGGAAAGTGGGCCATGCTAGGACATCCAATCTCTCTCTCTCTCTCTCTCTCTCTCTCTCTCTCTCTCTCTCTCTCTCTCTCTCTCTCTCTCTCTCTCTCTCTCTCTCTCTCTCTCTCTCTCTCACACTCTCTCCTCTCTCCTCTCACTCTCCACTCTCTCTCTCTCTCACACTCTCTCTCCTCTCACTCTCCTCTCTCCTCTCACTCTCACAGAACAGCAGGGAGCGCGGAGGAAAGTGGGCCATGCTAGGACATCCAATCTCTCTCTCTCTCTCTCTCTCTCTCTCTCTCTCTCTCTCTCTCTCTCTCTCTCTCTCTCTCTCTCTCTCTCTCACTCTCTCTCATACTCTCTCCACTCTCCACTCTCTCTCTCTCTCACACTCTCTCCTCTCTCCTCTCACTCTCCACTCTCTCTCTCTCACACTCTCTCTCCTCTCACTCTCCTCTCTCCTCTCACTCTCACACTCTCCCCTCTCTCTCTCTCTCTCTCTGTCACACACACTGCCTCTCCCTAAACCCTGGTGTAATGTTATTTCAGTGTTTTCCACCTGTCTATGGCTTTCAGCACGTCAGACTGTCCGTGGCTGCCTCCCTTCTCCTGTGGCTGCTGCCTCACACGGTAGCCCCGGAGGGCTGCCTCACACGGTAGACCCGGAGGGCTGCCTCACACGGTAGACCTGGAGGGCTGCCTCACACGGTAGACCCGGAGGGCTGCCTCACACGGTAGCCTGGAGGGCTGCCTCACACGGTAGCCTGGAGGGCTGCCTCACACGGTAGACCCGGAGGGCTGCCTCACACGGTAGACCCGGAGGGCTGCCTCACACGGTAGCCTGGAGGGCTGCCTCACACGGTAGACCCGGAGGGCTGCCTCACACGGTAGACCCGGAGGGCTGCCTCACACGGTAGACCCGGAGGGCTGCCTCACACGGTAGACCCGGAGGGCTGCCTCACACGGTAGCCTGGAGGGCTGCCTCACACGGTAGGCCTGGAGGGCTGCCTCACACAATAGACCTGGAGGGCTGCCTCACACGGTAGGCCTGGAGGGCTGCCTCACACAGTAGCCTGGAGGGCTGCCTCACACAGTAGACCTGGAGGGCTGCCTCACACGGTAGCCTGGAGGAAGGGATGGTCCGACCAGCCCGCTGCCCTGCTCCTCCAGTCCAGGAAAACTGCCTTCCCTGCCTCGTCTCCTGCCCCACAGTACGGACGACGTCACCCATAACCCCTTTAAACACAAAACCATCCACGTTGAACTACTCTCACTTGGGCTCTGAGTCAATTGATCCTCTGGATGTAGTGGTTGTCTCATTTCACCATTCTCAGTTTATTTTGTGTCTCAGAAAAATGGAGTTCTCCAGCTTCTCGCTCCCATGGCCTCACGTGGAATCAGAGAAGTATGTTTTGAATAAACCAATTAGGGGCGCAAATTCACTTTGTGGCACAGTGACCATAGTAACAATATGAGAAGTATGTATGCAGTTAAACAGAGGCTGGAGACAGCACGGGCCTGTACATTTATTTATGTAATGTGTCCCAGTGCTTGCGTGTGTATATGTATGTGTGTGTGAGTTTGCGTGTGTGTATAAGTGTGTGTGTGTGAATATGCATGTGTGTGTGTGGGTGTATGTCTGTACACAAGTATGCCTGTGTGTATTCGTGTGTGCCTGTGTACGTGAGTGTGCATGTGTGTGCCTGTCAGAGTGTGTGTGTGTGTAACACTGTCTGCCCGTTGTCTGTGCCACGCAGACAAAGGCCAGGAGGACTGAACCATCCCTGGCTCCCTGTCGTCAGGAGCTAACGCAGTCCAGCTGTCGGGGGTGGAAATCCCGCTCCAACCCCATGACCAGACACAGGAGGCAGCGGAGAGGAAAAGCAGGAGATGAGGCAGATGTTAGTTCCTGTAAGCTACACATCTTAACCCTGGCTGGCTCTCCCTCAGTGCCTGCCCTGTCGGGGGTTGATGTGTAGACCTGAGCAAAGCTCCACAGCAGACCCTCTGCCTGGGGCTGGCCCCCGGACCAGCCCGCTGCTGTCCCCTCTGGCGTCCTGTCAGGGTGGGTTGAGGATGGGTGACACTAAGCAGCCCCTCGCCTGGAAGGCCTGGAGAGGCTGGAGGTGAATTGAAGACATGGACGGATGTGCTTCTGTGAACAGAACGGTTCTTGTCCCAGGTGTGGTGTTCTGAACTCTGTACATGTTCTTTAGAAGTGCTTTAGTAACATGGACAACCTCTGAACTACTGATACTGTAAATGTCTGCTTCTCTGTATCCATTCAACTTACTAGGAGCCCAGAACCAACTGTAGAAAACCACAAACTCCCCAAAGAGAAACAACCTATTCAAAGCTAAGTTATAAAAAAAATAACTATTCATCTGAAACCCTAGTGTATTTTCTTTGTGGCATGCCGTGATTTCAAACCCTCTATATTTAGGTTGAAATTTGTTTTTTTATTTCATATTCTAAAAAGAGAAGGTCTCAACAGGTATATTATTCTCAATTAACTTTTATGAATTGGTGTCAAGGGGGACCGGTTGACATCGGCACCACCAGTAAAAGGAGGAGGAGTCGGCCGGGTGTTTAAAAGAGAGGGGGGGGGGTTCTCCAAACTTCTACTAACCCTCCACCAACCTCCCCACCACACCCCCTCCAACCCACCCTCCAAACCCCCACCCTCTGACTCTCCCCTCCATCTTCCCCCCTCTGTCCTGTCCAGTGTCACAGAGACGACCAGGTTGGATGGACAGTACCACACACACACACGTACACGTACCACACACACACGTACAGTACCACACACACGTACAGTACCACACACACATACAGTACCACAGACACACGTACAGTACCACACACATGTACAGTACCACACACACATACAGTACCACACACACGTACAGTACCACAGACACACGTACAGTACCACACACATGTACAGTACCACACACACACATACAGTACCACACACACGTACAGTACCACACACACACTTACAGTACCACACACACACACGTACAGTACCACACACACGTACAGTACCACACACACGTACAGTTCACACCCTGTTTTAATAACATTCTGTTGGCTATCAAACATATCCGGATAAACCAAGGTTCACAACTCAAACTCTGTTGGTGACGCAGTCTGAACGAGGGTAGTAAAAGTCCTAAAAGGACCAAGCCCTATGTTGGGATACAATGAAACGTTCATACCAAGCTGTGACATGACAAATATATATCCCCATGTCCAATAATAACAGCAAGTAAGCTCTGCTGTAAAGCCACGGAGAGTATAATCACCATGACAGTGAACATGCCTCCTCCGTCTGTAGGGAAGAAAGGTGAAGTGTGCGTGTGTATGTGCGTGCATGTGCAGGCGTGTGTGTGTGTGTGTGTGTGTGTGCATGTGCAGGCATGTGTGTGTGTGTGTGTGAGACTGTAGTGAATCCCGGGTGGCCCTTTCCTCTTTTAAAACATTTCCATTGGAGACTACGTGTGAAACCCGAGGGAAAGTCTCACATTTTACAACACTTGGAACGCTTTGGGGCACAGATGAATTTCAGTGGTATTATTGTACCAAATGGAATGGAAGTTGGAAGCTAGGAGAACTGAAGGATATCGTGCAGAGTGTCTCTCAGCAAAGAAAGGCAAACAATATTCCATCTTCTGGTATGTTTGATGAAGAAACCAGCAAGCCATTTCCGCCCTCCTCAAATAACTTTATTTGTCCGTTTGACTTCAGACACGAGGAAACCCATGTTTGGTAATCGTGGTTCAGTTTTGGAAGGTTTCATCATGTAAAAAGGAGTAAAGGCCAAATCTTAATGTGTCAGCAAACATCATTGGCTGTGCTTCTATCCGAGTCATGGCAGCTGCAGGGGAAAAAACAACATGGCCGTAAAAGTGTGCAGACGTGCAGACACGGTCCCCGTGCAACCAGTGTCCCTCAGACACAAACCTGCACGCCGCCTAATAGTCCTAAACCACTCATGGCAACAGAATGTGAACCCCAACCAACACACTCTGTTTTCTTACCAAGAAACATTCTCTCTAGCTTCTGGAGCAATAAACAACATGGTCCGATATTAACCAGAGGGCCTGAGAGTATGGAAACAATTATTCCAAAGAACGGCTAAAATATAAATTCTCGATGCAATATGGAGTTTTATGACTGAACACTAAAACAATGCAGTCCTATTTAACGTGATGTGGAGGAAAGCGGTCGGGTGAAGGCTTGTTTGTTATCGTCAACATGGAGCGGCAGTTTGTCGCAAGGTAATGTATTCACTCATCAGACAGTTTCATCCACAGCAATGTATAGAGGGGGGATTTGAACCTGGGATTTGAATACCTGTTTCCTTGCTGTACTGTAGTCTTCCTTTCAAACTCCCTTCCTTCAACGGATGTCTCAGACCTAGTGTGATCTGGATTATTTGTCCTTGGCCTAGAAATCACTCTCAATCTCAATTCTAGTTTCTACAGAATCAACATTCAGTAAATATGTGAACCAACTGTAGGAGGTGATGAATTATTCTGGTGTTCCGTCTGCAAACATGAGACAAGCGTGGAAGAATGGACACACTTAGATTGGGAAAATCTGAATGGTCTTTCTTCATTTCGTCCCTGTGGCTCAAGCCTACAAAACATCAACCTCAATGTCCAAGAAACAGAGTCAAATGAGGCTGAACATTCATAAAAACGGTAATGTTGTCCATTAGTGGAATTGGTACAATTCTGGAGTTATTAACGAGAGCCAATACATACCCAGTTGTTCCACAGCGTGCACAACTGCCCAACTGAACTACTATTATTATTTATTTTACATTTCTACAGGAGCAGGGACCTCCAGAGTAATTGAGCAATTTTTCTAGCAAGGAAATTCGTTTCCAGGCTATTTTTTTTTCAGGTCGCTCCTCTATTTTTGTTTGGTTTGTCTGAACCAACTGGTTGTTAACCAAAGTTCTGTAATCTCTGACATTTTTCTCAGAGCTTCCTCCAAAAATACACGGAGGGTGTTCCTGTGTTCCCCTTCTCCAGCAGGAGGCTTGTTTAGACAGGGGGTCAAACAGCCTCCTTATTAACCTGATTACATGTGCAGAATTCTCCCAGATGGCATTAGGGCTGTGGCGTAGCAAGAAAATATTTAATGTGCAACGTGTGTTCAACTGCTGATAGGGATATTTCGGGAAATTCCATGTTTGTCTATTAATGTTGTGGTGGAAAGGAGAACAGAGAAACCTAAAACAGAGTAGATTAAAGCAGAGTACAATTATTATTTTTTACATTTCGGGTTTTTTACATATTTTTTTTTACCTTTCTAAACCTTTTTTTCAAATATGTATATATTTTTTTTACATTTCTAAACTTTTTTTCAAATATGTATATATTTTTTTTACCTTTCTAAACTTTTTTTCAAATATGTATATATTATTTTTACCTTTCAAAACTTTTACACAACTTTTTTCACACAGTAAAAGGAGAGGAAAGGAGAGATGAGAAGAGGGAAGAAAACAGATAAGCCTAAAGCAGGTTAAAGCAGAGCAGAGTATAGTAGCTGTGATCCTAATCCTAACTCTGCCCCTTCCATGTTGAAGGATGAGAGTTAGGGTTGGCCAGAGATGGTGAGTCCTCATCAAGTTCTCATCTTTTTTATCAAACTTTTATTTTGAAACTTTTGGGGGGAAATATTCATCTTGTTGCCTTCTGCCTTGCTCCATGGTAACTTTGTAGACTAGTTTACATTTGTTGTGCTGATAGCCAGGAAATGAAAAAAGGCACGCAATGACAAGAAATTATATCGATTATGCCAACCAAATATAGATTAAAACTAAAGTAAAGAGCCTGGCTTGAAAATGTAACATGTAGAAAGTAAAGATATTTGTGTACAAAATCTAAGGAGTGAAAGTAAAAAGTAGTCAGAAAAATGTATAGTGAAGTAAAATACTGATAACAGAATAATCTACTTAAATACAGTAACAAAATATTTGCACTTCACAAACAGAGAATTGAAACAAAGAGGAGAACGACCAAATAAGCAAGACACGTAGGAGCCAGGAAGGAGGCTGAAGCCGACTCCCGTTAATCCCACGCAGCCACTTAGGAAATTGATTGTTTAAGAAAAACAGTGCTTAGGGCCTAAAACAATCTGGTGGTGAATTAGCTTGAACACAATCCATTATGACTGCAAACGTTATAATCAGATCAATATGTTTACAATAACTGCCGTGAAAGGGGACACCACACATCACAGCCGTCGCTGCGAGACAGATGACCGTGATGTCAGATGCTTGTCTTTTGAAAACAGGACACTTAACAAAGAAGGACACTCTTATTGGTTTTCATTCAATTCAATTAAAGGGGCACCTAATTATTCAAAACACCCTTAGAAGATTTCCAGTTTCAGATTGCATGAATGAGTAATTAAAGCCTGTGTGAAATGTACAAGCCACCATCAGGAAGTGTCACCCAGGGCTGCGTTTCCCGATAACGATGGATCTAGCAACGATCGAGTAAAAAACGAAACCATCGATATTTCTTACGTGCGTTTCCCAAACATGCTCGGAAGGAGTAGGCTAATCTATGCACTTTCAAGAGTTACGCATTTTCAAGAGACACTTTAGCTACAATGTCTTTAGGAACGGCCCGTAAAACTAAGATTCGTCCTACGATGGATTCTACGATCAACAGCCTTACGACGCTTTCGGGAAACGCACCCCAGTTTGATACCAGGAAGGTAAGTGGAATATATCTTGGAAGTTGCAGAGCAAAACCTTTTTCAATGTGCTGGATGTGTCCCCTTTGTTGTTCGTATCTCTTGGGTAGCAGTACCCATAGATACATATAAAGACTAGATGTCTTACGGCGGAGTCTAGAACGTCCGCACATGGCGGCCATCTTGCTACAGTCAACTCGCTCACCCATAACATTGTGTTGGTGCTACATGTACTTTTTAAATGACCATAACAACGTGGACGAGACATCTACCCTTTATATATGGGAGTCAGATGGCTGAGCGGTGAGGGAGTCGGGCTAGTAATCTGAAGGTTGCCAGTTCGATTCCCAGCCGTGCCAAATGACGTTGTGTCCTTGGGCAAGGCACTTCACCCTACTTTCTTCGGGGGGAATGTCCCTGTACTTACTGTAAGTCGCTCTGGATAAGAGCGTCTGCTAAATGACTAAATGTAAATCTACCCTTTATATATATCTATGGCAGTACCCGTCTGAAACTGTGAGAGGAAGACCATGGCTGAGATGTACGTTTGGAAAGTCTCTCTCTCAGTTCTCCCAAAGCAAATAAGTCAGGGCCAGCCTCCTGCTCCACAGCTTACCAAGGTTAACACCACTCTTGCTCTGAAGTGTGATATATAGTTTCACATTTGTCGCTTTTATGGTGCCCTCTACTGCTGGGGTCACGGGGTCACAGCAGTAGAACACAAGCAGCTAGGGGGAGAGGTCGTTAAGAACTTACTTCCTGATCATCGCTTCCTGATTATTTTGTTTACATTGATGATAAATAATGCAGTCATTGAGCAGATGCTTTTATCCATAGGGATTTGAACCTGAGAACCTCTCGATCTGCGGTCACATGCTCTGCCGCTGAACCATACCCAGGTGACACTAAAACGGTTCTAGACCAGCTAAGAGTTGGCCAGTTTTCCTGGCCGGAGGCGGGTTCTCTTGCTGTTGAAATACAAAGAAGGGTTAGGGTTAGAGTTAGGTTTGGGGTTAGGGTCAGGGTTAGGATTAGGGTTAGTCTTAGATTGGGCACCGTCTCCGAACCAGCCCTCAAAGTGCCTTGTTGGAAAAGGGGTATGTGTGGTCATGAGTTGCAAGTCAGTTTTCTCGGGGTAGTGAGAAAGCCTGTGTGTGTTTGGGGTTGGAACAAGAGGCTGTGGAAAACTGTGAGTCATAAATTGATGTGAGAAGTGTAATGGAGGAGCTGAAATGCAGCAAGGTCTTCGAGTGCTCTAGGAAACAGTCTCCCTGGGGGCTCATCCTAATCATGATCGGTGAAGTCATGACTCCCACTACCTGCTATCAGCACTGATATACGACGCTAGGCCTGGAAGGTTATTAGGGCGATGTTCTGGCTCCTTGCTCGACAATATATATATCGAACAGGAAGTTTTCAGCGGGATGCTCATCTTGGACGCAATAAATATCTCTCTAAGTTTTAGTGTGAGGTTGCAGGGAACCACAGCAGCTGTGGTCAGGAGAGGGTAGTTCATCCAAGGCCTGCTTGACAGTCACTTGATCCTGCCATCTCCGGTTACCATGATGGAGTCCAGCTACTCTTCCCTACACCTGCAGGAGCTTTCTATATGAGCATGGAGCTTAGCTTACTATATGAACATAGACCTCTCCTCACCAACATGGATTGAGGAGAGTCCCTGGCGAGAGCTGACCAGCAGCTGGAGACCTGGCTAGTCTCTCATGTTTCATCATCAGGCTTTGCCTGCCTTCTGTCTCGCCAGGGAGGTCTCTGTGCTTTTCTGTCCTCATCCAGGCCGACGGTGGTTCCCTGGAAGGCCGGGATGATGGGTTGCCTTTGTAGCAGTGTGACGTTGAAGAGCAATTTGTGTGATGCAGGTGGAGTTGCTGTTAGGATATAGGGCAGTCAGGACCCTGCTCAAGATCTTTACTTCTCAAGATGGACGCCATCCTTTCATTCCACTGACCCTAACTGGAACTACTACCACACTAAAACAAGTGAGACAGAAAAAACTAAGTTGAACATTCAAAGGTGTATTTGGACTGCATGACAGAGTAATGATGAATGATTACAGTAGCATATTGCTGGACAGATTCGGAAGACAGACCAGAAGGAGAACCACAATAATTCCTGTATCACACCACAACTGAATGGCTACAAGAAGACATCCTTTGCCCTTCGACTTCTGATTGAGGTTTACTCTCAGCCTCAGTAAACCCAGCGTTGTCCTTGCTGTGTAAATCAGAGCCTGGTCTGTTGTTGTGTGGGCCTAACAAACCGTGAAGAGGGTGATTTCTCCAAGCCGGATTCTGGACAGGAGAGAAGCTGTGGTCACAGCTCAATCTGTCCCACATGGAGCCTGAAGTGAAGCTTGGGTTTAGAAGAGGAGAGAAGAGAAGAGAGGAGGGGAGGGGAGGAAAAGAGAAGAGAGGAGAGGAGAGGAGAGGAGAGAAGAGAGGAGGGGAGGGGAGGGGAGAGGAGAGGAGAGGAGAGAAGAGAGGAAGGGAGGGGAGGAAAAGAGGAGAGGAGAGAAGGAGAGAAGAGAAGAGAAGAGAGGAGGGGAGGAAAAGAGAAGAGAGGAGAGGAGAGAAGAGAGGAGGGGAGGAGAGGAGAGAAGAGGAGAAGAGAGGAGAGGAGGGGAGGAAAAGAGAAGAGAGGAGAAGAGAGGAGGGGAGAGGAGGAGAGAAGAGAGTAGAGGAGAGAAGGAGAGAAGAGAAGAGAGGAGAGAAGAGAGGCACGGCTGAGCTTCCCAGGTCCCATGCCTGGCAGGTCCCATGCCGTGGCAGGGTACCCATGCGTGGCAGTGCGAAGCGTGCTCTTCTTCCTCTGCTGAACTGAGCTAAACCAAGCTGGCCAGGCCTGGAGGGGAGGAGGCTGGAAGTCATCTGGTTCTGAGAGTGTTGAGAGAGAGTGTATTCACTCTGTACTGACCTACTGCCTATTATGGATTGGTATACCTCAACGGTAGAGCAATTGACTGTAAGTCAAGAGGTTGTAGGTTCAAATCCCCCCTCCACCTGTGTGTTGCTCTGGTAGCCTTACCAATTCATATACTGTTTAACCTTTCACCTTTACCACTAGAGTCAGAGGTGTACATGTTGATCAGGGAAGGCCTTCAGAGAGAGGGTCCGCTGAGATTGATGTCCTCCCTGTTGCAGGACAACCGAGAGAGGAACCTGTTCTCTGATCTTCTAGCTCTGTGGTCAGCAGAACAGCAGAACTCGCTCCTCATCACACGCCTCCTCCGAGGCAATAAAACTCAAAAAATAAGAGACTTCTCAGAGAGGGAGCTCTGATCTGTTGCAGCTGGGACTGTCCCCCCCCCCACCAACATCCTCTCCCTGAACACATCCCAACTCCCTCTTGCTTTTGCGGAGGGAGAGTGTCGCCCAGACAACCACATGGACTTGGAAGCGTTTGTGTGAAGAGGTGGATGGGGCGTGCTGCGACATCATAGCAGAAAGCGATGGGGTAATTACCTCATTCACACATGGTCACCATGACTACTTGAGGAAGAACAGTCACTGTGTGTGTGTCCGTACAGGCAGGACCTCAGTGTTCACAGGTTTGAGGTGTGTGCGTGGTGTGTGAGCGCTGTGTGGGTGTGCTTTGAGAGCGCTGTGTGTGTGCACGCTCAGTGTGCAAGCACCTGATAATGAGTCTGTCTTGCCCCCGTGACCTGAAATTCATAAGCAGGGAGATTTTTTGGCACTCGAAAAATACACGTTGGTCGCAAATGTATGTGTGTTAAGTGTGTGCATTTCCACATTTGTGAGGTGTGTTGTGTGTGTGTGTGTGTGTGTGCAGCTGTTAGTGAGTTTGCATTTGGACCCTCAAGCTCAGAGCATTCTGGAACTTTCTGGAAGTCAAGATCTGGAATGAAGCCAGTGGACCAGGAGAGAGAATCAATCCACATGTCGTTTTATCATCCAGCCAATCAAGGTTCATCTCCCAGCCTTGGAGAGCTCCACACTCCCTCACTCCATCAGAATAATACCAATAATAATGTTTTCTTTTAGCAGTGTTTAACTTTTAACAGTTTTATCCAAAGCGACACACAGAGGGGACTTGTACCTGAATTGCACTACCGCTGAGATATACCCACCCAAATAACATGATCCTGTCATGCGTCTATGGAAAGTATAGGTTGAATTTGAGATAATGATGGGCGGAACTCTCTCCGAAAACAAAAATACTTTCCAACATCCAGGCCCATATTCTCTTGGTGGCTTGAGAAGAATACGGCAAACCACAATATTAGCACACGAGAAGACGCCTGGATGAATATAGAGATTCCTTCTTCTGGACCCCAGCCTGTTGGACAGAGGGTGAAATCGCTTCTCTGCCGACACCCACCCAGACCCAGTCACACGCCGATCGGACGCCCCCCTCTTCACGTTCTCTCCCTGGCTGCAGCTCCAACCCTCCACCTTGCACCTCGGGAATCAGATGTCAACTGCAGGCTAATAATAATGACCCAGCAGCGTGATGGATGGGGCTCCCTGGCTGAGGGACTGGCAAAGTGTCTGTTTGATTTGGACTCCCTCGCTAAGCATCTCTGCAGGTTTCATTTCGCAGTCCTCGGTCTTCCCTTCTGCATGTCAGCTTTGCCTTCGCTTTGCCTTTGAAGTTCCAGCCGTGGCCTCAAGGCCTTCACGGAGAATAAAGTATTGCTGTTGAAACCTCTAAATAGGACAAATACAGTTTTGGGAACTTAAAATTCATCAAAATGAAAGTGAGGCAGAACGATCCTGCATAAAAAAACCCACCAGACAAAAAAATCTCCCAACCGTGGATGTATTTTTTTTATACCTCATCAATTATTCCTACATTAGTGTTGTGGATCGCAGGGAATACACATGTGAACGTCTCCAGGTCAGCTGCAGTGTTGAGATGGGCTGTGAAGGATGGATCTGATGGGAATGTGTGCGTGCCAAAACGGAGCTGTCATCACCTCTCCTGTCATCCACTGAATCACAAACAGGCTGGCTATCCGTCTGAGTCCCTGCTCCTGGCCAGACCCGGTCACAGTGCTCCAGGGATGCCAGCAGACAGGCGCTGATGGCTGTCCTGGATGCATTGGCTTCACCTGGACTTTACTGGTTCAGCGTCTGCTTGGGGGTTTTTTTACAACGTGGGTTTTGGTGGCTATAGTCTCTAATAAAGAGATGATATGAAAGAGAGCTGGTGTGAAAATATGTTTTCAGAGCGGTAGCTCCATCCAGCTGGATGAAACTGTTTCCTCTTCCATGGACAGATGGTTTGGTAGCTTCCCCCCTGTGGAGAGTGACCTTGTCTGAGTCCTTTATGAACCGAGGTGGAGACAGGAGGCCGACAGGCTTCTGCAGCCTTGGGGCTGACAGGAGGCTTGGAAGGTCATCGGGGTCGTGGATGAGCCTCAGGCGAACTTGATTGGACATGCAGTTACACTAGATCCAATCAGAACCATGTAAACCTTAGCCAATCAGAACCCTAGCATGAACAGTACCCTGAACACAAACCAAAATGGCCTCCCCTGAAGACACCTTCTGAATACTCGAATAAAAATGATTCAAAGCAAGATTGGTCCTTTTAAGACAAAACGCTGTATGTCAAATAAAAAAGCAGCAGTTGAAATAAATCTCTGAGTGTTATTCCTCAGACACAGAGTCAAGTGGAGTGATAGGTCCTCCTTGGAGCAAACGGCCTTTCAGCTCTGGATGAGCCAGAAGCCTCCTTTCTGCAGCTGCCAAGCCTAATCACAGCCTGGGTGTGATCTGGCACTTACTCACAGTAGCCTCCCCAGCCAGAACATTTCATCCCGGATTTAGAGATTTGAAAAGTATGGTCTCCAGGCACAGGTCCCATGTCGCTGCTTCAGTCGTACAATTACCCTGCTACTTTGGACACCGTTTAACCATGAGCTCACCGGTGTGGATCTGCTCACGTGTCTGTGATTGTGTCGACTGGCTCGGAGCTCCTCCGTGAAATGACCCAGTAAATGCCACATGTTGGTGCTAAGACCGCTGATGCTAGGAGAGTAAGGCATGCTTCCCACCCTGATGCCTCATTTAAACCTTAGAATCGGATACTTTTGGTCATAAAGGAATATGCTGATGGTACATATAAAGGCCCGAAGAGATTTGGATTTATCCCGGATTTCAGCATTAAACATGAAGACGACGTATTTAGAACGAAGAGCGTATTATTTATTATTAAGGGGTCCTAAAGATGGAAACGTAGCCTTCCTGAGAAACAGGATGCGGTTCTAAATCTGCCAGGAACACAGATTCGTGCAAACAGCATCCTAGTGTACGCTGTGTGCTTGGGATATGCATCAGAATCTTGAGACAGACCTGACCCTTTCTACATGGTGAGATGGAAGCTTACCTGAAACGATGTCTGCAGATCCGAATAAAATCAAAACAAATCTGGAGATGCATTTGTTGGCTAGGCTTGTTACTTGAGCGGGGAATGAGTTTAGCTGACAGCTCAAACAGTCTGGAAGTACATGAACATGAGACCTGGATACGCACCAAACTGCCTCTGCCACGTCGTGCAGTGTTTGCAAGGATTTATGCCATTAGGGATGAATAAGATAAAGAAGGATGCCTTGCTGTGACAAGGCCACTGGGAAATGAGATTTCAATGATATCATAGATCTCACCTCCAAAGACGAAACATCCCACAGACAGGAAGGTTTACCACGCCAAACCACTATGACATTTGACGTTTTATTCATTTAGCAGACCCTTTAAATTCAAAGTGACACGTTAATAGCACATGTAGAAAGTGCAGCAGAAAATCAAAGAACAGAGGTGCAAAGTTCCAACTGTATTTCGATGGTCAGAGTCAAGGAATGGTCTGTATTTACCAGACACACAGCAGAGTATACACATCTCAGCTGCCATTAACTATGCAACATTTGCTTTGGATAGAGTAGTGTTGAGTCTGTAATCAATAATGTAATCAATCTAGTTCATTATATCCTAATCAATGAAGGCTGCTGAGGCCACAACTATACAGTATAATGCTTTTAGTTCTGTGGCATTTGTACATGACCTCAGTGTTCCATTGCTGTGAGACAGTCATCTCATAATCTCCTGACTTTGGTAGCGGGCCTTTCCTGAGGATTTAGGTGCACGAGTGACTACTGTGATACTGTGAGCTTTTCTCTCTCTCCCCCTCCTCTCTCTCTCTCTCTCCCCCCTCCTCCCCCTCCCCCTCATGTCCTATTTGGCCTCTGGCCCATGTCTGTACTTTGTCTGTGTGCTGTGACACAGCTCTGTGTGTGTGTGTGTTTGTGTGTCTGTGTTGGGCTTGTCTGTCTATGTGTGTGTCTGTGACTGTGACTATGTCTGTACCCCTTCTGGGTCTGTGTCCCTTCTGACCCCCCCCTCCCCCCTCCTACTTCTGTACCCCCAGCCCCCCATCCGGCCCCGCCCAGGGTGTCTCCAGATCCATGGCTCCTCCCCCTGCGCTGGCTCCTCCCCCATCTCTGGCTCCTCCCCCTGCTCTGGCTCCTCCCCCATCTCTGGCTCCGCCCCCCAGCTCTGGGTCTGCTTCCAGCTATGACGGCTTTGTTCTTTCAAGGCTTCGTCAGGACCTGCTAATGCAATCAGCGAGGCTAGACGTAAAATATAATAGGGGGAAAAGAAGCAGGAAGAGTTATAGGGCTGGGATGAATAGTTTCCCCTTTGAGTTGGTTCCGTTTTCGTTCAATTTATTGCCCTCAGCGAGCTTCTGACCCGAGAATTCTGAGTTTGGCTCTGGAGGGGTCCTGGGAGGTGTGTGTGTTTTCAGACAAACACACACACACACGCAGGCACACAACACACATACACACAACACGCACAGGCACATGCACACACATACACACACACACACACACAGACTAACAAAACTCACAGGCACACACACACACACACAACACTCACAGGCACACACACACACAACACACACACACAAACTTTGTTCTCGCTGTTCTCTCTTTCTGACGGGAGGTATTGCGTAATCCATCCTAACACCAGCATACCTTGTCATGACACAGTAACACTGAGAAATGTCTGTGTACAGGACGAGAGACCCAAGGTACTTTTGTCCTTCGACAAAACGCTCTCCTGGGGACGCCGTGAGAGTTTGGACACAGTTCTCAAGTAGATGATGAAGTAAGACTTGCTGTCGGGTTGCTCAGTGCAATTATTTCATTTGTGATAACAGACTGGTTCCTTAGATTCAACACTGCTTGGTCCACAGACATCTGCAGTCTACAGTACAGTTTCCTGACCAACAAATGAATCAACATCTGTAATTTGTCAACAAACTCAAACAAGCTAGAAACATTTCTCATTTTAACAGCCACATTATTGGCCCACTCAGCAATATATTCCAGAGTTGTCACGGAAACCCTGAAGAACAGTGCCTGCTTTTTCAAACCACTGAATGTTTTATGTCAGGTCATTTCTCAAACTAACTGCAAAAGTGGTCCTCTGAAACAGTCATGGACACTGAGGTGTTGTGGCTACCACAAAATATAAACAAAAATAATAAATGCCATTGGTCCTAAAGTTATTACATTTAGTCATATTACCGTGTGTATGATATAAGGTGCAGAGTTATGTTTTGTTGTGTCTTCCATGAAACTGCATGAGAAAGCTAAATGGAACCGACAACTTAATGACAAATTACCTCAGCTGGCTTGTGTTTATATCTCCTTATATCTTTATTAAAAGAAAACGTTTAGAAATGAGAAGAAAAAAAAAAGTTAGATTCACAACAAGATGTGTCTAGAAGTGAGAAAATGACTCACCAGTGAAGGTTCCAGAACCGATAAGCATCATCATCTAGAATTCCAAACGGAACTCTCCCTGGACCTGGTTGGCGTGGAGACAGGATGACATCATTAGAACATGCTGGGGCCTTGCGCTAGCCGGACTCCCTGGCTACAGCCTAACAGAGAGAAAACTGTTTTTTACATCAACTCATGCTGTCACACTGAGGCACTCGGGGAGTGGTGATGGTTGAGTAGATCAAATATACAGCAGGCTACCATACTGAGGTGTTTGAGTTTTGGATTTATATTAGTTCCCTTCATGACTGTGCTTCTCAGTAGGAGTTTTTCTCTGTAGAGGATCCCCAAGATCCCAACTAAAGGCATCGTCCACATGACATGAGCAAACAAGATGCTTGTTTAACAAGGTCCCAATTAAAACGTAGACGCTAAAATATGCATTTATTTACGACAGAGATAGTAGGGTTTAGCGGGATGAGTTTAGCTCACACTAAGCATCTGACTGCAGATCAAGAGGTTGTAGGTTCAAATCCCCCCCTGTCCAGCACTTGGATATAAGCAGCTGCTTAATCAACTGTTTTTATGACATTATTGTTATGACATTAGTGTTATCTCCATCCGTTTACGGTTAAAGTAAAGCTTTGAGCTACTACAGTATGGTTATGGTTAGCCATAGCATGGTTGTGACAGGGTTTAGTAATGCCATAGGGTTCCTCATCAATTCAGTGTTCTGTTTTGCTTTAATGGTTGTTTGTCACGTCACTGGCAACTGCATTTCAAACAAAGCCAGTTCCATTTTACGGTTTGAATGTGAAAGCTTCATGACTTTTCGCTTCCTTCATCATAACCACGTAATAGGTTTTAGTCCCTAGATCTGCTACACCTCACATGAAACTGTTTGGATCCGTTTCATATTCTGGCTTTCATCACACTCACTCTGTCCCTTCCACTCTAATTGTGAGTTCATTTAATTATTTCAGGAGTCTCGCATCAATGCTTCTGGACTGGAGAGCATGCATGTTCACTGCAACAGCTCAAGGATTTCCACTCAAGGACTTTAATGTGCTAACATTAACCTGGACACTGAAACTCATTCCAAAACTAGGCCACATGTTAATTCTGGATGAACACATCACTGGTTGTTCTTGACGCTTATCTACAACAGAAACACAAAAAGTTGATGCAATCCAAGTCACGAGTCTGGGACCTAACTTCACTGGAGAGGGAGTGTGTGTTAGCTCAAATCTTCAACTGACATCCGTTGTGTGAAATCCTTTTACTGGTTCTTTTATGGTTTCACATCTCAGCCTAAGATTCGACCCTAGTTAGCAGCAGGCCTCTGCCTCGGTTTCCAACTCTCAACTGGTCTACAAAAATCAGAACGTCTTAAAGTATCTCTCAATCTTTAATTGTGACAAGAAACCTCTCAGCGATAACTGGGACTATCATGTCTCGCATATCTTTCTCATCAAACTGAACTTTGACCTGAAACAACACAAGGGTTGACCCCTGTAACCATGGCGCCCCACCTCCCGTTCCTACCGACAGCGTGCGGGACAACCGTCCGCCTGTTGTCTCCCCTCAGAGGAGCGCTGCTCTGCAGAGGGGAGCCCTGGCAGGCCACATCCTCAGGACCGTCTCCGGGAGCCCATGTGGGACCCTCCACACGCACCCCGAACGGCTGTATATTAGCCCGCATGTCCAGGCCACATCCGTGCTGCTCTGGAACTCGTTTAGGTAGCAGATAAATTAGGCCGAGTAAAGGTCAGGGGTGGTGGTTGGGGTGGTGGGGGAGGGGGGGGGGGAGGGGGGTTACGGTTGGGGGGCCCTGGGGGGCCCTTGGTTTTAATGGCCCTCTGTGTTTTGGGGGCTGAGGATTGAACTCAGACAACTCACTGGGGGGGGTGGGGGGGGGGGGGATTGGGTAAGAAGGGGGCCTGTGTTTGTGTGTGCAGAGAGGAGGGGAAGAGTGTGTGTGAGCTTGTGTGTGCGCGTGTGAGTGAGTGAGAGAAAGAGAGAGGAATAGTTTGGGTGTGTTTATGTGTGTGTGTGAGAGTGATTGAACGAGAGTGAGAGAGAAAGAGAGAGGATGAGTTTTTGAGTTGTATGTGTGTGTGTGTGTGAGAGAGTAAGTGAGTGAGTGAAAGAGAGTGAGAGAGAGAGAGAAAGAAAGAGAGGAAGAGTTTGCGTGTGCAAAGAGGAGGGGGGAGAGCCAGCGTGTGTGTTACGTGTGTGTGAGAGTAAGTAAGAAAGAAAGAGAGAGAGTTTGTGGACGCATTCCAACGAGGCCACAACCTCCGGAGCAGATTTGGAGAGGGAGTCGGGCTGCCGAGCCTGGGGAGCAGTTCAGGAGCAGATGCGTGATCCTCCGCCAGATAGCAGGAGCGCTGCTGGGGGAGCAGGGAGAGGAGCCTTACACAGCAACGTCTGCTAACAGCCCTGCCCTTCTCCCTCAAACAAGGAGGGTGTCTCCTTCCCCGGGGAAGATGGGGAATCTTAATCATCATCCACAATCTGAATTATGGACAGGGTAGGTGTAGATGTTTTTTTTTTTTTTTGGTGCAGGAATTTTACATTTCTTCAAGCTTTGTTGTGTCATGTGATTGCTTTACGGTCAGAATTCTGAATGGACATTAATCATGTGACACGGCAGCCCCGCAGGTTTATACAAACAAGAAATGTATACCGTTGAATTATAAGCTCCTCAGTGATTATTTTGATGGCTGTGGCCTGGTCTGGGCTTCAGACTTGCCAGAACCGAAGGACAAGCTCACGGCTGTAATATTTCAGTGACAGGTGGAGCATGAGAAGGCACAGCTGCAGGCAGCAGATCCACTCATCTCCACAGGCCCAGGCAGAAAAGTCTAACAAGACACGTAAACCCCTCTTTTTCTTGTTGCATGACCTCTGTTCTCACTAGCGATGGAGGGTCTGTGTTTTTCTTTGGCAGAAACACGTGGATTGAACGCAGATCGTCCCACTCCCACTGTCCGGACGAGGAATGTTTTTGGTTCGGCAGGGGTGTCCTCTGAGAGTCCACGCTGCTGCAGAGGGTATGAATCACTGGACAGCACAGAGCTGAGGTCCAGACCCGGGGCTGTGGCGACACGAGAACACGGTCCTGCTCGTGAGGCTGGTCATGGAGGGGGGGGGAGGACACAGGCCTGCTCGTGAGGCTGGTCATGGAGGGGGGAGGACACAGGCCTGCTCGTGAGGCTGGTCATGGAGGGGGGAGGACACAGGCCTGCTCGTGAGGCTGGTCATGGAGGGGGGGAGGACACAGGCCTGCCCTCGTCCTCGGGGGGAACTTTGGAGTTGGAAAAACATATTCATAAAATTGTGTTAATTTAGCAGATGCTTTTGTCTTTCGTCCAAGGCGACATACAGGAGGGGATTCGAACCTGTAACCGCTTGATCCGAAGTCAGATTTTCCACCGTTGAGCTGTAACCACATTTCTATTGCTATCCCACAATGCTGCGTTTGGCTGAACACCCAAGGACACACGTGTTCAACCAAAAACCCTTTAAAGGGAAAGTGGTCGACCAAACCCATTCCAGGAAGTAAACAGACCAGGGTGGATAGTCTTTAGATTATCTCTCTTGCTGTTCTTTGAACTTGCGGTCTGTTTCACAACCACTCAAACGTGACCTGGATTGATAGAATCAAACACAAGTGAGATCAGCTGAGTCAGGGATCTTGATCTTCTGACCTGCTAGTGATGTTTTGAAATGGAGCAGATCCTGAAAGGAGCCGTGACACCCAAGTTTTTTATTTATAGAAAACGAATTTCATGGTGGCTGCAAAGCAGCTACGATAGAGAACACAAACAATCATAATAACACAAACAACTATATTTTTTCAACTTTTCGAAACTTTTTTCACGCTCTGTGAAAGGGGAGGAGAGGGGAGAGGAGAACAGAGAAGCCTAAAACAGAGTAGAGTAAGCAGAGCAGAGCACAATCGAGTACAGTAAAGTTTCGTAGAGTGCTCATCGAGTACTCACCAATGATGCAAAACTATTAGTGAAAAAAAATCAAAAAATACTTTTTCAACCTTTCCAAACCTTTTTTCCAAAACCTTTTTTTTCTAAATAGATAGATACCAGAAAAGTACAGTTATGAAGTATTTGTATCTGGTTACTTACCATCTCTGTTGTACACACACATTGTTTTCTGACACAACAGAAGATGATTGGTATTTATTCTTTCCATGCCAAAGGCAACAAATGTTATTCAGTGAGACTAACAATGGCAAATGGACTGTAAACCTCTCCCACCACCTTTTAAATATTTGATCTCCTCACTGGTTTTAAGTTCTGGTTTGTCAAATGTTTTGCCAGTGTAAATGAACGATTGGTGGACCAGAAGCCACAGGAACTAGTTTGATTAATGACTTCCTGGTTTGTAAAATGTGCCCCTCATGTAAAACTATACAGCAGGCTTTAATGGGCGGCCAAGGCCGATGACACAGCCCTTCTTGACAGCTGATCTCCACTAATGACACCAGGGCTAATGTACTGGAGCTGGCTCAGCGACTGATGGAGATAGTTAAAAACATAAACTCACATGATGATAATTACAATGTATTCATTCATCAGACTCTTTTATTCAAGACACATATGGGGGGGATTTGAACCTGCAACCTCTTGATCCGCAGTTAAAGACTGAAATACCACAGAGACATACTGTACCATCCCCTACCAAGCAACCTGTCCAGGTTTCAGCTTAATGGGTTAACCCAGGCTAGCGGGACACTGGACCCTCGCACCAGACTCCAGGGATAACTGGGGTAAAACATTGTCCTTGAATGTCCTTTTTGTCAACAGGGTCAATCCCATGTCGATTATCCAAATACACTGAGTTCCAGCTGTGTACGTGTTTATGTTAGAATGTGCAGTTGGACTCTTAAAGGAGAAACCAGCGTTGTGCCAGGCTGTACGACTGACTAATTCTGTCATTATCCTCCATCACAGCTTGTTTGTAAACACAGCAAGATTTGAAATAAATGTTTGCTCTAACATTGAACCATGGAGTGTGGAGCTCTTTATGGAAATGCTGGTCATGTGAGAAAATAAAGTTTACTTTCAAGGACCACAGTGGCTGGAAAATCCGGGACGTGCACTCTGGTCTACAATGAAGACTTTCAGTTCATTTTAAATTTAGCTTTTTCTCTCCCCTATGAAATCCTAATCCTCAACAGCTTCTGCTAGCCTCTCATGTCTTCTAGCAGAGGAAAGTGTTGTTTTATTTGGCTCTTGTTGGGATCATTTAGTTAGACCTGAACAGAGGATGAGGGTGTACTTTATCTTGAGGAGTCTGGGTCTGCAGCTCCCTCCTGAGGGAACTACTAGACAGAGGCCTGTTTGTTTCGAACCACAGCTCACCCCTATTGTGAAACGTGATGATGTGTACAGAACATGAAGAGATTAGGGTTAGGTTTAGACAATGAGATTGTAAAATGCAGATTGACTGTTGTGGATGGAAAAGAGGAGGAGAGGGAGGGGTAGGTTGGGGGAAATGGTGTTATAAGAGTTTATAGTGTTTGTGGTGTACAAGGCAACAGCAGAACGAGGCAATGCGTTTGCTTCCTAGTATAGTGATGAACAATTTGTTTAGTTTAAATTTGTGTATATCCATTCTCCCCCTTACCCAAACTATTCGATTTTCATGCATGACTATATAATCTTGCCATAACAAAATATAGAAAGTTCATGTCACCATAACAATATGTGAAATGTGGTTTAGTGAACTATTTTCAAATTTATTTTATGGTCAAAATCGGGTATTTCAGATTGCTGTTATGACCGCAAACTTCCACCAACATCCTTTGAAACCCAATCAGTTCTTCCTGTTGCTTTTGGAATTCAAAGATGGGCTTCGTCCCTCGCAATGATTAGTGGGGGAAAATAAAAACATGCTCTTTTTGCATTGCTTTTAACCCCGTCTCAGATTTGGATTTTTCCTGAACTTCCACTATCCCCAAGTGCACCTTACCACTTAATATCTCAAAGTAAGCACATCAAAAATGTTCCACGTTGTTGCTTATTTTATTTGCCAGTGCACAAGTCAGCAATTTTGATGGGAATAGATAGTCGGACAGGTATTTATAGATGAACTTTGATGTTGTTGTTGTTGAGGCAAATTAGGAAATTACATTCTCACACACAATTGGTGTTGTGCTGTGTTTCACTTCCAGTTTCTTCACAGCAGTTTTCTCCAGTGCTGTGTGTTTCTGGTGCCCTGGGCTGTGTGTTTCTGGTGCCCAGCGCTGCGTGTTTCTGGTGCCCTGGCCTGTGTGTTTCTGGTGCCCAGCGCTGCGTGTTTCTGGTGCCCTGGCCTGTGTGTTTCTGGTGCCCTGGCCTGTGTGAGGTGTTATTGTACGGCGCTAGACTGGAAGCCAGAAGAGGGATGAACAGAACAGATGTGTTTCTGGGGAACAGCAAGTTCATGAAGAATCTGATTTCATATTGTGAGGAAAGGTAATAGGGAGCATGGTGTTTTCAGCGTAGACTTTGAAATCCCTTTATGGCTGGCCTTTCTCTCACGTATCCTCACAACTTCTCCTCTCCTCAGATACGTACAGAGTTCTGTGAGGAGAATCCCTGGCCGCAGTGAGTTTTTGTTTCAGCCATCCGTCATGCAGTGAGGTTTTAGTGGTGCGCAGCAGGGAAGCCTGACACCACCGCCTGCTTCTTAGCCCCGCAGAATGTTTACATCCAACTCGCATGTGAATCAAATGAAGATCTCTGCAGCAAACTGCAACACAACACATTGAAAGGCTTGTTTCTCTTCCCACCCACAAAGCATCCCTCCCCCTCCACCTCCTCCCCCCTCCACCTCCTTCCACCTCCTCCCCCTCCCCCTCCTCCCCCCTCCTTCCACCTCCTCCCCCCTCCTTCCACCTCCTCCCCCTCCCCCTCCTCCCCCCTCCCCCTCCTTCCCCCTCCTCCCCCCTCCTCCCCCCTCCTTCCCCTCCCCTCCTCCCCCTCCTTCCCCCTCCCCCTCCTTCCACCTCCTCCCCCTCCCCCTCCTTCCACCTCCTCCCCCCTCCCCCCCCCTCCCTGCTGTATTACAGCGCCTCTGCTCTCCTCTCCTGGTGTGTTTTCACAGAGGGTAGATGTTAGGGGCAGGTTTAGGGGAGTACCTGCTCGCAAGCTGGCAGGTATGCAGAGGGATGAAGACGTGAGCTCCAGAGGCCACACACACACTCACTACTAACCCTGACCTCCTCACTTCTCCTGCAGCAGGAGGGAGGGCGGTGAGAGAGAGAGAGCGAGAGAGGAAGGAGGAGAGAGAGGGATACAGAGAGAGAGAGAGAAGGATGGATGAAGAGTGGGTGAGAGAGAAAGAGAGAAAGAGCGAGACAGAGAGTAAAAGAGACAGAGATGAAGAAAGGGTGACAAAGATGGAGTAAGCGAGAGAAAGAGAGAGAGATCAAGTTATGCTGTTTCTGCTAGGACTACCAGAGGAGAGGCCTGGATGAGAAGCAGGTTTAGCAGAACCTAGGAGGTCTGCCGACGTCAGTCCACCCATACTCCCGCAGCACATACAAATTGCAATACTCATCTGAAGCAGATTAGCATGACCTGCTCTTCACGTTCAAGTGGTCCCTGATTAGATCTGGGATAAGCACATGCACAAACAATTTTCGGAGCCTTGAAATCTGGGAGGAGTGGTATCAGTTTATTTAAAGTCAACAAAAAAGAATGAAGAGTCAGACCTCCCTTTAGTTTGTGCGTCTGTTGGACTGCGTTTTGTTTTATAACCTGAGGAGATTGTCCTTCAGTGTTGCCTGATGGTGTCTTATTACAAAACAGTAGAAAAAGGGGATTGTCTCTGAGAAAATACCTAATTCGGACCTCATAACTCATCTTTTTTCTTGAACTCTACATTTTCTAAATATTTCACCAATTGACTTTGATATAGATACAGAGGATTCCCAAGTCCTTAAGAAAATATTTGAGGACATAATAAAATATTAAGAACAATAGTGAACCGCATACTCTAGGCTTTTATCACCGTGCTTCTTTGAGTGAATGTTTTGAGGGGTTTTTCACTGTGCTTGACAAATTTATTAAAAAATTCCTTTTGGATACTGCTTTCTGGGTGGCTTTCCATAATCCCCAACATGAGGTGATGTGGACGCCGTCCAAAAAAAACCTTCTTTCAGACAATTGCACGCCTTGGATGGTGATGTCCTGTATTTCCAAATTCCACAGGGTTTGCAGACAGAAATCCTCAACTGAATGTTTGGAAAAGTGTGCAAGAAAATAAAAATAAAACGTCTCTAATCTAATAGTGCAGAATGTCATGACAGATGGAGCTCCTGTTATTTTCAAGGTTTCGACCCCGTAACCGTGAGGAACGACCCCGTAACCGTGAGGAACGACCCTGTAACTGTGAGGAATCACCTGTACAGAGTAAGAGCATGTTGGTCGTCCTGCAATAATTTAAAAAGTAATTTATGACGACAGTCATACTTCTTTTTCTGTGTTAGTTTCGCTCGACATGTACACCGTGTAATTAGAATTATATTTAATGAATATGGAGGGTCGTTCTCATGCTTCCCTCAGGAGTTGTAATTTTACCCTGAGGGTTTGCGGAGTGAATGTATGGTCTGTTTTTGAAATGCATATGTGTGTGTGTGTATATGTATGTGTGGGTATATGTGTGTGTATGTATGTGTGTATGTATGCGTGTGTCTACATATGCATGTATGTGTGTGTGCATGTGTGCGCGTGTGTGTGTGTGTAGGCCTGATCTTTCGGCCGTCTGGGGTGTAAGCTCTGCTCGGCCCTCAGGAACGTGTGTGTCAGGTATAGAGAGCTCAGCCCTAACGCTCCCTGACAGCTCATGGCTACAGCTCAGCTGCCCGCGCTCTGGGAGGTGGGCTCATCTTTCAGGAGGTTCTGAGGGCCGGGGGGCCGGGGGGCTGGCAGGGGCACCGGAAGGGGGCGCAGGGGCCCTCGGAGCTCTAACAGTAGCGGGTAAGTGTGTCTTCGTACGGGCTGCTCGTGTCTTAGCAACAAGGATCCCCGTCGGTGTTACATTTCTACACGTAATTAGATTAGCAACCGTAGTGTAAAACGAAATCGGGGGGTTCTTCGACGAAAAAGTATTTCACCCGAGGTCACTCGTTTTTGAAAGGTGCCAACAGAGTATGTGATTTCCTTGAAGGGCAATATTACAATGGGCTCCGAAGTGCTGACTTTGAGGCCCATCATTCTTGCCAGTAAAAACAACTGCCCTGTAATTACTTTTGTTGACCCCCCAGTCTTTCTCACTGGTTCTCTCACACTCATTTCAAGGCTATTTCTGAATAAAACAATTATACACAGAGAGCACATTGAGGTTGTCGTTTTTTCCTAACCCCCCCCCCCCCCAAGCTTTCCAATAGCTTCCAGCTGTCTCTTCAGGACTCTTTGGGAATATTTCTGAGTTCCAGTCACTTGATAATAGCTTTACATTTGATTAGCAGACCCTCATTCCAAAGGTGAAACATAATTGCCCCCATCCTCACCCATCATATTAACTGGGATGCCTTTGACCTTATGCGGATCTGGTATACGGAACAGTTCTGGGTGCACAAGGAACAAAGCCAAACTTTTATTCAATGTTTTGTATCGATAATCGTTAAAATTAGGTTATTCCTTCATATCTAGATTGGTTTTGTAAACTCAAAACCACAGCAATGAGGTTATTGAGTCATATCTTGAAAGATTTCCAAAAAATGAAAAATCCTTGATATAGGAATCCATCCTGTAAAAAGCACAGTGGCCTTGTCTGCACATCACCAGGGCCTGGTGAACAGTCTTATAGGACGCACTTGGAAAGCTTGCGTTCAGGGTCACTGAGCGAGAAATAACCTACTAGATAAACCCAAATAAATTGAATTTGCTGTGTGGGTCAGCGACCTTGGAATGACTCAAGCAGACCATGAATGGGTGTCGACATGTGTGGAGGGATGATGGCACATGATGGATCTCTCTTAAGAGAGAGTGCAGACAGTACTGTACTTACATCCTTCCCTTCCACCTTAACATGTACTGACTGGTGATTTGAGATTTGAATCAAACTGTCCTGGATCTTGTCCGTTGACAGGAACTGAACCCATTTACTACGTCATTGACACCGGCCGTCATTGGCGGTTTCGCTGTGCAAAGCACTCGCCCCGCACACGCACCCCCTTCCCTCATGGCATGTTTATGATGCAGGGGCAAACATCTGCTGACGATCAGATCTATCAGCGTAACTGTCAACACACACGTCCCCTCACCAAACCTCTGCCAGATCTTACCCAGAACCCCCTTCCTTTGTTTTCCCCGGCGGTGTGGTAACCCCGAGGCATGTTTGGACAGATGACTCTGTGATCACCAGAACCCCCCCTCACCCCCTCAGTGTAAAGTTTACCACACAGTTATTAGGAACGTTTCCTTTTTAAAATTAATTTCTAATTTACCGGTGCCGCTGCTATGGTTAAATTGTAATGTGTCCATGTGTTCGACGTGAACGTAAAGTACCTGTTAGACGAGAGCAGAGGATGTTCTGCCAAGGAACCCTGGCCTCTCCTCGCTCTCCGTAAACCCTCTGCTCTTTGGAGAAGAATGTTTGTTCTTCTCCCGAGTATGAGTAAAAGCTTTGGCACCTAGCCACCGGTGTGAGCATTCCTCTGCTTGTGAAGTTTGAAGAGGCAGAGGGAGAAGGCAAGCGCTTCTACCCCAGAGCACTGCTTCATCTTCTGGGTTCACTCAGGTCAACGCTCTGTGCTCAGTACGTACTGTGTTCATAAGAGAACATACTCAAAGCAGACGCTTTTATCCAAAGTGACGTACTGGGGGGAATTTGAACCTGCGACCTCTTGGTCTGCAGTCAAGTTCTCTAACGTTGATCTATGTTCATCTCTCATGTGGAACATGGAGGGGGGAGGGGGAGGTGTCTGTTTGATAACAACATTATGTCCACATACAGTATGGAGCTGTCACCATGACCCATGTTAGATTTGAGGCGTCCAAAAACACACACAACTTAGATTAGTGGCTCAGTTAACTCGACCACTGGATGTAGTTCAGTGGTTAGAGCGTTTGTCTGCAGATCACGAGGATCCAGGTTCGAATCCTTCCTTGTTCGTTGCATCGGATAAAATCGTCTGCTAAATAAACATAAATGATCTAATGATCTGGGGGAGAGGACGTGTAGTGCTGATGTCACCCCACTTGTGGATATATACTGTGAGTGTTCAAGACTAGCATGAGGCCCATGGATCTGATGATATATCACCCAAGTACCCAGGACTCCTCATCTCTCTCTCTATCAACAACAATTCATCACCTGCCAGCTCTCACCTTGGGGTGGGAAGAAGGACAGTAAAGTTGAAGTCTAAAGTACAGCATGAAATCTCTGTTTAGCGTCAGTTTCTTTGACGTGAAAGGCTTTACGGAGGGTAAGGTCAGGTGTAACGAGGGGGTCAGATGGCTGAGCGGATCAGAAGGTTGCCGGTTAGATTACTGGCCGTGCGAAAAAATGACGTTGTGTCCTTGGGCTAGGCACTTCACCCTATTTGCCTCCGGGGGAATGTCCCTGTACTTACTGTAAGTCGCTCTGGATAAGAGTGTCTGCTAAATGACTAAATGTAAATGTGTTTATGAAGAGGGCACCCGACTCACTGATTCATTATCCACTAGTGCTGGTATGACTGATGCATTGTGGGATTAGACATTGTTGTTGTTGTAGTAGCCTATCCTGTAGCTGAGAATGTAACATGCCAGGCTGTTACATGTTAAGCTCTGTTGAGGTTCGCTAATGCAGGCATTCCTTGGCACCAGGTTGGCCCTGAGAGCTAATATCCTGTTCATAAATCCTGCGGGGCAGGTCCTGGGTGTTGGAGAAACTGTTACACAAAGTTTTGTTTGTGTAATGCACAAACCATAAAAGCATTGGAGTTGTTTAACCGTGCAGGTCATGTTTCATATTGGTGATATTTAGGAATGTTCAGAATTCACCTGTATGAATGCTGCAGTCATTTGATTTTGTGTGTCCTGTATAATCCTGAATTAATAGCTAATAATAATAATGTAATAAATAACAGTGGTGCTCATTAAAATATGTTTTATTGTCTGTGGCCACATGAGGGGGAGTATTCTCTCTCTGCAGGTATTTTCCTCACAGGTGGAAAGACTCTCAGGGCTTATAATTGTCAGGAGGAAAAGCAGAATGGATTTTGAGTCACTGATTGACTGACTGGAGGACAGCCCGACCCAATAAACAAACTAAACATTTGTGGCCCCCAATCAAAGGGCCCCTTATACTTGTTTAGGACTCCCAAAACCCTAGGGCCCAAGACCCTAGGGCCCAAGACCCTAGGGCCCCTAGGGCCCAAGACCCTAGGGCCCAAAACCCTAGGGCCCCTAGGGCCCAAAACCCTAGGGCCCCTAGGGCCCAAGACCCTAGGGCCCTGCCTTTCACAGTCTGGATATCTTCTGTGTTATCCTCTGCTGAAATTGACAAACAGTACTAATGATTCATATTTATCATTTTGGTATTAGCCCTGTGATAATATTTAGTCAGATGTTTGAGCTGAAGGAATCAGCGCTGGAAACTTTACAATGAAAATGAAACACTGGCAGGAAATATCCGGTGACATTTTGCAAGATTTCCTGAGTTAGCATTAAAACTCAAGCTCCATTAAAGTATATTAACTGGCAGAGAATGCGGAAGGACTTGTCACTCATAACGTGACAGCAATAAACGTGCAGCACCTAATATTTCATACGCGCTGGACAAATGTGATGATGGTAAGATAATGGTACCTCACTCACAACAACATTGTGGGTCCACTTATTAAAGTGATGTTAATGACCATTTAATAACATAGCAATACCTATAAGAACAATATTGCCGGAACATTTGACATGAAGGTAACAACTACCGAAAACTACCAAAACCCTAACCCTAACCACATAACAATTCCTATAGTAACAACATTGTAGTTTCACTGTACATGAAGGTTCTGGGTATTAGGGGTGATGATTAGATTGACCCAGCAATCTACTGACATACATACATGAAAAACATGATGTAAATGTAACGTCAGACTCTTCCACCGACTCTCTCAAACAACAACATCCGCTAGTTCGGCCTGGTCTGGTCCACCCATTGCCATGAAGCCTCTCCAGTACATTCACCCAACAGTTGACACGGTATTCCAGTAAAACACATTCCCTCTCTGAGCAGAACAAGAGAAGAACTCACTCTGAGGTCACAGAGTCAAGATGGATGGTTTGGCGAGGGATGTGGTGTGGCGTGACCTGAAACGAGGTTTTGCCAGACACAATGAGAGGGAATCCACGTGTACCCACGATCCCTTTTTGTGGGTCCAAAACCGCTTTCCTCACCAGAGGGTGTAGCCCTAGCTTGGGATTCCATAGGTCCGACATCATGCAGAACATTCTGGAAATAGTTCCGACTTCCTTCCAGACCTTATGCTGTTTCTGTGTGATGTTTTCTGTTTTATTTATTTTTTATTCTACGACTTGCCTTTAGAGGGGGTTTTAAATCTGTTTCCACAGGTCCAGTTGTAGTGTGATACATTATGTTTCACCACAGCGACGATAAGCCCCCACATGTCACTCACTCCATAATTTGAGGTATTGAAACGTGTCTGTCTTTATTCTTCCGTAAAAGGTTTTAAACGGTCGTGAGCCCTGAATGTAATTTTAATGCGATGATGGAGGAGGACCTTTTAAAAGTGGAAACACGTCTGTTTTCCGTGCTTTACATTGGTGCCAGTCTAGCGCCTTAAGCGTTTGTTAAAAAGAATGAATGAATCATGAATGACCTGCATTAACAGAGCAGTGAGGTGAAACACATACAACTATGCTAAATGACATTATCAAAGATAAGAACTAGTTTTTATAAAGTTTATAAAGTTATATTCTACAGTGCATGAATATAATTATGTTTGGGGCCCAATAAACTGCATGTACCAATTGTATCTGTCCATCTCCGTCATATTTAATGAATCTGAAGTTTCAGGAAACCTCAGAGCAGAAGAACATTATATCGAGAACATACTGTACAATTAGGAGGAACCGCTGTGAATATTCATGTCACAGACATTCAGAAATAAAAGCAGGACAGGAATGCACTTTTCCAGTGGTACAAAGGAGAATGTGAACAGACGGTATTGGGCATGAACTAGACATGACGTGCAAGTTCACGAAAACAAAATGTTTTGGCTGCGATATTTTGTCACAGCTCCAACTCTGCAACTACCAATATGGCGATTGTGTCGATAAAGTAGTTTAGTTGACGAACGTTCTTCGATATAAGACTGTGCCCTTCCTAGCACGACACAATACTTCTGAAATGAACTACAGCTAAATAAACCACCTGACAGAATTCAAGAAAACCGGGAGCTTGCACGCAGTCGCATGCTAGCGCATTGTGTTTATTTTCGCACACCGTTTCTGACGTGATATAAGGAGTTTTCCATATTGACTGAAAGGAATATCGTAACCATGAGGCCGTTGGAGCTGGGTAGGAATGAGCAATAATGTTTACAGTTGGCTGAACAGGATGGTATTAACTCCTGACATTTCCAAATAAATGAAGTGTTGAGTTCAGTCCCTCTTCTGCTGTCCGGACACGCTGAATCTTCTCAGCCTCTCCAGTCCGTTCATCCAGCCAGAGGAGTTTAGACCCACATCTGATTTATACCTCCATGTTTAACTGTAATCTGCCATAATCAGACAGACTAACTACTCACCAAACGAAGCCGTTTGAGAGCAAACAGGCGCCATAATTAAAGGGTCTGGAAGAGGCATTACTATTTTCCCAAGCTTTAAAATAAACACAGAACGAAAATATTGTCTTTAGGCTCTAGCCTTGTAAACACTGCCAGGGCTATCTGTCAGAATAATGGCCTAAACCAGCCTGATGGCAAATCAGATATTATTGATCATTGTTCCTATGTATTTGTTCATATTTATGTAGGCTACTTCTAAGAAGAATCTTCAGGTGTCTATCCACCACTTGCTTGGTTTGGGCCAATATTGCAGTTTTTTATTTTAATCTGTGTTTATCTGTTTACAGGACGACAACTAATTTGGGCATTAAAATAGAAAACGCTTTATAAGCTAAGAGTCATTGGGTAGGTTTCAGTGTAATTCCATAGAATGTTGGACTACAGTTGGACGCAAACAATTGTTTTTTTTTAATTGAACCCAATGTGATGCTGGTTGCTAATGCTAATGTGTTCACATTGTAGACGCTGAAACGCTGAATGCACATCGTTTTTGTGCCAGAAAATGGAGTAGTGGCACATCTGGTTCCACAACCACACTCAGTATCCTACTGTGACCTTATAGTGTTCTACTCATGTGGGATTAATACCACATTTTGGTCAACTGAAACCAAAACCTTTCCGTTAATCAATCAATCAGTCAATCAAAGTGTCGCATTGTGAGACAACAGGCATCCCAAACCAATGAGGGACTGCTCAAGGTTGACCTCAAATGAATATAATGTAATGTAAAATAGCGAATTAATTTAGCTGACGTTTTTATCAAAAGGAAAGGGTGGGATTTGAACACGTATCCTCTTGGTATGCTGTCTAATGCTCTAACCACTGAGCTACACTAAACCCTGAGGCTGAGATCACGAGGAGGAAGCCAGTCGCTGCTCCGTGGGACTGTGATCTATGCGGCCTGCGTTGACACCTCTCGAGTGCGACTGCAATGGATCACCCAGCGTCTGACCTGGTGGTATTTCTGGGGCTCTGGGAGCACGGCCACAGCAGGGGTATCCATCACACAGAGGACCGACTACACTTTTATTGATTATCTGCCGCGGTCGTAATCCGTCACACGTGTTGGCTTGTCCGCTTCGAACCAGAGGATCATGGGAAGGGGCTGCCAGAGGTCGTAGTCATAGCTACCGGGACCCGAATCATTCTTGCTTATGTTTTTAGTCTTTTTAACTATTTGACTTAGTGAAGCACCATCTGACCTAGCTCTGTGAAAGGTGTTGTGTTGAAGAAACTTCACTTACTTGGTGGACCCTTTGCCTGTCCTCCAGCCAGACCATAATCAGTCAATCAATCAATCATCCAGTTGTATGTGTACAAATGAAATGTATATGATCAACATTTTTCTGCTGTATACGATCAACATGTTACAACTGTAAATTCTAGTCCAGTTGATAGTCCCTGCCAGGCCGTGGTTGCTAAGAGGAGAAGAAGCCAAACGATGTCAGTGATCTGGCGCTGGTTTCAGACCAGGCGACTGCTCTTGCACTTTTACACACCCAAGGTAGAACATTAAACAGATTAGTTTGGTAATGTGATTGAGCTCCGAATGTTAACTTCATGGTGGTTTGTCGTCACCCACAACAGGCGTCTCCCGTCCTCCTGTCTAGGAGAAATTCATTTTTGCTTTAACAGCATGTTGTTAAAGTTGAACCATACAGCAAAGGGGTTCCCTCTGTGGCATATTACTGCAAAAACTGGCATTAACATTTTAACTAAATACGCTCAGTTTTACTATGTGGCCAGTGAGTCCAAATTGTGGGTCTGATAATCTGTGGAGCTGTTTTGATGAGCAAGCTATGTGGGAAATCATTTCATGGAAATATTGTGAGCGAAAACACAACGGTACCAAACATTGTAAAAACATGGCAGCTGCAGTGATTCGCTGTGACACTGCTCAACTTTACTGGGTTTCCGCGAAAGAAACTAGATGCCTTTTTGTGCTCAATGCCACCAGAGTTGTTTCATGGTTTTGTTGCATCCAAAGGTTCAAATGTAGGAAGGATTTGTGTTGCCAAAATGGACATAGTGACAAAGCACTATTTTTAGGTATCTTGCTCACATCTTGTTTCTCTCCTCTCATACCCTCCATTACATTATTTTGCCTCAGGGAACTAATATATTTATGTATAAATGCCTAAATGTACTTGTGTGTTTTGTAACGGAGAACAGGTACTTTCTACAGATGTAGAAACCAAAGACATTCGCTTCGATGGAGTGCAGCGTCCCACTCACAAAGCTAGCCAGAG
The DNA here is from genome assembly GCA_023658055.1 of Thaleichthys pacificus. Lineage (NCBI taxonomy): Eukaryota > Metazoa > Chordata > Actinopteri > Osmeriformes > Osmeridae > Thaleichthys > Thaleichthys pacificus. The sequence continues at coordinate 14,931,734 of CM042855.1, read as the reverse complement.
CGGGATTCAGGGAGATTACAGGGCTCCTCTCTGACCCCAGTGATCTGCTCAGTGAGAGTTGACTTTCTACTTTTTTTTTTATTGACTCGCCGAGAGCTCCCTCTCTCCACCTTTCTCCTCCTCCTCCCTCCTCCTCCCTTTCCCTCATTCCTCCTTCCCTTCTCCCTCATTCTCCCTCCCTCCCTCCCTCCCTCCCTCCCTCCTCCTCCAGAACAATGGTTCATTCTCCTGCTCCAGCGCTCCATCACTGAGCCTGTGGCTTGGCAGCAGGGCGGGCCTCAGATTTCAACCACATGTCCTCCACTCAAATCACACGAGTCAGGCCTGGAGGAGCAGACACTGCTCAGAGTGAGAAAGAGAGAGAGGGAGGGAAAGATAGAAAAAAGGGAGACATGGAGAGAGGGGAAGAGAGAGAGAGAGAAAGAGACATGGAGAGAGGGGAAGACAGAGAGAGAGACATGGAGAGAGGGAGAGAGAGAGAGAAAGAGACATGGAGAGAGAGAGAGAGAGAGAGACAGAGAGAGGGGAAGAGAGAGAGAGAGACATTGAGAGAGGGAGAGAGAGAGAGACATGGAGAGAGGGAGAGAGAGAGAGAGACACGGAGAGAGGGAGAGATGAAAAAGGATAGGTGGAGGGAGATAGTGAAGGAGGCCATGACTTGGAGGCAGACAGAGAAGGTGAAAGGGACTGAAGAGTGGGGGGAGGCGTTGTCTGCAGCCTCAGTAAGATCCAGATTCAGAGGTTGGACCTCCAGAGCCACGCAAGCGGTCCCTAGAGATCACCCCAGCCGACCTCCAGCCTGGCCTCATGCCCCCCTTGACCCCTCGCTGGCATTCTCAAATCTCACGGACAGTAACATTTCAATGGGGGCTAGACACGTCAACAGCCCTCCATCAACTCAGTTTGTGTTTTCCATGCTTCCCGTCAGGATCCAAATGTGTGTGCAGTTGTTTCGTTCCCGTAGGCGCAAGCCCGGATTGATGATAGATTAGGAGGAGTTTGAAAAACTGTCTGGTCGAAAATGAAAAGACGCGCCGTTGCCAGGGTTTCCAAATGATCGGCTCGGTTGTCTGGCAGAGCGGGCCAACGTCTGCCTGGGTCTCAGCCGACACATCTGGGCCTCGGAAGTTCCCTGTCAGACACAATTTGAACGTCTGAGATTATCGTGTCATTGATTTGACAACCTAAACTAGAACGCGTTCATCGTCGTCATACTGGTGTTTAGAAAAACATATTTATCTCCCTCCAGGCAGATTCGCTGAACCTGTCATCGCAACGTGTTGCCCAGCCAACCTCTTCTGCTCCACACCTCTCTCGATCCGTTTCACATCCAATGCTTCAACGACGGAATGTAAACAGGTGTGATGGTTCCTGCCAACACAATCCCAGCGATTGATTAGGACTCCCATTTCCGAGTGAAGTCTGACAAATGGCTACGTACTCACGCTCCGTCTTAAGTTGCTTCCTCTTTCCCACGAGAGCAACATGTCAAACCAGGCTCACGTGGTCGCCACAGTTCAAACTACCAAACACAACAACCCTGCAGAGGCAGGCAGCGAGCATTCTGGGACAGTGGAGGTCTGTGTGTGTGTACGAGTGGACATGGGGTCTTGGCTGCAGGGGATGGCTAGGTGAAGGACAGTGCCTGGGGGGGTTTCGAGCCTTGTCCCACGGGGCTGGAGAAAGAGCATACAGCACAGCCCTCCTCCAGATGCTCCAGGATGGCTCTTTATTTCCCCCCTCAACTTTTTCTCTTTAACTCTTTACTTGTTTGCACGTTCACCAGTTGGTTCATTTGGACTCAACCTGGAAGTAGGAATGATTGGCAAGCATCCTTGTTTCTTCGTCAACCTGCACAAATGGTGATGGCCAATTGTGTGTGTGTGCGTATGTGTGGGTGTGTGGGAATTGAGGTGTCAGTAGTTGTTAGTGTTCTGGGTAAGTGGAGTCATTTCTTAAGTCCAAACATGTAATCAGTTTATGAGATGATAAGGATGCAAGCTAACAGACTGCAGTTTCCTCTGTGTAAACAGGCACCAGATGTGTGCTCAATGTGTTAAAGCAGATACACGTCAAAGTATGTGTCCACGCAATTAATGTTCTGCCTATATCAGACCGCATACAAGGCTCAATCCCCGTCCTTCTGAAACAAACGTCTCACACATCTGCTATGACCAGGAATCTGATCTGTTTGCAAAGACGACCTTCATGAAAATCTGATAAAACTGATCAAAGTAGTTTCTGATTGGTTGTCAGGATATGTGGTCTACGTGGTTTCAATATAATCAATCTCATGTTTGAGAGAGACATGCACTTGGTTGTGGAAATCTCCTTGGACAAAATAAAAAAGTTGAAGGGGGAGAAATGGATGTCAAAGGTGTAAAACATCCCAACCTCCATCTTACCCAGAGGTGTGTTCCCTCTGACACACATGACAACATCCAAACTGACTTGTTGATCTGCTTGGATGTTCTGCTGCCTTCAGGGCTGGGTGTTGCTCAGTGGTTAGAACATTAGACCACAGATCAAAAGGTTCAGGGTTCAAGTCCTGTCCCGTACATGTTGTCATTTAGCAGACACTCTTATCCAGAGCGACTTACAGTAAGTACAGGGACATTCTCCCCGAGGCAAGTAGGGTGAAGTGTCTTGCCCAAGGACACAACGTCATTTGGCACGGCCAGGAATTGAACCAACAACCTTCTGATTAATAGCCTGCTCAGCCATCTGACCCCCCCTCTGTTCAATGGACATATTATCTGTCTGTTGTTTCTCAAATGTGAGGTATTACCGTTCCCTAGGGGATAGAGTCTTTTATGGAAAACGGACATATTTTCCGTTATCAAATAAATCAGCAAAACCACCAAAAGTATTTTGTTATTCAATCCAAGATTTTTGCTTTGACCAATCTATGAAATATACACCTCATGACTTTTCACCAGGTTCATCAATCCACTTAAGTCTTTCATTGTCTTGAAAGTTGGGCCATACATAACATGGTATTGTCTAGTGTAGATGACAGACATGTTTCCTTTGAAAGTATTTCTTCTGCAGTGATGTGTTATGTCTTCAGCAAGTGTCTTGAGATGGTCTAGCCAGACTTTGTAAAGAGATTCGCCTGGCAAATCTCCCCATACTCCTCGACTTTTTTCTCTATTTTTCTAAGCAGGCATATCATTTACGACTGTAAAATTGGCTGCTGCTAACCTGTTTGGTCTGGTTCCAGGCATGCGATGGAGCTGCAGGGCCTGACAGACACTGACCACACCTGCATTATCCCAAACCCTTCTACATCCTTCAGTATTCAATCCTGGATGTTTCACACCAACACAGATCAACTGAACTTTTAAGACCCGCATTTCAATTCTGCATTTAAAGATTTGGGGTCACGGTAGTTCTATGAGTCAGTGTAAAAAGCTACAGGTTTCCTTATCATGATCGCTGGTTAAATCTCATACTGAGATCCTTTCCTCCAGTTTGCATGAAAAACATAATGAAATGGGTGTTGGACTTGCTGGATAAAACCCTGCTGACAGATACAATTAGATAGCTATTTTAGAGCTGGGCAAAATTTCCCTCCGTCTTTGACAACCCTCCACCCCCCTACTGAGTTTACAATATAAAATTCACCGTTTTGACTCTTGCCAGTAGCTAATGACGTGTCGTCACAGCATGAGCTCTATTTAAAGGTCTCGCCTCGACCGAAACGCATAGCAACGTAAACATGACCTCTCTCAGTCCTCTCAGAGCGGTCCCCCACATGCTCATCAATGACACCGAACAACGAACGTGAGACTAAGTATCTGGTGCTGCAAATAACCACTGCCATGGCCAGGCCTGTACAGTGGGGCTGTTATACCACAGAGGTGTCTCTGTTTCAGACGATCGCAGAGAAGAGAAACAGCACACAGAGCAGCCCTGAGCGCCAGAGGAACATCCAGAGGGGGTCGGATGAGCTCTGCTTTTTCGCTTAAACCTGAGTGCATACTGCAATAATTGAATTCACTTCTTGGCCTTCTCTGGGTTCGTGTCTTGAATGAAGGCTATAGAGACGTTATGACAGACGCTGAGAGGCATGAGCGTGTAAACCACGCACGCACGCTTACACACGAGCATTCACACACACAAACGAACGCATTGGGCACAAGCGTGCACACATTAGCACACTCACACATGGACACGTGTGGATACACACATACAAGCACACACACATGCACACACACACCTGAACACACCATAGCATATCTAAGCATCGCTGAATTTAGCCCAAGTTTCACAGGGGTTAAGTAAATTTACTTCACATGGTCATGTGTTGAATGAAAAGAAACGACCATAGGCACTCGAATTTCAGATTCCTTCCAACTTATTGTGCTTGACCCCAGACAGGGCGTCCCACGTTCACAAATGACCGTAATGAAAAATAAATTTTCACACCTTTGTAAATATAGAGAGCCTTGCAGAGGAAACTGAATGTTTGGCTAAGGACTCAAATAATCACAGGGATGAATTTATTTACACTAATTAGGCATGCGCTAGTCTCCCAGGCGAAGTGGTAACTGAAGATAATAAATAGAACAAGCACATTCACCATATCCCTAGTGTTTTCCGTAGTATTTTCTTATCCGATTTTTAGCAATTTACATGTATTAATGGCACAGAAGATTTTTGCTCCTTCATTACTCACGTTCTTATAAACATGTATGAATGTGTAGGCCTAGATGTTGTGAATGTGTAAGATGAAGCATATAACCTTAATGCAGATATTGATCGCCTCGGGAAATATATATTGCTGGCATAAAGAAGATTATTCACAGAAAAACCAGAGAGGAATCCTTTAATAATGAACATAATCTCTGCTTGATAATGATCAGGCCCCGCCAGTATGTAGGCCTAAACTTGGACTGATCCATGCCATCTGTTTGTTTCCATGGTGTCTGATCAATAACAGAAAAGCTATTAATTGGCTAATGGCTAGAGCTGATGCAAGTTATAGCCTTATTAGCTTCAGCTTATTAGCTAACTCGGCGGCCACCAACGTACCAACCTGAAACGCATGAACAAGGCATTTAATAGGGTTATTTCCATTCAAGTGTGCAGCGTAAGTGTGGCTTATTAAGAAGTTGGACAGACACCGAGCTTGGCACACCACTGTGGCTTTAAACAATGCACTGGGCGATTATTACGAACCCTGTTATTAAAAAGAATACAGATGTGTTCCATGCTAATCATTGCAGTTGCGTTGCCTCCTCCCTTCTCCTCATTTTCTCATTCAGCTGGATGGTGGAGTGGGTTTTGCTCAGTGCAGTCACTACTGTTTTCAAGCAGAACCATGCCTGCCTGTTGTTCCAGATGTGTGTTAATCTCGCTTCGTCAATAAACCAAAATATAACTGGCCAGAGAACGGGCATAATTAGGGCTTCTCCATCAGGACGAAACCTGTTCTTATTAAATTTTGTTTTCCGCAACAGAACAAACACTTTGTTACCGTTTTCCAGGATCACGGCTAGAACTGTGGAAGTTTGGCAGCCTGTGTTGTTGACTTCGGGGGTAACGTGGGCCTTTGTTTGAGTAGGCCTACTTGTGTCTGCGTGTTTTGGAGCACAATGTTGTGTTTGTAAAGTAATCTAGTCTAGCAGATCATGCCTTCCTCTAAATGTATTGTATTATTTTTTGTTATTAGCAACTTGTTCGGCACACAGCCACAGTTAAAGACAGACACCCGTGGATTTCTGCTGTCAACCCAGACAATGAATTTAACATTATAAATGAGTAGGTGGGTGGAGGATTGTTGAAAACTGAGGAAATGTTGCCCAGCTCTAAAACAGCCATCTAATTGTATCTGTCAGCGGAGTTTTATCCAGCAAGTCAAACACTCTTTCTACACAGAGGCCGTAGGGAAAGATCTTAGTTTGAGCCTTTAGACTGTGACCATGACAACTAAATCTGCAGTTTTTACAGACAATGTTTTACTGTGAACTCTGATGGAACGTCTGTGCATACTATACCCTTGTAGAGTCCATGGAGGGACGCTGGAAAATCACGCTGTAAATCGTACCGTTTTGATGACTGAATCAAGTTGATTTAATGTGGCTCAATTGCTACCAAAACAGTGTAAGTGCTATAACGTGGATTTCTCCTGATGAAAGATTAGTCCACTTCTAGGGCTGGTTATTGGCCATGAAACTCCTCAATGTGCACTTTGTTTAACTTGGATTAAGCTTCTTTAGGTTTAAAATGTATTTTTCATACAGTATTTGATATTTTACTGGCAGCAGGTGAAAAGCTGTTTTATCCTCTATTAATAATGCTCTTGAATACAGATTTAGAAAGCCTGCTGATTTTGTCCAAATCTAATTATCGACATAATCCTCTCATAGTTTTATGTCTACTGTAGGAAGTAGGACGTGAAAATGTCCATCAGAACAAAGCACCAGAAAATCTACCAATGTAATACAGCAGATCAACACTACAAAGGAAGGTGTTTCATTCATCAGTGGCAGGAACCCACTCCTCACCATAACAGTTGTCTGTCCTGTCATCTTAAAGACACATCTTTGAAATCACAGGGCTCTTGCCATCACACACAAAAAAAAACGTTTTTGTTTGGAAAATAGTTTTGCATATGCTTGCATCTACACTCTCGGGGGTTAATACATTTGACCCAAGAGATACATTCAATGCTATTTTCTTTAAGTTCTAGGCAGTAAAATCAAAAGAAAGCATTTTAAGTGGTGCAGCACTGAGACAGTCCTGTAAAACCACAGGCCAGCTGGCAAGAGCTACTTTTACTAGACTGGGCTGTGCTATAAAATTAAGTGCTGTACTGTATGCTTGAAAATATTTTCTAAAAAGACGTTAAAACGAAGATGTTTTAATAAACCCGATCGTCCTATTGGTGTGTATCTTAAAAGTGGTGCTTTATCTGCAGCATGCAGTTAATCGTATTACAGTGGTGGTGATGTTAAAGTGAGGATCAGTGACATATGTGAACAGTATACAAAGCATCAAGACTCAAGATGCATTATTCATTGACATCTTCCAGACTAAAAGCTACTGACAATCTTATTAGCCTCATGTCGAGTTCAGTCTGAAAGTTGCATTTTTCAGTTTATTGAGAGGCACAGGCAAAACAAAACATTTTACTTTCCACTATTCAAGCCTTCATTAATTCATATGATTTGTTTTTTAATGATGAGAACAGCCAGGCGCCAGAACCGACTGTTGATATCAAATGATCCTTCAAACTGAATTCTATCATGGTGAACAACTTCAATTTCTATCCATCCAAGTGACTTCATATTTTCACATATTGTAGAGATATAATTACAGAGAGTTCTGGTTTTATCACTTCAGGTTCACAGAGTCCTGGATGTTAATTGTGTATGAATGATATGGTTATTGGGACTCATTGCCGAAGGATGTGATGTCATACTGGCAAAAGTCGAATTCACCAGAAAATTTGAGCTTACTATGAGTAATCTTATTAAAGAGTCTGCCAAAACTGTAAGAATTCAGTTTCAGTTTTGTAATGTTTAACATTGTCCTGACATATCCCTGAGAACTCTGTTGTTTTTGTAAAATATGTCATGTCATGATTTGATTACTTGGTGGAACCCACCAGGGCTGAGGGTGGGCCGAGTCTTGGACGACTAGCTGAGATCCCGTCAGACACGACACACTGGAAAGAAGTCCTCGTAAAAAAACCCGAGCTGTACTTGATCTCCTCTCAGATGATACACGGAGGGAGACGAGGATAACTGACTGTAATGCAACTGCAAACGTTGAGCGATGCCATCCTCGTCTGAGGTTGTTTAGTCTCTTCCCATCTCAACAGCTCTTCGCAGCTGACCTTCGGTCGGAGGGAAGGAACGAGAGGAGATGTGGCAGCATGTGGACTGGATCAGGTTCTCCTTGAGGTTCGTCCACCAGCACCACCACTGTCGTCCTCATGCTACAGGAAGCCGTGTGTTTGGGGCGCAGCACGTCATCTTATCCGCAGCAGATCAGATCGAGTTTTAAAGATTTCTCCTGGCAACTTCAACTCAAACCACGACCAACAATAGAACACCAATGCATCGTCTTGATGACATGAGTCAGACGGCAAGTCATGGAACATTCCCTACTGTGCTCCCCTCACGCACAGAGGTCTGACCAGTGACTAACAACATGGCGGTGATTACAAGGCTGTCGTTAAGTTAAATTTGCACCGTTTGGTTACGCAGTCAGCATATTTGTTGACCGGGGGCATATCTTATAAAGGCTGCTGTTTACATGGCCTCATGTGGAGTGTGGAGTTTAGCCACCAGGATGGGATTGAATGTTAACCCCACGTCTTGCTCTGACAGTGAAGGACGAAGAACACACAATCTTCAACAGCAAGAGGATCTTCGGAGCGGGCCTGGCGTACACACAGGCTTTCGGCAAGGCCGAACTTTCTACGGCAGCTGTGGAGCAAGCGTCCCTGTTTCTCCAGCTTGGTCTAGTGTGTTTATGGTTCACTGGTTATTTACTTAGGATGACTGTACTGTACAAGGACGTTTGACACTTCATAAGGCTGGATTTAGCCTCTGCACCTGATGAGTGCAGAGGGTCTGCAACAACGGCACGGGCCCAGAATGCACCTGGGCTCTATTAGACATCAGACAAACGCAAACACAGATGGCTACCCTGAGTCCATGTGCTTCCGGCTGACATGGTCGAACAACCGGTAGGTACCCCAGACGTTTTAACTAGCGTCTACAACACCACTTTACACATTGTGTGCTGGGGTAAAGAATCTGCTGACAGAGGAAAACGCTGCCCGGCTCTGGGATCCCAGAGGCAAAATGAAACGCGGAGAGTTAATGGTTAAGCAGGTATATTTCCAGTCCTGTTCCCCCAGTCTTGTGAAAGCAAAGGCTCAGATGTAGGATTGATCCAGTTGTGTGCGCACCAGACCGAACCCACAGCAGCTCATGCACATGAAGGGACAGGATCAACCTGCATGGAACTCGCTTCTCAGGTGAAGGCAGCTTCACTCCTCCTGATTTTTCAGGCGTGTCTATCAATAATACACCTCTCACTTATTCTAAAGAAATCTGTTCAGTTAGTTGGAAGTATACTTGGGTTCATCACCTTAAACTTCTGGGCCCTAGTTACAGATGGCTCACTGCTCTCCTCTCCCCTCACTAAAAGGTTCTCAAAACAGTTTAAACATTCTTGACCCACATTTTACACAAACCCTTTTGTAGACACCTCTTCCTGTCCTGTTCAAACCGCGTAAGTGACTTCCTGTAAATGTTTTTCAGTGAGAACAAATAAACACGGTGATGATTGGCTGAACTCTGCGCTTGCGTGACGCAGAGATAACAATCATCTGAAGTCGGGATGGTTAAGCTCCCTGTGTTGTTGACAGATCACCCCCTCTTCATTAACGTGTCTGCTACGGTGGAAACCACTTGGCAAATTATCCTGTAAGATATTATTCTATGCTCAAATCTTTACCACATAACTGATGGATTAATGATGTGAGATGGACTGTGAAGGATGGGTTTTAGTTCACGAGGGACGTCAACCAAAGTAAAGTTACTCAGTATCAGACACTTAAGAAACTTAAGAAAGTCATTTACATTTAGCAGACGCTCTTATCCAGAGCGACTTACAGTAAGTACAGGGACATTCCCCCCGAGGCAAGTAGGGTGAAGTTCCTTGCCCAAGAACACAACGTCATTCTGCACAGCCAGGAATCAAACCGGCAACCTTCTGATTAGTAGCCCGATTGCCTAACCGCCCAGCCATCTGACTCCCATTTGTCATATATTTCACAGCTCGTTTTAGGAAAGCCACAGGATTTAAAACACTTGGAAGACATTTTGACCGTGTGCATGCTAGATATGATTATCTCAAATATGTCCTCAGTTGGACGATATCACAATATACTATATCATGTTCATACTCGTCTTGTAAATGTCTTTTGGGTTTTTAGCGCTTTGTATCTTATGACTTTCACAGATTCCCTTTCTTAAAGAAAATACACTTTGCCTCAATTAGTAAGCATTATACGGCACTCAATGAAAAGATCTTTTAGCCACATACTTCTTAGTGGTGCTATTTAATGTCAGATATGGGTGAAACTCTATATACACTCAAAGTTAAATCTAAGTGGAGAAACTGAAGTGAAACATGACACCAAGATACCCATTGAACAGCTTCAGTGGTAACAACCTTCAATGTATAAGATATTACATTCATAAAACCTCAAAGGGCAACATAATTCAGTAACCATCACATTCTTTTGAAGGCTTGTTTAAAAGTGTCGCAAAGTGTTCAAGCAGAGGTATTTCAGGCCTATTACAGTCCTCAGGGCTTCTTCTCCTCTTCCTGTCCTCTTCTTCTCCTCTTCTTCTCCTCTTCCTCTCCTCTTCTTCTCCTCTTCCTGTCCTCTTCTTCTCCTCTTCCTCTCCTCTTCTTCTCCTCTTCCTGTCCTCTTCTTCTCCTCCTGTCCTCTTCTTCTCCTCTTCCTGTCCTCTTCTTCTCCTCTTCCTGTCCTCTTCTTCTCCTCTTCTTCTCCTCTTCTTCTCCTCTTCTTCTCCTCTTCTTCTCCTCTTCCTCTCCTCTTCTTCTCCTCTTCTTCTCCTCTTCTTCTCCTCTTCCTCTCTTCTTCTCCTACACAAGGGGAGGAGACCAACACATTTGCTGAGCAGTCCAGAAACCACTTTGTTGTAGAAACGTCTAAAGACTGTTTATTAGGCTACCGACTAGCTGTGATAAAAGTCGTTCCGTTTTCACACTGTTTTTTGGGGGTAAAGATCCGTTATTTCTGCAACACTACTGTGGCAGGATATAGTACAAATAAAGAGTGGGCCGACCTTAGCCTAAATATGGGAACGCTGAAGCAGAAGCACATAAACAGCGTGAACTTGGAATGATCACACACTTTCAATCAGTGACTGTAGCCATAACAAAAATGGCTGCTCTTCCGGGAACAGGGCAGTGGCCCGATAGGTCTGGTGCTGGTTTACACTGCCAGATTGCATGCTGGGTAATCACTGCCTCCCTGAACGTGATGAAAGGTCAATTAACAAGCTGGCAGCGGACATTGAGCGAATACTCACAACCAGGGCTTCTCTCTCATCAATGTCTCATTTGGTGTGGCCACCCCCCCTTTTTCGGTTTCCTTGGAAACACCCCGATTGCCTGAGCAGCCAAGCCACCCAGAAGACAATGGAAGGAGCAGGAAATGTTGAACGTTAACTTAAACTAAAGGCAAATAAAATCATGCCGTTCACCCAGTTTCGATGCATTATGTGCGTCTAATGATCCGGCTCCAAGCTGTCCAAAGTGCATGTCCAAGTTTGTATTACCAAGATAAGAAACCGTTCACGGGTTAAATCATTGTTTTGTGTGAATTATGGATTGCTGTCCAAAACGACTGTACCAGCATTTGTGTAGTGTGTATGTGTGCTTGAAAGGAAAACATTAACCTTGAGATGAGGAATAGATGGATAGGTTACAGGGTATCTGCGAGAGCTTGACTGTGAGGAGAGTCTAAACTCCCACCATCCAACAGACATCCAACAGAAACCTTCTGATTTGACCTTCATGTTAGCATAGCCAAATGGTTGCCTCCTGACTTAGACCGCCGAAGAAAACATTCCTGGTGCTCGTATGACTTGTGTATTGAGTCATGACTTACAACTTGGTGCTAAATATCATTTCCTCTGCTGAAAGACTGCAGACCGCCTTCCAAACCCTGGCTCTGCTTCCGTGTATTGAGCTGCAGCCTGTTGTTGTAACCTGAAACAATAGCCTGGCAACGGAGCAGTGTTGAGGAGGTTGCGAGCCGTGGAAGATGTCTCTTACAGGCCTTCTAACCCTAACCCTCTCTTACAGGCCTCCTAACCCTAACCCTCTCTTACAGGCCTCCTAACCCTAACCCTCTCTTACAGGCCTTCTAACCCTCTCTTACAGGCCTCCTAACCCTACCTCTTACAGGCCTCCTAACCCTAACCCTCTCTTACAGGCCTCCTAACCCTAACCCTGTCTCTTACAGGCCTTCTAACCCTAACCCTGTCTCTTACAGGCCTCCTAACCCTAACCCTCTCTTACAGGCCTCCTAACCCTAACCCTCTCTTACAGGCCTCCTAACCCTAACCCTGTCTCTTACAGGCCTCCTAACCCTAACCATGTCTCTTACAGGCCTTCTAACCCTAACCCTCTCTTACAGGCCTCCTAACCCTAACCCTCTCTTACAGGCCTTCTAACCCTAACCCTGTCTCTTACATGCCTCCTAACCCTCTCTTACAGGCCTCCTAACCCTAACCATGTCTCTTACAGGCCTTCTAACCCTAACCCTGTCTCTTACAGGCCTCCTAACCCTCTCTTACAGGCCTCCTAACCCTAACCCTGTCTCTTACAGGCCTTCTAACCCTAACCCTCTCTTACAGGCCTCCTAACCCTAACCCTGTCTCTTACAGGCCTCCTAACCCTAACCCTCTCTTACAGGCCTCCTAACCCTAACCCTGTCTCTTACAGGCCTCCTAACCCTCTCTTACAGGCCCCCTAACCCTGTCTCTTACAGGCCTTCTAACCCTAACCCTCTCTTACAGGCCTCCTAACCCTAACCCTTCTAACCCTGTCTCTTACAGGCCTTCTAACCCTAACCCTGTCTCTTACAGGCCTCCTAACCCTTCTAACCCTCTCTTACAGGCCTTCTAACCCTAACCCTCTCTTACAGGCCTCCTAACCCTCTCTTACAGGCCTCCTAACCCTAACCCTCTCTTACAGGCCTTCTAACCCCAACCCTTCTAACCCTGTCTCTTACAGGCCTTCTAACCCTAACCCTCTCTTACAGGCCTCCTAACCCTAACCCTCTCTTACAGGCCTCCTAACCCTAACCCTTCTAACCCTCTCTTACAGGCCTTCTAACCCTAACCCTGTCTCTTACAGGCCCCCTAACCCTAACCCTCTCTTACAGGCCTCCTAACCCTCTCTTACAGGCCTTCTAACCCTAACCCTGTCTCTTACAGGCCTCCTAACCCTAACCCTTCTAACCCTCTCTTACAGGCCTTCTAACCCTAACCCTGTCTCTTACAGGCCTCCTAACCCTTCTAACCCTCTCTTACAGGCCTTCTAACCCTAACCCTGTCTCTTACAGGCCTTCTAACCCTAACTCTTACAGGCCTTCTAACCCTAACCCTTCTAACCCTAACCCTGTCTCTTACAGGCCTCCTAACCCTAACCCTAACTCTTACAGGCCTTCTAACCCTAACCCTTCTAACCCTAACCCTGTCTCTTACAGGCCTCCTAACCCTAACCCTCTCTTACAGGCCTCCTAACCCTCTCTTACAGGCCTTCTAACCCTAACCCTCTCTTACAGGCCTCCTAACCCTAACCCTTCTAACCCTGTCTCTTACAGGCCTTCTAACCCTAACCCTCTTACAGGCCTTCTAACCCTAACCCTCTCTTACAGGCCTCCTAACCCTAACTCTTACAGGCCTTCTAACCCTAACCCCAACCCTTCTAACCCTAACCCTTCTAACCCTCTCTTACAGGCCTTCTAACCCTAACCCTGTCTCTTACAGGCCCCCTAACCCTCTCTTACAGGCCTTCTAACCCTAACCCTGTCTCTTACAGGCCTTCTAACCCTAACCCTGTCTCTTACAGGCCTTCTAACCCTAACTCTTACAGGCCTTCTAACCCTAACTCTTACAGGCCTTCTAACCCTAACTCTTACAGGCCTTCTAACCCTAACCCTGTCTCTTACAGGCCTCCTAACCCTAACCCTCTCTTACAGGCCTCCTAACCCTAACCCTCTCTTACAGGCCTTCTAACCCTAACCCTGTCTCTTACAGGCCTCCTAACCCTAACCCTCTCTTACAGGCCTTCTAACCCTAACCCTAACCCTCTCTTACAGGCCTCCTAACCCTCTCTTACAGGCCTCCTAACCCTCTCTTACAGGCCTTCTAACCCTAACCCTAACCCTCTCTTACAGGCCTCCTAACCCTAACCTCTCTTACAGGCCTCCTAACCCTAACTCTTACAGGCCTTCTAACCCTAACCTCTCTTACAGGCCTCCTAACCCTAACCCTAACCCTTCCAAGGGACACAGAGCCAGTGGGTGGAACAGGTCAGAAACATCGACATAATTTTTGAGTTACAATTTCCTGAGAGGCACCATGATCACCCTGTTTACTCTGTATTTCTGCAATAGAAAGGGCTATGATAACTATAATGAGAATCGAACCGGCAACCTTCTGATTAATAGCCCGATTCCCTAACCGCTCAGCCATCTGACCTTGCTCTCATAAAATGTGTTCTTTCATCCATCCAAAAAATGGCTTTAGTTTAGCAAGCCAAGGATTGAAAGCCGACTGTCTCAAGGTGATACTTTCCTAATCACAATTAGCTACTAGCAGCCAAATAAAACCCAGCAGTGATGTCTGTGAGGAAGGGGACCTGGAGCTGTGCACGTTCTCTAGACTCTTACACAAGGGAGATGCAGGCACAATGCACTAGTTGAACTGTTGGCTGTTTATGGTGAGCCATGAATTCGTGGGTAGCCGACACAGGGCAGTAATTACCTGGCTCAACAACAATATACACTGGCAACGGTTCACACCATTTGAAAACGTCCTAATATTTACTCAAATTTCCATCGTTTCGATTTTAAATGCTCTCCGCTCCTTCCAGCAGAACCCTTGTTATTCCTCTACTGCTGCTATTCCCTCTACCTTAAAAGGCCACCCTTGTGTAACCTCCACCTCTGACCCTCCTCTAGCGAATTCTCTCCGTGCTCAGGTACCCCCCGGGGGCCCGTCGGCGCCTTAATTGCTTGTCCTCGTCCACGTTGCGATGCTCACGGCATGGCAGTTGGCGAGTCGTATAAAAAAATGTGTGGGCTTGAGGGTCTCGAGCTTGGCTGGGGACCAGTGTGCCAGAGAGTACTGGGGAGGCTTTGTGACCGCTCGGTGTGTGTCTTGGCCTGAGACGGCGCTCGCGAGGAGCAGACGGCTGGATCAGGAGCTCGTCTCGGTCTGACCGTCGTCTGACTGCTGGCCGGTCACGTCGTTAAGAAGGCTGTGGAATCCCGCGGCGCTGAAGGGCAGAGCCGTCCAGAATGAGAATACTGTTTTTTTCCTCGCCTGAGATACTGTTACAACACTTCTGCGTGTCAACCAACGTCACTCCAGGTTGTGAACCATGGTGTTGAGCTGACGCAACACCAGACCAGAAACACATGTTTCACCATGAGCTCAGAATACGTCTGAAGGTCACTATTTTAACTCTTGGGAGTCTGGGGCTATTTTGGCCGTTTTTGAGTACCTCTGCTTTGGCCTTTATAAAGTACATAAAGAAAGGTTTACCATACCAGTGTTTGGTCTCCTTTTTTTCAGCACAACCTCAGCTATTTTTTATGATTTTTTTATGATTTATGATTTTTCATATTTTTTGTGTGTCTAGTGCCAGACACACAAAATACACAAGCTCCGTATGGGAAAATGATAGTTTTTTGACTATAAAACACACACACATGCTCAACCAAGCATTTTTTTTGTTTGAAACTGAAGCACAAGTTGCATATGTGACCATACAAAAGGTAAAATTGAGATATAATCAAGCTATATACAACTATTTACAAAGAAAGCAGGTCTAGCCTTATGCGTTTTTCATTTTTGTATCTGTGCCACTCCTGTATGTCCAAAATATGAGACAGAGGGCCACATCACAGTCCTAAAAATTACTTTTATGGAGTGAGGTACCTTTTTACCTCCACTTGATGTCATCCTTGCTCCATGAGTGACAATGAATGGGTGACAATGGCTCTTCATTCCCTGTATGTATAAAACATGTACAAAGATTCTTATTTTTCAAGATTATTCAAAGTTAAAGATGTTCATTGGCATTTCAAGTAGAATAGAACAATATAATAAGATAAACGAAAGCAATAAATCTTCACAAAATGTTTTTCTAACCTCTCGTTGTAAATAACAACGTCTTGGTCTTAGTTCGGTCAGCTGCTATGTTGACATAACAAGTCGACCGCATGTTGTACATGGTGTCCGCCTCATTTTCCCCCTAATAACTCCAAATATATTCCTGAAATACTCAACATATCCCTAAAACTACCCAAAATACTCCGAAAACTAGTAAAGCGGCAGTAAAACGGGAGTAAAAAAATTAAAAAAAAAAAAAAAAAAAGGTAAACACATCCGGCTGTGTTTACTTAGATGAGTCAAAGGTTTCTTTCCGTTTAATTGTATGACAAAAGACGACAAAAATATTGTAATAAATGCAACCAGCGCATAAAAGAGCGCATATTTTGACGCACTTTTTTCATGGAATTGAAATTATCGAAACTTAGGTTTTACTTGACGGATTTTCATAAAATAAAGACTGAAACGCAGTTTGAGGTCTGCCCTTCCGCATGAAATGGCGGCATGCCCTCGGCGTCCCTTGGTTTTCATTTTGCGCGGTCCAAAAGCCGACCCGGTTCGCAATCACGCCGGCGTGATCGTCGACCTGGAAGAGTTAACCACTTAGAGGATCCCGGGAGCCTCTCTCTTGTCCATGCAAGTGCCTACAACAGCATACTGCACTACCACTTTGAGAGTCAAATTCCAGCAAAGCTCAGGCAAATAAAAACACAGTTACCCACCACTGTATAAGACCCAGGGAGAGCGCAATAAAGCAATCTTACAACCCCACAGTCTCAACCCCCCCGGCCCAGCACAGCGCTTGGATGTCAGGTCTGACTGTGGCGCTCCAAGCCTCAGACCACATACTCTTATGGGCTCCGAGGAAGCAGGAGCGAGAGGCTGTCTTCCGTCCCTGGAGCGCCTTTAGCTGGGACTCTGGGTGCTGCAGCACGGCCAAGCCGAGGCCTGGAGGGGAGCCACCTTCTCTTGTCCCTGGAGTCGCCCCTCACGGCCGAGCCAAGGCCTCGTCTCTACAGCCAGCATCTCCATGGGCCTGGAGTCGCCCCTCACGGCAAGCCAAGGCCTCGTCGTCTCCACATCCAGCTTCATCTCCATGGGCTCTGGAGTCGACCTTCACAGCCAAGGAAAAACACCCATAAATGTAAAAGAAGACCGGCGATTATGGCATTTACATCACCCTTCACACGGTGCTTATACTATACATACAGTCCTGTATGAATAGACCTAGACATCGCCGCCTTGACACAAAAATACTGTTTCCATGCAGCTTCCTCAAACTCCCGCCGTACAAAACTGTTTTCTTTTCTGTTTTTCCACGCTCAGTAGAAGGTCAGTTCCAGTTTGGAAAAGATGTGGACCTCCTTTTTCAGGCACAGCATCTAAATCCCTGCCAACCTGCCACGGGCTAAGAGGGCAACGTAAAGATTTATGTCTGGCTTAAGTGATTTAAAAGTCCTTTAAAATGTTTAACAGGTCTGCTTATGCTACGGGGTATCCATAAACGTATGGGAGGAGACACGTATGGTCTAATGGCTGTGCTAGCTTCTACTCCACCAGGACACGCACCATTTATTTGTACTTTAGGTGTGCAATTATATAAAAGTAGATGCCTGTGAGGTAATATCAAATTGAATGATTTAGGATAAGCTGATTCGCAAATTGTAGATATGGGAATTGCCCTTGTCTGGATTTTCAAGGTAAGGCTGTGAGTGAGGCATTTTCTTGGCCCCTGTTGAAGGAATGAATGAAGGAAGTCTTGGTTCTGTTAAAGTGATGCTGATGGCGTCTTTCAAGAAGTCTGTGAAGTCTTCTCCTCTACAGCCCGCTAGCTCACACCCAGATAAACACATTCGCTGTTGTTTTAAGGATATTTTTAGACACTGGACTGTGATTTATGTATCTGTCATACAGGACACATTTATTTTAGTTTCTTGTACTGAAAGGTGGAATTAATTGAGATTGAAATTCACTTACTTTTAATAACTCATTGTAATAAGTTGGTGTGTCTGTACAAATGACACACACAGACCTATGGAAGAGAAGTAGGAAAGCAGAGTAGATCAAGAAATTTGATAGAAATGACAGAGGCACAGATTTAAGACGGTGTGACACTGCACACTTTCTTAATAGACGTGTAGAAAGCTTCAAACCATTTTCAGATCTTGTTCTTATTATGGGATGGAAAGAAAAACACGTCATGGTTGGCCACGTAATGACATAATTCATTCAACAATATACTTTTAAATTATGGTCAAGGGCAAATAAACGTCAATATTTTACATAAGCTAACAGAGAATACTTTTTTTGTTACTGTGTATTTACCGAAAAACAAAAGTCCTAAATGTGTAGTGAACCAGATGCAAGGAAAAGCCCAACCATTTACATTTCTGTGGTCTCCCACCAGCGTGGAATTGTTGGGAAACAGGACCAAAAATGTAGACTGTCAACTGTGCTAAAACTACAAATTGGTCAACCTCAGGGATGCTACAGTACGACTACATTCAACAAATGAGAGACATATTGGAGACTTACCGTTTGAATGTTGACACACACCAGTGTACACTTGCGACTGGTGCAGCCTATCACATTTCAACTAAATCTGTCTGGGGAGATGGCTGAGGATGGCTGTTGATAGCTCGAGGGTACTCATTTCTAGGCTTCGTGCCAACATTGCACTCTTTCAACACTAGATGGCAGCAGTGTACACCAATCTAATCCAGTTTAACCCCCATTTGAAAAACTGAAAATAGATTTCACCCAGAGTGTGAAAAGACAAGAATTCGAAACTTGAGTTTAGTGATCATTTTGTTGAGAAGAAGGAAAAAAAGCAACCATTTTTATGAATCCTGAATAAACACGTCCGATTTGATACCTGTGTAAACTTGTTCTGGACGTCAACATGTGACTGTATTCTCTGCGTGTTGGGTCCACTTCCTCTAGAGGACAAAGGAGAAGTCCAGCAGCCAGAGGAAGGAAAGAAATGAGGAAAAAAAAAAAAAAACTCAGAAACAGGCCTCTACTTCTATCTTCTACACAGTGAAGTGATGTTTTGTGTGGAAACACCAAGGAGTGATAAGGCAGGACGTCCCGTCTGGCTTCCATCACGCTGGGTGCCTCCTGAATGTTCCTTCCTGGCATAACCCTCGGAGGCTGGGAGCTACGACTCGACTTCATCCACATTCCCTGTTGAATCAGTGCCATTGGAATTTGAGGTCATTTTCCTAAACTATGGACAAGAAATATGGCAAAGACTTTCGAGGGGGAGACTAGAGGAGAATAAATCTAGCAGGGTTCCAGCTAACACTCATGGATGGTCAGGGGGAGCGGAGCAGCAGAGAGAAAATGAACTTGGCTGAGACAGAAACTACGAAACACAGGAAAAACAAGATGAAGTTTTAGAGCTTTTGCCTTCACGGAGCAAGCGAAGGAATCACACCTATTTGTTTACCTCAGGGGGAGGTCCCGGGGATTTATATCCACAAACTCAGCTGATTCCCCCGAGGCACAATTCATCTCGACCACTTTTTATAGCTTTCAATAAAACATGCTTTAAAAGATGTTCTTTTCCTTTGTCTGCGACTCAGATTGGATAGCCAGAACCCAGGCCTTGGCTGCCTTTTATATTTCCATTTCAAATAAGATCTTAGACATTGTTGTTGATGTTCAAGGCCCCTCCGTTCCTGCCTAACTGCCTGTACAACAGCATGTGGATGCTGTCTCAAAACACCCGTAGGTTTCTAAAGACATAAACAGTACAGACAGTAGCTTATCTAACTCCCCTGGTACGCTGAGCTGTCTGAGGTACGAACAGCACCCTGGCTGACGAATCCGTTTCCAACTGCCACCCTAGTCGGTTGTCACGGAGATGAAAACACTATCACGCTGAAGTGCAGCCCTGAGAAAGTCGTCCTCCTTGTAGCCTGTCCTTTTCGGAGGACAGGTAAGATGAGAAGGCCCAGTTCCCACGAGGTCTGGACGTTTTTCATGCCGTAGTTGACCTTCGACCCCCGGGGGAACAGGTCAACACCCGCAGCTCACGCTGAACATTTGAAGCCAGCGCCACATGGAGCGGAGACTGGATCAACTGTTGAGCAGCTCATCCATCAGACACCGCTTTGATTCAGGATCGGAATACAGACCTGACCTCTTTAGCAAATTTAATTGCACACCACTAAATCACAATCACGTTTAGAGTGGCAGTGTATGTTTCTCGTTGGTGGAATGAGAGTTGTGCCGTAGTACCGTGTGTGTGTGTCGCTCTAACTAGTGCTGGTGCTCACTGGCACACACTACTTCATTGGGATTGTCCATGTGGCATTATTTAATAGCTGTTTGAGTGTTTATGTCACTTTTTGTAAATGTGTGTTCTCAAATAAAACTGAGAAAGAACAAGTTGTTGCCCACCCGTGATCTTGAAGCACCCTCTCTACCCAGCAGTGTGGTCGGCCTGGGCTTCTCAACAGGAATGCCAGCAACACCTGTTGAAGCCATTTCAGATCAATTACCGGAATGATACATGGCACAAAAGCAGTGTTTCATGTGTGTTTCTGTCCTCACACCTGTCCAGTCATCCCTGGAGTTAGCACCTTCAGCTGTCTGGGCCAGCAGTGTCAACTTCAAGGCTTTTACACACTTCAACTATTGTCAAAATATCCACCAGATAGAGGACTGAGGATCGGGTATCATGACAAGGTCAGCTCTTTAAAGCTGACGTTTCACATGATTTGTACCTAAACTCCATTAAAATGAACTTTCTACAAGATGTGCTACACCGATACGCATTACAGGGATCAAACCCGACTGTCAGTCAATCTGCAAGCCTTTGTGTGACATCGTTTCTTCTCTATTTTTTTGCTCCTCGGTTGTTTTCAGTCGACAGTAAATATTCCATGGCCGTGTCATTGATAATGCAAACGTCACCAGGGAGAGGTCTGTTTGATAACGTCCCAACGCTGTCCATGTTGTCTCATTCTGATTCCACACACAGTTCCAGAGTGGCTTCTTCCCCTTTATCTCAGCGCTCACACAGAGGAACGAGGCGCCGCACGGCAACACGGGTATTACAGTATTTATTCCTGTTTTTGGAAGTCTGTGCCGTTGCAAGCAGACTACAGGGGGTTTGTCTAAAGTAGCTAAAATGCTTGTGTTCTTTTGGTTCACCGTGCCTGGTGGTGAAGATCCGGTTATTTTGCGTTATTGCTGGTAGATACAAACCGTTCCTTGGCTGTGACCAAAATACTGTTAGAAGTGTATACTTCTGGTCCATGATCTCCTGTACTTTCAATATTGTGTACTATTTGAACGTCGCCTTGGATGAAAGTAAGTATCCGCTAAATGAGTACAATGTAAACATGTGATGAGAGTGTGTTTCTCCATTTGGTTTTTATTTGAGTTTTTCCTTGTCCAGTTGTATGGGCGTATACAAGCCCTCTGTGACATTGCTTGTGAAAAAGGCTGTACAAAAACATTTGATTTGATTTGTTGTCAGAGGAGCCGTGTGTTGGTCTGGGGAGGCTCTTTCACTGCTCAGAGACTGGTCGTTCACGTGAGGCATGACTTCTCAGACATCAGGGAACATGGAAGCACAAAACTCTGTTTAGATTTGTGAATGAGGTAGGCCTACTACCTTGGAAGGATGTGGTGTAGTTCAGACCACAGTAATGAGACTGCGTTGGTGAACTGAAGAGTAGAGGGAGAGAGAGAGAGGGGGAGGAGAGAGTGAGAGAGAGAGAGAGTGAGAAGTGAGAAGGAAGGAGATTCATCATAATTACACAGACCAAGTTTCCATGTTGGTTTGGGGTTACAATAATGACTTAAAAAAATAAATGTGGTTCCTTCATTTGCTAATTTCTACTCACTTTCTGGTTTGAATCTTTCAAACCCAACCAGACCCTCTCTATAAAACCTTAGGTTGACCAGGCACATATTACAAGGTAAGGTATTGTATGAACATTGAAACGGTTGAATCGCAAAGTGAAGGGTGAAATCTACATGGAAAACTAACATGATCAGGTTTAGGTTTTACGTTGAGGTACAAAACCTAGTGAACAGTAGATGTGTCTCACAGGTGATCATTAGTGGAATTCATAATGAACTAACCCTTGGGGTTATCTGATTTAAGTTACAGCAACTGTTTATCCAAAACAGCTGCACGTTGCAAGACAGTTTTTAAATAACTCTTTCTTTCCACTTAGTGTTTCCCTCTCTCAAAGTGATGCTGCTCAGCTTCCAGGTCAGGGTGGAGGGACACAACTTAACAAAACTCTAATATCTCAGTCTGTGTCTGCAGTGGTGATTGGCTGGATCTGAGGTATGTGTCTGCAGTGGTGATTGGCTGGATCTGAGGTATGTGTCTGCAGTGGTGATTGGCTGGATCTGATGTCTGGTACTAATAAATCCCTCCATTTGCTTTGTTGTCAGTTCCAAGAGGTACATGTTTTTTCCCACGCAAATCACAGCTAGTCAGGAACCTGACGTTGCGACATGTGTTGTTGAGTCTTTCTGAGATGGGCTCATGGGTAAAGTTGCTGTGTTGTGCAGATCTGACTGGGTTGCAGTTTATATAATGGTGGTTTTGGAGGAAGAAATTTGTGATGTCATCAAGTGAACCCGGGGTAACCCTAACCCGGGCTAAACTTAACCCGGGCTAACCTTAACTCGGGATAACCTTAACCCACTGGTCTGACACTCCAGTGTGCTGCTTAACGTTTCTGAAGTTGTCAGCAACTTACGTTTTTATCTCTCCTTAAATCTTGATTTACTTCTGTAAATGTAACCATGAGAAGGTCCATCTAAATACCTTGGTAATCTTCAGTGGAGCTGTATTTTACTGCCCTGATAGTAATTACTTCATACATAAGTAGAACCAATAATTTATCTAGTTTGCCAGTCCAGTGCAATCTTGTATTTTAAGTGTTTGAATATTTATCATTTCAAACTTGTCAGATAGCAAGCCCACTTAAAATAACTAGTAAATCAAACTCTCTAGGGGGCATAATTTATATGTAAGTACAGTAAAGAAAAGAAAGAAAGAAGTAAAATGAAGCTTTATCTAATCATACTCTTGGTGAAAAGATGATGATGAATGTCCACACAAGATTGTTTCCTCTTCCCCAACTGAACTTTTCCCCCAATCAGCTGTTAAACATGTGGATAACCATGTTCATCTACTTAGCTACTTGGACAACCTGTGTTACCCATACACAGGTTGGGCCCAGCTAGCTAGCTACCGTGAAGTAAAGTACTGATACCAGATAAATCTACTTAAGTACAGTAACAAAGTATTTGTACTTTGTTACTTCCCATCTCTGCCTATGTCACAACTCCTGCTAGCCATGCTAACATGCTAACAGCATTAAAGAGTCCATTAACAGGCAGGTGAGAGCGCTAGCGTTCCGAGGTTGTGAGGGTGCGTGTGTGCGTGCGCTCCCTGCGTGTGTAATCACTCCATCTGGTGTCCCAGAGTTCCTCTCCTCCTCTTGTCCCCCTCACATTCGGGTGACCTCATGTTTAACGGGTAATGTTTGATGATATCATTTGGTAATAAATTAAGTGAGTGGGAGGTGGGGTTTTTGTGTGTAAGGGGGGGGGGGGGGGGGGGTTATACAACTGGTCACTTGATTATGTCAGAGAGAGCTTGGAATCCAGGTTGTATGTCGTGGTTCTAGTGCTGCTGTTCAATGAAATATGATATATGGCTTACATTCAGGGGAATTAGACCCACCTCTCTCCCTCCACACATATAAGTTACACACACACACACAAACATACACCCGCACACACAAGCATGCACCTGGTCCCTAGCTCACAAACACACACACACACAGAGGGGATTATCGTGACCATGAACTTTCCTCTGGAAACCCTACGACGCTGGGAAAGTGGAGGTCAGAGGTCAAAGATGAGGTCAAATCAATGTCACTCTGCCCTCTCTCTGGGTGACCAGTTCTGATGCGCTCCACCTCTGCTTTTCCTATTTATACATGCGTGAAATCCGCAGATTATTGCTGTTTCGTTACGTGTGACTCAGCATCAGCTCGTCCCAGCAGAGACTCTCTCAGTGTTTGTGTTCCTCCTCTCTCCCTGTTTATCATTAAAGACCCCCGTCTTTAAACCCCCGTCGCGTAATATGCGGAAATCTGCCTCTGAGTTGATCCCCCCCCCCCCCCAGCTCTCACACAAAGACTTAATTCCTTTCATAAATTGGTCTTTATGATTTCAGGGAAAGCACATCTTTCACTTAAACAAACAATGCTAAATAGACAGCCTTGATTTAGCTGTTGTGCTTCAAACAGGAACCGTTGTACATCTGACTTGTATCTCTGGTGGGCTTCGCTCCAGCGACCCTGGGAGAAGCGGATGATGAACTTCGACTCGCAAACACATGAAGACTGAACGCGAGGAGAGCAGCGTGTGATGTTCGACTTACAAACACAACGTAATCTCTTCATTTAGCAGATGTTTTTATCCATGAAGACGCACGGCACAAGGGGATCTGATCCTGCAGCCTCTCACTCTGCAACCACATGCATCTACACATGGGCATATCTAGCCCTATTTTGGGGGGGCTGGAGCCCCCCCAAAAGTTTCATTAGCCCCCCAAAAAAATTTATTTTAAAAAAATTGTATTTTTTTAATTTTTCTTTCATATTTTAAATCTAAATTTTTTAATTTCTCTTCCTAAAACCCACTAGAGGACACTATTTAAAAGGATATTTTCAAAAATTTCTTCTGGGGAACATGCCCCTGGACCCGCCTAGTTTTGCTGGGTCACAGGAAAAATAATAGGTTTTATCTAGGGGCTTAGCCCCCCCAAAAGTGGGAACCTAGATTCGCCCCTGCATCTACACTCACCCCCTAAAAACATGTCAAGATTGAACACGAGGAATAAAACTATTATATGCCTTCCAGCAGGTGAGTAGAATGTTGTCCTTCATGATATTACTCATTTGATTAATTTCATCCAGAGAAACAAGTAGAGCAAACAGAAAATACAGCAGAAAATCAAGGAACAGAAGTGTAACCGAGTTCCAACAGCGTTTTTGGTGGTCATAGTCAAGAAACGGTCTGTATTTTCTGCAACACAAAACCCACATGCAGAGTTGCAGTGTTTTTAAATCAGTGTATCGGTGATGCATTGTGGGATTAAGGCTCTTCTGTTCAGCAGATGAGCCAATGGTCCGGCTGGGATGTAAGCAGAGCTCACGTTCTCACAGCCAACACAGGATATTCCATCCAGACCTCCCTTATGTGTGTAAACTCTACCGTTAACTTTTACGGCTTAATGGAAGCGACCTGATGTTAAGACATGAAACCGCATTGCATGGGAAAGTTCGTAAGGGGAAATCAGTTCCGCTTGCTTATATGACTTCCTGTTGTAAGGGTCCACCTGGGTGTACTCTGCACTGCCAGAGTCAGGAACATATCTTTCCCTGTATACTGTACCTCACTGCCCAATGAAATAAAAGAGGAATGAAAATATGTAGAATAATGACTCTGCAAAAGTCCCTGGTCCCTGATAATCACGAAGCATCTTTGCTAGTCAATGCTAGCACTATGCTAGTATTGACTAGCACTATGCTTGCCCACACTACAGTTCTGCGAGTCCATCCTGGAGTACTTCATGTCCATGCCAGCTCTCTGCGAGTCCAAATAAACTGTTATTTAAATAATTCAAGACTATAGGTGATATAACCCTCGATTGTATTGACTAAATCCTTCTTATCAAACATTTGTGTTCATTATTAATATCCAAAAATATACCGTTGGAAGGAAGAGGGTAGGGGCGCCAGGCAAGTGAAACATCATGTGGGACTTTTAGGCCTCCTCTTGTGTGGTCGACTGTCCATCTGTGATGGCAGATGATGAACCGGAGAGTCTGGGCTGGAGGTTTATCCCCAGAGGAGGGCTCTGCGGCTGGGCTGGAGCACAGCCTCGACTGCCCCCTCCGTGGGGGTGGATGGAGTAGACAAGCGTCATTGATTTCACACCCCTACTGTACTGTCCTCTTCACACCTTCACGTACTGCTACAGGTTTACGATCGCAGTGTGTCTGTGTACATTTCTCTTGGTCTTATATATACTCTGCATTAGAAATAGCTTCTACTAAATGGTCTTACTGGTCTTATTTTATACTGATCGTCTTTCGTAATTGGCTGTACTGATTGGATATTATGTTTGCTAAACGATGTGAGAATGATTACTGGTCAGATTAGATTTAGAATTATGACATTATTATTTGAATTATGAAACTGCATACAAATATCTTAATACTGTTACTCTATTGAATGGTCCAATTGGCAGAAAAACACATGAAGTAAAGTTTCCAATATCCCCGTCTAAACATTCCTTGCTAAGTTTTCCAGGATCTTTGAATGAATGTTTTCATCCAATCTAGATACTGTATGCTAACACAGCAACTGTGTCTTAAAGGATGTATTTCATGACAGAACATGCAGTTCTGATCACTAATGCATCAGAGAGGTCCATCAGGCTACCATATTTCCTGTGTATCACATTTGCTTATATTCCATATGTAGCAACTGGAATATAAAGTAGGTATCCCGCAATACAATATTTACACAAAACACCTAACATATGGAAAAAATAGTTTGACAGCTGCTTTCAATCACAGAAACGGGGCAAAATAAATACTTTTAAATGAAGTTTAAATTAAGAAGGAGGGATTTAATTCTCAAATTGTCGGCAATCTTACATATCGAATACTTTAAACATACATTGCTCACCCACGCACGCGTGCCTTTTCAAGTCTCAGTTGTCCCAGCGAAAAATTAAGAAAAGACAACCGAATGTGTTTGTAAAGGGAGTCAGCTGGCTGAGCGGTTAGGGAATCGGGCTAGTAATCTGAAGGTTGCCAGTTCGATTCCCAAATGACGTTCTGTCCTCGGGCAAGGCACTTCACCCTACTTGCCTCGGGGGGAATGTCTATGTCCTTACTGTAAGTCGCTCTGGATAAGAGCGTCTGCTTAAATGACTAAATCTAAACATAAAAACTCTCACGGAGTGGAAGACTTAGTTTGGACAAAATATCTACTTCCATATTGACTTAACATGGTCTAGTGTGTGGACGTTCACCATCTCGCTAGCTTACCTGTCAGATAGGGTATCCATGCAGAAGACCCATGACCAGAATATGTGCATGGAGCATAAAACGTACAAAATAAACACCACAGTTCATATCACTTATCAGCTCGTTGGTGGAAGCACATTTTTCACCTGGGGGTTATGACTTATTCTAAAGAGAGACAACGCTTCCTTGTTTAACGGGCTTCGTCTGTCAGACAGAGTGAAAGCTTTATGAACGAAACCATAATATTTTCAGGTTACTTCGCACAAGGGCGGTTTTCACTCCTTTCAACTTGTGTGGCATTGTTGCCTTTTCCCCCGTAGCAGAGCCTCCGGTTGGTCCGGGTGAGAGAGTCCCCTCGTCTCAGCGGAGAGCTGCTCTCTCTGGGTCAGGGGAAGGTTGGTCTCCACGTCGGCCCGTGCGTGGAGGCCTTCGTCTAGTCTGAACATAAACACTGGCCGTCTGTCTCCCAAGAAGTCAAAACTCATTCTTTTTTTTTCCACACAAGCCGTAAACCCCCCCCCCCCCAAAAACTGTGGCCATCCCTTATTAATGTGTCCACGTGTAGTTTCATGCCTACATCTTGTTATTTGTTATAACGGGATGAACGTAAAATCGGTACACCAACCCCACATGGTTTTCTGTATAAACATTGTGTCTGACCTCTTACCCATGCAGCCATGCCTTGCTACCATCTGTCCCTCACACATCAGCACCTGTGCCACTACAGCAGGAACAATACTCACACTGATTTTCCATCACAGCGCCGCCTAAACTGGCAGGTGAAATTCAAAGTGTCAAATCTACAACCTTATATTTTATGTTTCGCACCAAAGCCGACACCCTGGACTTTGCCTTATAATATACGAGTCCAGTCTTCAGAGTTAATGCAAAGACCAGTCTCATTCTGAAGTCGGTTTGGAGATTGCTTTTCCTCATGAGAGGGACCAGTAAAACATTCTGTCCTCCAGCCTCCCAGCCTCCTTCAGGATCTAACTCGGCTGCTAAATCCCACTCAGTACCAGTTCACAGTAACCTAATCCTCCATTAAGGATAAATATTTTCCTGGCCTTGCCATTGCAGTTGACTTTGGCCACGTTTAAAACCAGTTGTGTTGTGTTACAAGGTTAAGCGGAGGAAGTGCTTCGGTTTGAGCCTGACACTGAAGGAAGCCATGGAGAGGGGACAGTTAGGTTCTGAAGTGTCGCTGGATGTTTCTAAAGCTATTTTCATGACAGTCTTCAGGGGTAGTTCAAGGAGTGATCTACCATGTGTCTTCTGCACTGTGATTACTAAGACAGTCGGAGGGCCTTGGACTTGCATTGTGTGAGGTTTCTAGGAGTCTGGACGCACATATGCTTGTTTTCTTCCACAAAACCACTAGCTCCAGCTTCCTGTCAAATCATTTGGGAGGTCGAGTTGATGTACGCTGGCTTGGTTTTTCACGTACAACAATTGTCTTAGCACAGTGATGTCCTTATCCACATGCGCTCAAAAAACATTTCCGTACAAACAGAAAGATGTGTATCCAGGGAAAGCAGCCAATATCCACAAAATGTGTTTTCGAGAAGCATAATTAGGGGTATTTCTGTGTTTTTACAGGTACAGTATAAAACAATGAACACTAGCTTGTTCCCCACAATTCAACATTTAACAGGCGGGTGGTTCCAGGTGCTGTAATGATTTCTCCCGGTCTGTAGGAAGAGGAGCAGACCATGGAAAAAGATTTAATCTTAAACTCATTTCAAATGCAGATAAGTACAGAGACATAAATGTTTGGCCATACGCAAAACTAAATCCCTGCAGTGAGTTCTTTAAATCTCACGGATAGATCCACCACCTGATCTACAAAACGCTTGAGGTCGATTTGCATATTTGACAGCAGGATATTGGAACCGAATCAGGAAATGGACTTCAGAATTTCCATTTCAGACTTGAAGAGAGTGGATTTCTTTCTTCTTCATATTAAAACTGGCAGGTGTAAATCCATAATGAATGCTTGGAAGGTGATCGAAAAGAGAGAGCTCAAAGTCATGGTCGTTAAGGGAGAGACCTGAGGTGTCCGTGGATACGCAGAGTGTCGGGTATCTTTGAGCTGCAGATGGTCGAGGTCTCTTTTGATAGCTATGCTGTACAAAGCCACTGGAGAACTTTCCCAACACCTTACATAAAAGCCCATTGGTTCAGACCTCCAAGTATTAAAGCCAGGAGAGGATTTTGGCTTCTGGTTTAAAACATGGATGCAACGCAGTTCATTTCTAACTCTGGGAAGCATGTGTGCCGCTGGAATAGAATTTGGTGTCAATCTTGAGATTCTTCCATCTAATCAAACATCACTCTGTGGATATGTGAAAAACTACTGCCAATCATCAGGTCAGGTTAAATCCAGCCAGCACAGTTCTATTCAGCATCACTGGATGGATTAATACCAACCTGGAACACATCGGTAGCGTGTATTTTAATATATACAATATATTATATATGCTTACAGTATACATATCAATACGATACAAAATAAACTGGAAAAGTTCGACTCCAAAGATGTGCTCAGATACGTCTGTGATGGTGAAATGTGACGGTATCACAGGCAAGCAGCTTCAGATGCCAGACCACTTCCAAAAGGGAGGGAGGCTCTAGCTGATTATTCACATTTAGCAGACGCTCTTATCCAGAGCGACTTACAGTAAGTACTGGGACATTCTCCCAGAGGCAAGTAGGGTGAAGTGCCTTGCCCAAGGACACAACGTCATTTTTCACTGCCGGGAATCGAACCGACAACCTTCTGATTAATAGCCCGACTCCCTAACCGCCAGCCCTCTGACCCCCCTCCGATTATCCACACTTCCATGTCATCCAGACTTGTTCTCGAAGGCAACACGGGCAGCATGTCTGCGGAGTTCATTACATCCCCGTACGCCTCTCAATTCACTCTCCACATCTTCACTACCCAGAGTTGATCCTGAAAGGCTCAAAGTTCAAAGACTCGCCCCCGCATGCCGAGTAGAAGGAATCTGGAAACAATATCAAGTAGCTACAATCCACACGGGCCTTTCTGTTCCTCATCTGGGTGTGACTTGGCCAGCTTGATACCCGTGGTCCAATCAGTGCCCTTCCTCACGTATCCCTTCACTTCGACAGCCAATCCCAGCAAAGCTCTGCCAAAGGCTCTGCGATGCAGATGACAACAAGGAGGATATGTGTACATTTTTTGTTCCTTTCTGAAAATAAATGTGGTCCTAACAGATGTGTTGTGCGATGAGCTGAGAGCAGAGCTCCTGGGTGCACTGTTATGGGTGGTTCCTGGTGAAAGCCTGCCAGAGGTATCCGAGTGCTCAGTGTAAACAGACGCAACCCAGTGAAAGACTGGCTAGAAGAAGAGGTTCTGAACAAAACAACAAGAACCAAATGTTTATAGTATGAGGTCCTTTTTGTTTCTGGGAAGATCCCACTCGAAAACTTCTCTGTGATCAAGCGATCAGGCACAGTGTGTCATAAAGTCCTAGGGAACAGAGCAGGCCTGTAATAAACATGTACAGTAGGCCTGCGGAGTTGACAGATATGAACTGCAGATCTGAAACATCTGCAAGGCATTTTTGCGTGCGACGACCTTAACATCCCTGAAGTTGACAAATAACTCGTTTGTAGCCATGACAGAAAACCTACGAAGCAGCTCCAAGGTTTGTTTGTTTTTTTGTAAATATGACTGAACTTTGCAATTTCTACACTCATTAGTCATGTGGTTACATGCACAACTGGGATCTTATGGCTTTAAGGGTACTTGGATTCTGTCCTTTAATTCTTGAGTTTGCGTCTGAAGTAATTTATCACAAGCACTGCATTTCACGCAATTCAAACACACACAACATGTCTCTTCTGGCAACACAATCTGGCTCTACCAATCATGTGCCAAAGAACTCATCATAATTTGTTTACTGAAAATGATTCAGTTCACCACAATAAGCTGGCTAGGTTCATGGAGATTTTCCATGTGTTGGATACATTCTTTTCAACTGAGAGCTCCTATGTTTTACTTTTAAATTACAAAGAAACTATACCGATGTGGACACATATCTGGGAAATATGTTTCAGTTCAGTTCACTGAACACCTCGGTCAGTCCAAGAAACCAATCCAAAACGAACAATATTTTGAATGAGAAAGAAATGGATATAAGCAAAGCACTACCCATTTTCTCCATGAAAGTTCTTAAGAAAATATATCCTTGAACACCGCTTTGAGACAAAACTCGTAAACAATTGGTTCTTGCTCGAATTTGGTTTCAGATGCACAGTACGCCTGATCATTTTAAAAGCATGTTTCTTCCTAATATTTAAATATTAGGAATTTAGATTCCAAATATCGTAAATTATGTAAATCTAATATTTTGTATGGAGGTATGGAAGAGGAGGTCATTGTGGATGATTGATGACAGATAGAGTCAGGCCTCCACCACACATCTGGGGGAAATTAGCAATGTGATTTGCTGAGCTTATAATCATCAACTATGACCACCATTTAATCCTATCAAGTCTCCAAACCTATCATAATCCTCATTTCATCAGCATGTCTCCTTCCCTTCCAGTGATCAGGGACTGAGGATTACAACTTAGACAGAGACATCTTTACCTAATTCAAGAGCTTCACAGTTAATGTCAGTGACCCCATAATATCATACTAGAGATAAGCATTACGCACAACAAACGAAAATCCCCTTTACATGTAATCCTGACACAGTCCAGCACGAAGCCGCAAAGTCCTATCACGTGTGTCATGTAGCTTTTCGTTTTTTCGATCGTCTGTTGAAAACGCTTGATGTCAGAGATCTGGCGTTCCTGCAGAGTGAGTTTTCCCCCGTGGTGACGGGTGGGTGAGGTCACGCTGGGTGAAGGCTTGGCTTGGTGGAAGAGACACGTCCTGTACTGATGGGATCCTGAGTTACGGTGTGTTTACATGTTGCGTAGTTAAAGGAAACAGCTATCATATGGCCTCTCTGGCACACTGACATCAAAGCCTGCACAGACTTACTTGAATCATGAAGAGTGCCCTCGAGATCACAACATGGTCCTGTGAGCGAATAAAATTAACAAATAAACAAAGCATGATTGGAAACATTTGGCTGACTACTAGGCTCAGAACCAGATGAGGATATTACCTCCGGAAGAAATATATCTTTTAAATGAAGTACTGGAGCAGGAGAGATTTGGTGCAGGGATTTCATAGTATTTGGTAGTGATTGTCTGGGTTCATGAAGAGAGGCCAGACTGTATAATAATAAATTAGTATGACCTCATGCTGTTCTGCATGATCATCTCTGTTTACAGAACGGCAATGTGTACGGAACCGCAATTTAGGCGATATAGGTGTTAAAATAGCAAAAACTTTCCAGGAAAAGAGTTAGGGTTAGGTTTAAGGTCAGAGTAGGGTTATGGTTAGAGTAGGGTTATGGTTAGAGTAGGGTTAGGGTTATGGTAAGGGTTAGGTTTATGGTTAGAGTAGGGTTATGGTTAGGGTAGGGTAAGGTTTAAGGTTAGAGTAGGGTTATGGTTAGGGTAAGGGTTAGGTTTAAGGTCAGGGTAAGATGAGGTTAGGTTCAGTGTTAGTTTTCAGGTGAATTCCGTAGAAGGTGAGATTTAAACATTGATTAGAATGTCAGATGCAAATAATTGCGTTGTCTACTGGAGTTGAATTCAATGAAATGCTATCGGCCAGGGTTATCACCTTCTCAAAACGTTATTTTTTATTTTACTTTCATTTAGCAGACTCTTTACAAAGCGACATACCGGAAAAACAGTGCACATACTAAGTGCTGTACACCAGATAATCAAGTCCACAGTTCTAACATGTATTACAGTGGTCAGGGTCAGACAAGACTTAGGATTCAGTTTGCCAAAGTCACCAGAACTGAGCCGTAGCCATCCTTCTAAATTCCTGCCTGACTCTGTCATGCCTTGAATCCCTGACTGTAGTCCTGGCCAGCCGAACCGCAGCCTGTGGGGAGATCATCAGCTGTGCTCCTCACAAGCCCACATCTCAGCATCTCAAACGGTGCAAGACGCCCCCCCAGGGCTTCTCCTCGTTGCCTCAGAGAACATCTGGAGCAGAGGGGGGCTCCTGGGCCCTGCCCTTGTCTCTCTTCTCCTCTCCCAGATCTGGCCTGGTGAAGCCTCTGTGAAGCCTGCCCTGGTTTCTCCACTTCTCCCAGCTCCTTCCTGGTATCTCCTCTCCAAACCCTGGTCTGGTCTCTCCTCTTCTCTCCCAGCTCTGGCCTGGTGTCTCCTCTGTGAAGCCTGCCCTGGTCTCTCCTCTCCATGCCCTGCTCTGGTCCTGCTGCTGTAGAGAGACCAGCTCTTGAGAGCTTCTCAAGAGAGAGTCATCATGTTGGCAAAGCTTGTTTCAATAGCCTGCTTGTCATTACTGTAACTCGCTTTCTCTTAATTGTTTTAGGGGTGTGGAGCAACACGGGGGCTCTGTGCTGTTTTGTGTTTGTGTCTTGAGGGGCATGGTTGTGCTTGAAAACTGTGGCACTGTTGCACGGAAAGAGTTTCCCCCTGTGGTCACATCATGGTACAAAAATGAGAGTGATTCATGGCTATTATACACACACCTCAGCCTGCTGTAACAGTATTCTGCTGGGCTGCAAGCTGGGAGAAAAAGAAGTAACTTTTTTGTGGATCTGTCGGCACTTTTCTGTCATTCCTCATTCATCCAGATCAGACATTTTGTAGGTATTCAGATGATGACAGATGGCACTGTGTCTATACGTTCAGCTAGGAATGAGCTTCCAGTAACAAGGGCTTATAAATATTCGACAATGTTTCCCCTTGGAAGAATCCATCTGTTATATTATATAATATTCTATTACTTCCTATTCCATTCTACGTTCATGCTTGCAGCATTTGGGGTTGTCCTGGTGGTCTACAGTGATCACCTTCATCGTGCAGGCTAACTGTAGCTTTCATCCACTGGGTAACTATAGTCTTGGGAGGTCTAACGTCTCCAAAAGATCTTCTGGTTTGCTATCCCATAGACTGATATCATGGTGCTGCATAATGACTTGAATAATTCGATGACAGCCTTCCACTGTGGCATGTGGTAGCCATGTCTCTACGTTTTCAAATCCCTCTCGCGAGGAATCCACACAACAGACTAGATCGAATTAAAAATCCCTCTTCACATCAGATGCTCAGTCCACGTGTTTGATATAAGAGGTTTGATAAATGATACTTTAATGTGGTGGACCTCTCCTGAAGTCTGAATCTCCCCCGAGGAATTTGTCTCCCTCCCTTCCCTGGCTGCGGGTGTTGGGTTTTGTGTCTGTGGGGCAGCCCTGCCTGACTGTGGAAACTTCACCTCATGCAAAGATAAGAGGGGAGGGGGGTAGCAGCTGGAACAGATTACTCCCTTTACCAGTCATCCCCTTTGGAAAAGAAATAGACTAGGAGAAAGAGAAACAAGAAAATAAAAGAGAACCTTCGGATATCCTCACGTGTTCTTGGTTAGAGCAGAAGTCGTTTATGAGAGTTCTGCTTGAGGAGACGAAGCAGACTTGAATTGGCTATTACGTGAAATCCTCTACTTCCATAAAGCATTGACAAACCCTTTTCCTTTTTTGTTGCGACGCTTATTGCGAAGTGATGAAAGGTCAGAGTTGTATTTACTCTGTATTTGCTCACTGAGGATTTCAACGTGTCATTTCTTTCATTAAAGAACGTTTTATTCCCATGAGGCTGTTGGTTGGGCCCGGTCTTGTGGACACACACAGCAGTGTGGGGACAGCAGGATAGGTAGCTCAGTGGTGGAGCGTTTGTCTGGAGGTCAAGAGGTCACAGGTTCAAATCATCCAAGCAGCTGCTGAATGAATACATTAAATACAGTAAATCAAATTTCACTAGCTGTATGTTTTTGTTGGTTATACCGACGAAAACACAATTCCAGCACTGGTGTCTATGTACATTTCATAAATGGATGTGTTGATTGTTAATGTATACACGTTTATGTAATTGCAGTCACACTAAGGGACCACTGTTCTGTAAACGTAGTTCCTCTGAACTACAACCCAAACCTGAACGGTTTCACCATCTCCCTGAACGTCTTCATTTACATGCAGCAGACCCCAGTGAGGGGACTTGTGACAGAGATCACCAGCACCAATAATAATTCATTTGAATTCAGCTGGAGCTGCGCTTGTCAGCACGTCTGACATGGGGCCTCTGGAAAAGTCTGTGTTTCCACACTGCTGGCCGTGTGAAGCCCTAATTATACGGGTTCTCCAGATGTACCCACAAAGCACTGGGACAGGAAGAGGAACCGCCATGCTGTGTTGGGGGAGTGTGCGTGGGAGCTGATAGGCTCAAGTGTTGGAGCTCTCAGAGGCCGTGTTACCACCCATATCATGCATTCTCACACACACACACACACACACAGACACACACAGACATGATCCCACACACCCACACACACACATGTTCACACCCACAGACATGATCCCACGCACATACACGATCACACACACATACACAATCCCACACACACACGCACACACAATCACACACAGGAAATGAGACTAAATGACGACTAGCCAGCTAGAGCATGAAATTGCAGAAGGCGTGATTCACACCACGGACAATGAATGACCTGAATAATGGACCAGCTCATGCCCTGCATCACCAAACCATCACCGTGCTTAACCCGGTTAGTTAATATAAACCAACCGAGCGACGTTTCCATCCATTATAAGATGTTCTGCCGCGGTCGTGACAGGTAGAATCCTCCGTCACTGCACCGTCTGTAGCGGTCTGCGATTTGTGTTGTGTTGACCTCATCCTCTGGCACAGTGCCTGTGTTACACAGTGGCCCAGTAAATATAGACCCAATCGTGGGAGTGATAAATTGCACCGAACTAATCCTTCTCTCCTGATATTTATGTCAGCAAGCCAGGAGTCTACACGTAGATAAATTCAACAACATCCACATCGTAACCTTCGCAAGGGATTGTTGCTTTTTTCAATTCCGATCCCCTTGCATACAGTGGGATGCTTGCTGCCAAATTTTTATCATCACATTTTATTCCACGATTAGGGGAGGGCCAACATATCTGGGAGTTTGAAGCAAAGTCTAGGTTGAGACTGTACATTTGGGAGGTTACTTTATGACTGTAATGTTAGCATAGCTGAGTGTACTTTCACAACTTCTGTGAAAGTCCTGTATGAGGGTTATGGCCATGGATAAGACCGCCGCCAAACCTTTTTCACAGGCCGAAACCCCGTTTGTCTGAAAACAACGTCAGTGAGTCTTACCGTCAAGCGCCTCAAAGCAGATCAACATGATCGGTACTAAACCCTCGTCTGAACTTACGAACTTCAGACTGACTACTCCAAACAATCTGAGTGATGTCATGTGTAGGATCTGCTCTCCGTCAATCTCTGACTGGAACCGCAGGGACAACGCTCACAGAGATGTGCTTTGTTAAGGAAAAGTGAGAACATGTTCTAGTTCTGGACGCCATATATCTGGCAGTGGGTGGGCTGGTGGCTTTAAGCTAAATTACACGCTTTCTACACATCTGTCGCTCAGACATCCCTTTATGAGTTGGTACGACTTATCAGTTAGTTAAAACTTAATTGGAATCTAATCTTGTGTGTTTTCTGCTGTTGACTACCAATACATTTATATGGTATCCTGCCACTAAGTCGTTTTGTGAACTAAATTCATCAGAGCTTTGCATAAAAGACAAAAGAAAAACAAACCTTCTGTTTCTTTCAATGTTGTTACACAGTGGGATTACTCTGTGTCTCATTCATGACTGTGTAATCCTAGAGATGTCTGTTTTGGCAGATGAGATTCTTCCCAAACAAACAGGCAGAGATGGATAGGGTTGTCAGACCAAAGCTTTTCATCACCAAATCTCCAGATTATTGTCTGTACAACATTGTTGCCATTATGGCTAAACAACCTGTTTACAGACAACAAGATATAAAATATGGCATAGATACAAGTAAAAAACTGAAACCAAAGTGGGTCTATCTACTGTATCTACATTCCTACACTACCCTTTCATGCTGACTTCTGCAGTCATCCTTCTTTAAGATTTCCAACCTATTAATTGAACTTCTTTTCCACTGCTACACATCCCAAAATAAAGAAAACTGGGATGGGAAGAAAGATGAATTCTCAGACAGGTAAAATATGTACCAAGAAATATTAGACGACTGTCGACTTAGTCCAGTGTTTCAAGAGCACCCAGCCGCCCCTTTGATTCCGTACAGTAGCCAGTATATCACTTGGCTGTGAGCAATGTGTGGAGGGCCTAGGACACTGTCGGGGAATAAAACTTCTAAGCCACTGATACTGAAAATACTACGTTTGACTGGGAGCCTGCGAGACATTACTTATCAGCGCTCTGGAGAAGAACAGACAGACAGAACAGACAGAACAGACCTTGCTCTTTTATGTGGCTTGTGTGATCCCAGCTAAATGCACAAAGCAGTCGTTCTGCCCACAGCAAAGTGTGGTTGCAATGGAATCCCTTTTCACTCCCCCCCTCCCCCCCAAACACACACACACACACACAGGCCGCCTCAACCCCACAGCCCCTCTCTCTCCTGGAGGGGGGGGCTGTGTTAGTATCTGGCAGTAGACATGGTATATGCCTTTGTGGGCTGTGAATGTTCGCTGCTGCAATCAGAAGTGTATTGGGCAGGACTGCAGACACCAAGTGGGTCCCTGCCAGTGCTTTGAACTATGAAAATAAATAGTGAATAGGGCTACATTGTGCTAGCCAGTCCTATAGTCATCTGTCTTGGTGTACACATCAGTGGGAGTGTTTGCCTTGGACTATGTCCATGGCATGTGGTAGCTGTAAGCTTTTTCTTGCACTGGATCACACTTTTGAGGGGACGTTTAATAAAATGAGCTGGCCGAGGAGGAATCCAGCCTTACTTCACACGTGTGATAATTTTTTTTTGTCTCTGTTTCGGCAAGGTGCCTCGTCAAGAGGAGATTTGTAAGATTAGGACCAGCCAGGGCCGTGTCCGTTCAGCTGGAGGCACTGGAGGACTGAGAGAGAGAGTGAGAGATCGCAGAGTGAGAGGATGTGGGACACGTGGAGGAGGAGGAGAAGGGAAACTCAGCACCTGGGACAGGTCTGCTAGCATGTGTGGATGGAGGGAGGCTGAAGTAGAGCGTCCAAATGTCTGTTCCTCCTCAGAGCGCTGAGCAGGTAGTCAGCAGCTGCTGGTCTGACTGCACTGTGGTTTCGTCATGACGAGGGGAACAGGGTACTAGATGTTGGATTCATCGTTTTGCGGTTGAGAATTTAGCTAATGTTTATAATGATTCGGCTTGAGCGTTGTGAACTGTGGCTTGGAGTTGGTTTTAATCCTTAAAGAGTTTCTAAAAGTGTCGTAAAACATGTTTGAGAATCAGATTGTGTCTGTATCTGGATTCTATGCCTACAGAAGACTTCAGTATCTCTTGTGAATCCTTTTAATAGTGTAACAGCCTTAGCAACAAAGACCATCAGCTTCAATTGAACAGTAATAGGAAACAGATAGGGGTCTAATTCAAGGCAATCATCGAGATCTAAGTGATGTTTTTGATAAGATGCGGTTGCTTGCTTTGAGAAATTAGTCTGTTTTGTGTTGGTGTACGAGTATTGATCCAGGACGAGATTGGTTCAGCTGGCATGTCTTATTCCAGAATATTCTGTTTCTCGTCCCTGGATCCCTCCTGATACCATCTCAGCCACAAGGCATTTGAAACAGTGATGAAAATTGTACATTTAATAAAAAAACTTTAGACAACTTGGATATAAAAGTACATACAATACTAGTCAATCTCTCATTCTGTGAAACAGGTGCTGCAAGACTTTTATCTGCATATGTTTACATTTGAAGAGGGATCAAATGCGTGATCCCAACGGCAGTAAAGACTATTTATGGCAACCTCCCCCCATTACACGGACACTCTTATCTCTGACATGGCTGTGTTGTGATCGTACCTTACTGTAGTGAACCCAGATGGTCTCTATCATTTTAGAACGTAAACTGTGGATTTGATGGTGAAAGAATACTACTGTACTTCTAAATGTACAGATTATTTCTCATTTACAAAGCTTTCCTGACTTCCACAGAGAAAAAACCTTCCAACTAAGCAATGCAAGGAGAGGGCGACTCACAGCAAGTGCACATCCGCAGAAAGTAGTCCATACATTTCAAGTTCAAGTCTTTTATTTGTCAGGTACACAGAACAACACAAGGTTAGACTGGGCACTGAAATTCTTAAGACAAGACAACGCAAGCACCTGGCTATTTCTATTCATCCCATCAAATGAAAAGGATTCAGAAGGTTGTCCCTCAAAAGGAGGATTCCAATGTGTTTTTCACATTCGTTTCTCTGACTTCATTCTCTCTGATTGGGACCGCAATCAATCAGGCTCACGGCAAATGACCAAACGAGAAACTTGAGTCTGGCGTAACAGCGGTTAAACCAAGGCACTGTCTGTTTAGAACCGAATCAGTAAGCAGCTGTCTGGTGTTGAGTGACTACTCTCTAACAAACCGTGGAGGTTTTTCAGGTCTGGTGCCAAATACCAGGCTTATGTGTTTAGATGAACTAGTTGGGCTAACCCAATGCCCATGCACGTGTCTTTGATTCGTTTGCACCAGAGGCTTGAATACTGTCATCTTTCTGACATTCCACATGCTTGTCATTAATATGTAGCACATGTTCAGCATTTCAGTCTTTATCCGTCGTCCGTTAGAGTTTTATACCCCTTCTGCATCCTTTGGAACAGCATCTGAGGATGTGCTAAATGATTAAGGGATTTCCAGTGTGCTGGGGAGAGCGCAGAGGACCGTAACATCCTCAACATATGAACTAGGATGTTTCTGTACTAATCGTTTGTCTGCTGGGATTTTAACCAGTCCCCCTTCCATCGTGGCGTTCCAGTCATAGAGAGAAGACATGTGGAAGCATTCACCCGTTGTGTCATCGTGTAAGAGGACAATTGGCATTTTTACTTGTCGTTTTTAACCACTTTTATGAGTTATGGACACCACTTCCTGTGTTGCAGAATCCGAACTAGGAGTCTGCTGTATTCTGTAGAGAGATGAGCGATATTAATCCCTCAACTGAAACATCTTGTACCACAACGAAACGAGGAAGACCTAGTGTGACAACACAAACAAGAGTGAGGTATCCCACTTCCTGTTTACTCCAGCTAACCTGGATATGTTGTTAACTGGTCTGGTTAACTGTGGCCAGCAGTGTAACCACTCTCAGTAGTGAATCCAGAGAAAGAGATGAGTCTTGGACTTTATAGGTATCTTCGTCAAATTTAATTTGATGAGGAGAGTAGAGGTAGCTGGTGTTGGGGTGAGGTCCTGAGTCTGGAGGCAGCTACAATTAGGATGACAAAGGCCGGGCATAGGGATGAGGGCAGTATGGAGGCAGTTGGCACTGGGATGAGGTCTGGCTCGGTGCAGCCTCTCGGCTCACCAAGCTTCCTCTTGCCCCTGCTGCCCGGCCCGTCTCTCCGCACACAGAGAGAAGGGGTGAGGGGAGGTCACAGAGACCAGAGGAAATGGCTCTCTAGAAACGCATGGAAAATACGTCTGTGCTTCGTATCAGCCTGGATGCTAACTACAGGAGAGCCCTCGGTGCCAGGGAATGTTGTTTTTCTCTTTCTCTTTAAAAAAAAAAAAATATTCGAATGAGAGAAAATAAAGCGTGGCTCCTGTTCTGAATGCTGTTATTTAAGGCTCTGTCCTCAGTGCTCTTGCAGGCCTCTTGGTCCTACAGCTGCTGCTCACTCAGGGATACTGGAACAACACAGGGGGACTTAGGTACAGCGTCTGCCGCCATGCTTGATCCCTGTGCGGTGGGCCTCCAGAGCCTCTCAGTGAATCACAGTCTTGATCAGGTCATCTCGTCGGCTAGGGGGAGAAATTAGAAGCCAAAATATTCTCCACGCGAGAGTGATGGCTTTTCCTCAAATCAAACCGGCGCTGAAGCCGCAAACCCATTATTCGCCAAGCACACGTCTGCAGTGCGACGCCATGAGACACACACTCTCTGTCTGTGTGCCTGTGTGGGCACCCCTTTTACTTTCAACAAAAATAAAGCCCCTCGTAGCCGCTGTTGAATGGGAGTTGTGTGCGCACGCTCGCCAGGGATTTCCTGAGGTCGGACCAGGCTATATCCCTCCTGGATAACACACTCAGGGTACCCAACAATGGAACATGTGTGAAATCCTAGCCTGGCTAGCTTAGCTTCTGGAAATGGCGTCCAAAAACACATTGTTGTGTGTCAGCATGGGAGGCAATAAAGAGCGGGGGTGATTATCTTCATGTGGAAGGAAGCACCTGGCGCCACGTTGCCCTCGGTCGGGGAGAGGGCAGCGCTGTGCCAGGTGTCTGGCCCGCAGGTAGGCAGGTGGAGGCCTGGCCAAGGGAGTGGAGGGGCGGAGGGGCGGGGGGTGGGCATGGAAGGTGCCGTGTTAATGAGAGACAAGTGCTTTTCCCTGTGTTCCTTTCATCATGACACAAATCCCTTCTAGTTCCCCGTTGTACCTGAGTACTTCAGCCTTTCATGCTCGACTTGTGGTGACACATGGATGGTTCTTTCTGCCTCTGTGTGAAATCAACGTTTTGGCTAAAGGGTTGGGATGAATCCATGCTGCTGTCAATAGTTCATGCATCTGATCACAGCAGAGGGTTTGTCCTATTACTGTGCAAGACTCTTCCGTATGATATGATGAGGGGTCCAGACCACTGGAGACCTGCTCAGTTGAATCAACCTCTAGCCTACAGTATGTGTTTCTCCATGAGTTGTCTTCTCAATCCTATATGACTTCATACCATTTAAACATTAAGGTAAAATCATAATAGTGTGAAGATAACAATGGACATTGCAATTAGATTAAACTGTATTGTAATTACCCAGAGTACTAGTGCAGAGCCATTGAACTGCAGTGAACATCTAACCAGAAGTGAAAATTCTAACAGCTTTGTGCAAACGGGAAGATAATTGTAGGATATGTTAGGATAATTAGCACATGCCAATGTTAAATATCTCCATTTCTCTCACATACTACATCAACTACAGAACATTAGCATTGACCATTAAGGGAAATCATCAAATCTGCACTCGGTGAAGGATTTGCTGCTGTCGACCCACATGTGAAGACCCGTCTCTCCCCCCAGACCCTCCCTGGCTCCCCGCTCTGGTGGCTCACACCATGAACCCTCCAGACCAAATCATTCCGCTATTTCGAGATGTTCCCTAAAATCTCAGATATTTAGAGGAACCACAAGCAAACAAGGGACGTGTGATTTAAGCTGGCGGGGCAGGCGGTCATCGCAGCGCCTATACGCACGCGAGTGTGATTCTTTTCGTTCACCTCGTCCCCACAGTGATATAAAACAAGACCGCTGACATGTTAATGGCGCGTGTCTTGGTGTGCAGAGCCGGCTGAGCGTGGATAGAAGACTACTGTGTTCTGTCATGGTGAAACACAGGAGGACACTCCGCAGACCGGGTGTTGCTGGGGAAGATCAGAACTAGATTTCCTCTGTGCGATCTCACTGGAGCGCGGCCTAATGGAGAGGCCGCTGTTGCTCAAGTTATTAATCTTTGCTTTGAAGTAAAACACCGTCACGTTGGAACTGTGTGCTTGCTTTTGTATGCCACATGATATTTCAGCATTAGACTGTGTATATAGAAGTGGGTGGGAGTGAGGCGCAGTACAACATCCACAGCCTCGCTGTGTTTGAATTAGACAAGTTCAGAAAACCGCTGTAAAGAAAATGGCTTTAACAACATTGTTCTTATCCAGGGTATTGCCATGTAATTAAATAAGCGACATCCAAACAGAGGAATAGAGAATAACAAGCTTGATCATGTAATGATTGTATAATAACAAACTTGATCAGGTAGTGAATGTGTAATAACAAGCTTGATCAGGTAACGAATGTGTAACAACAAGCTTGACCAGGTTATGAATGGCCTTTAATTGGGCCTAAGAACCTCTGCTGTATATCTCCTAATGTGACGGACGTGCATGCCAGAGCCAGCTGGGACCGTGCCGGGACACCTGTGTGGATTAAGTCCCAGCGTCCGGTTATCCGCCGGAGAGCCTCTCCCAGCAGTGTGGAGACTAGACTGATGAATGACCCCTGCTTTCCTGGGCCCAGAGCAGGGCTTCAACACAGCACAGAGAGCTGATTCTCTGATTTCACACTGGCAGTTGCTTGTATAAACTGCTTAGTGTGGAGTGGGCCTGCGTGCCTTAGTGGGGGATAGGAGAGAGGAGAGAGGGAGAGGAGAGAGAGAGGGAGGAGAGAGGGAGACAAGAGAGGGAGAGGAGAGAGGGAGAGGAGAGAGGGAGAGAGGGAGAGGAGAGAGGGAGAGGAGAGAGGGAGTGTAGGGAGGGAGGAGACAGGGAGAGGAGAGAGGGAGAGGGAGAGGGAGAGAGGAGAGGAGAGAGGGAGAGGAGGAGAGGAGAGGAGAGGGAGAGGAGAGAGGAGAGGAGGGAGGAGAGGGAGAGGAGAGAGGGAGAGGGATAGCAGGGAAGGGGATGGCTCAATGGTAGGGCATTTGACTGTAGTCCAAGAGTTTAACGCCCCCTGTGCGGCTCATTGGATTAAATAGTTTCCTAAATAAATTCATTTGTATTATTAGGTATATATCTGTGACATGACTGGATTCATATGACGCACAAGATAAACTTGTTTGGCAGGCAACCTTGTTTGTTTTTGAAAGACTTACAAAAGATTTCAAAAGCCTGTTTAGTGACACTATATACAGTATATATACCTTCATGGTACACGTTTCCAAAATTCAAAAGCATTTGATACGAGCGTTTCTGTTTGACACCATGCTGCTCATCTCCACCAACATGCCGCAATCCAAAATGGCCGCTCTGAAAAGACCCAAGGCCCAGTCAACCTCCAGAGAAGACAGTAAGCACAGGCCTGCTTGGCTCCTATCATCCTCAGTTCCCAGTGGGAGACTACTGTCCATGTGAGACTACTACATGAAGACATGTAAGACAGGGGG
The DNA here is from genome assembly GCA_023658055.1 of Thaleichthys pacificus. Classification (NCBI taxonomy): domain Eukaryota; kingdom Metazoa; phylum Chordata; class Actinopteri; order Osmeriformes; family Osmeridae; genus Thaleichthys; species Thaleichthys pacificus. The sequence goes on along the minus strand of CM042855.1, from coordinate 14,887,678 downwards.
CAGTGAGTCCGCAACAGGACCAGCCGTGTTTAAGCAACTGCTTCATGCGTATGGCAAGATGTCATCGGATTCTTCGAAGAGAAGAAAATATACAATCATGAGAAAGTACACTGCATTGAGAAAGAGCCCTGAGGGAAGATCGTTGAGTAACGTTTTAATTTCATATAAAAATGTGTAAAGACACGGAAAAATAAACCCTGAAGGCTTTTGGAGCTGTCGACTAGGTTTCCTCCAGTTTGGTTCAACTACATCTGTTTCATGTGCACACTGAGGATTGTAGCGAAGCATTTCCTATGATGCTTGGTAAACGCCTGACAATGTGTATTTGTGTTACAATGTGTAATTGTTTACAGGGAGAGCATACAATAAGGTCAGCCTTAAGTTATGTCTACAGTTAAACTGAGAGAAAACAAGCAAGATACTCATCTGGGATGTTAGCAATCATATTGTAGTACTCCTGTAAAATATTTCAAAGGAAATAGTGCTCTGACCAAGATTTGTCCGGCTTCGACCAAGCACTTCTGATCCATGAGCATCGGCTGTACGTTCTACGCGCACTGAATTCATGAAAGGTCAAATGTCACTTGCAACCTGCTAATGGCGACAATTTGAACGTTGCTTTGTCTTCTGTTGTAAAAACAGGAATATACACCGGAACTGATCCAGTAACCCTTCTGGACCGGGTCCTCCTCTGGTGTTATGGTTTGGGATTTTGAAGGTGTCAAACCAAACCACAAAGCGTGTGCGCATGAACGATTCAGACTTCAGACATAAGCCTCCTCCTCTGTCACATGGGATCACGAGCAATTACGAGAAAGAAAGAGCTTTCAGAATCCAGTTCATAGAGCGAGTAGTCCAGATTTTTTACTTTTGCCCAAGTTGACATGTCTGTTGGAGTTAGATGTGAGGGCCCAGATCAGAGGCAGGCCTGGCGGGTGGGCTTCTGTCACAACAGGCAACAGCCTTTGAGCGGATTGGAAACAGTTCAGATGGTACGAGGGGGAAGGAAGTGGGTTTGTACCAGCGATGCTTTTTCACATAATCCCTTTGTCGGTATTAAAGATAAATCCCCTCTCATCAAGGTGACATCATTCTTATTCCGGTGTGGACAGACTGGACGTCCTTGCCGGGTCAAGCCAGAATTAAGATCAAAGGTTATGAGATTATGAGTTGTATTGGCCACTGATTAGGAACAATATTGTAGTAGCTAATTTTTTATTTTGTACTAACGGTTTAGAGAACATAACATCATACTATCTAGCTATGTACCTGTCTGTCTCTCTGTCTGTTTGTCTAGTTATCTATCTGCGTTGCCAAAACAGGATTTTATATTATTTTCTAGCTCCAAGTTCACCTTGTTTTAATTCGGAATGCCTTCAAACCATCTATCTCTTCAACGGAACTCTCTGTACCCTGTCCAACGCACCTTGACACACTGATACCATCTACTTTGGATATCATAAACGATCCCTTACTCTAAGCCGATGACAGGATCGACTTCCTATTTTACGGTCATCCCTACTTTGTTTTGAGGTCAAGCAGCTAAACTAGCTCATTATTCCATCATTCAAACCGTCTGAGACGGTCTGTTCATCAACGCTGGATTCCACCTGTCATCGTTAACATCCTACAGATGACGACCAGGGGAACTGTTTTTGTTCTCACATGAACAGGTGGCAGCAGAGTGGAGTTGGCAGGTTGCGTTAACAGGCTGGAAGGGGTTAGCGAGAGCCGGGGCTGGTGTCGTTACCGTGGTAATCACTGCCGGAGCACCCGATGACGTATCCGAGGCTCCAGGAACGCGGAAATGAACGAACGTGTGTTTTAACTGAATCCTTATTTTCACAGACTTCAAAGGAGCCAGTGTTATGATCTGATTTGGTTCAGGGTGATTCTAATTGTATCAGATAAATGAAGAAAATGCAAAATATGCCCCTGAAGGAGTAGAGATATTCATCTCAGCAGCTACAGAACTGGAATATAATGACCTTATGCTAATGACCCTGGAAAAGGGCCTGATGACTGAGACACTCAGGGTTTAGGGAAAAGCAGTTTTACACTCAGAACAGGTAATTGTCACTCGGTTATAGATTGAATTATGTTTTATTTATGTTTAAAAGCCAACTTTGGAAACAAAATATCTCTTTTTGCAACACAGAAAAGAGGCACACTTCAGAATAACTGACTACTTGACTTTGGTCTCAGCTTTCATGCACGATCGTAAACGAGATACAGTCAGTTTGGCATCAAGATGCTCTTTGCAATGATCTCGCTCACCCTTGCACTTCTCTAAAGGGAAATACTTTCATCATAGTTTTTAAAAAATATATATTTGTTTGTCCAGCTTGCTATCACATTTCAACCTATTTGATTGTTTTCAGTGGAACCTCATGGCGAGAATAACCCTACCATCAAAGACCAGTTGCAGTATCATTTACTGCATGGAAAACCACTGGAGACCTAACCCAGATCAATGAATATTTAAGTTATTATCTAAGTCCTTCTGCCTTTTACTTTAAAAACTGGATGTTGTCAAACTCGAAATGTAATTCAGAGCAACGGAAGGTTCAAGGGGCGTTTAATAATTAGGAAGCAAGAATGATTATTATCTGTGAAGCTTTCAGAGACATCAAAGAGACAATAAGAATGTTTGTGGATATGAAAAACAGTACATTCCGAGGAAATGTAGTGCATTTCTGTAAACAGAAATGTGTAATAGTTGCTTTGAGTATAACGCACTGTGCCTGCTTATTATTCCTGTCAGTTTGTCAAATCCAATCATTAATTTGAAACTCTTTTTATAAACGCACGACACGAAGGGCTTCACAGATGCCCACACGTCAGCAAGGAACCCGAGGACAATAACAGAGTAAAGCCCTCAGATTAAGACGAGGAAAAACTCCAAAGTTGTCAATGGCACGAAGTAGAATGTCCAGACTGCCCGTCTCCACTTCTGAAACTTCCGTGTGCGAAAACTCCAGCAGATTTACAGTGTATGATTGATCGCCGTAACAGCATTTGAAACAGCTAAATTTCAATAATTCTTTGTTTATGTCACACAACCTGGTCCTAACCCTAACCCCTTGCCTTGGCAGCCATGACGGTATGACTGGTATGACAAGCTTGCCCGGAGATTAAGCACCACGCTTGGTGTGTGTGTGTCTTCGGGGACTGAAGCATAACAAACTCTTTTTCAACCCCATTGTAGCGTGCATTCTTGTTTTGGCTTTGCGAGACAGTTGAGGAGTTTTTTTTCTTCACCCAAGTCATGTCGAGTAACAGCAGGCTCCATTAAGTGTTGTTCTAGTATACACAAGGTGACCACAAGTATTCACACTTACTTATGCTGTCTCTAATCCCAAGGTCAGATAATGTTGACCTACACTGCCACAGTACAACAACAGTACACGTCCATCTTTGTCATCGCTGGCCTTGACCCTACAGCACAACAGTACAACCATGCATTCTGGGGATGGGTACAGCTCAGTGATAGATCATGTGACTGCAGACCAAGAGGTCCCCAGGTTTAAAAACTCCCTTTCATATCATTTTGTATCAAAGCATCTGCTTTTGAGTAGATTCATTTATAAAATTACTTTATCGTGGCTGATTGTTCTCTTCTCATGCTTCTTATTTTGTGAACCAGTGGTTACTTTGCCTGGTAGCTGAGATGTGGTCAGCGTCTGGTCAGTTCAGACAGTTACTTGACTCTTCCCACTGAAATACAGTTGTAACAATGCACCTCGGATTCTTAGAACTCTGCTGTACATTCTAAGTGCACCATTTGTCGCTTTGGATAATGGCGTCTGCTAAAGGATTTAAACGACATATGTAATATTGAATGGGTCAGTGTATACTGTAGGTTAAACCCATTTATTCCAGACCAAGACTTAGTCTAATAATAGAGCAGTCTGGAATGTCCTCCACATCTTAAAGGATCTACAGGCATCCCCCCTCAGCATCATATCTCCCCTCCTTTTCCAGAGTTCTTGCCATCATGAACCAATCTTCAACATGCTGGAAAAAGTTCTCTGGAATGACAATTAAAGGAACAAAGAGCAACCTACTCAATGAACCAAAACAAATTGGAGAACCAAGTTGTTGCCAAGCGCCTATAACTGTACAGCAGAGTTTTATATACTGTAAAATCGGTATCCCCGAGTGACGGAATTAAGAGTTTGCATTCGTCTAAATGTGGATTAAAATAACAGATTTTGTTGCAGATAAATGTTAGGCCTTTACTAATTTGTGTAACTTTGGCTCTAAGAAAGCCATTACACCTGTGTCTCCACAGGTTCAAGACTGGTGACGTGTTGTTGCACTGTTATCGTTAGGCTTTTGACAATCTTGATCTTTGAATTGAATAATACAATGGGATTAGTGTGAAGCCTTTGATGTCCATTATTCTTGTATTTGAGGTACCTATTAAGACGGCGTTCCTCTTTGATCAGTTCAATCAGAATCAACGTCAGAGTTGTCCTGCAGAAGCTGTCCGGCCCAGTACCAGATCTTCTGCTTGGATTGACACACTGAGACCTGGGAGGTGAGGTTTACGGAAGCGACCCCTCCTCTCTAAGACCCAGCAACCAAGACCTCATCCTGGAAAGTTTTCGTGGAACTCTAACTCTAATCATCGAACTCTACTCTACTCTGCCAAAAACTGTCTGAGGGCTAGGCAGTAGAAAAGGTTTCCCCCCCCCCAATTTTTTAAATATATATATATATATATATATATTTTAAATTAAATACATTTATACAAATGTACATGTTGCACAGTGTTAGAATCGGACTGTCCTCCAGGGTATTGCTTTCCATGTACAGAGACAAACTCTCCCCCCTCTCACTCTCTCTCCCCTCTCTCCTCTCTCTCTCCTCTCTCTCTCTCTCTCCCCTCTCTCCTCTCTCTCTCCTCTCTCCCCTCTCTCCTTTCTCTTCTCTCTCTCCTCTCTCTCCTCTCTCTCTCTCTCTACCCTCTCTCCTCTCTCTCCCCTCTCTCCTTTCTCTTCTCTCTCTCCTCTCTCTCTCTCTCTACCCTCTCTCCTCTCTCTCCCTGTCTCTCTCTCCCCTCAGCAGAGGGCGGGGTTGTTGACCCTGGACATCTGAACTAATTAGCTCTCGCCTCCCGGAGGCTCCCATTCTTGGCCAGCCTTTCGTCCAAGCCTTGCCAGCCTTGCCTCCCAGCCTCATCTCCCAGCCTCGAATGCCTCAGCTTCCCAGCCTCTCCAGCCTTGCCCGCCTCACCTCCCAGCCTTGCTAGCCTCGCCTCCCAGCCTTGCTAGCCTCACCTCCCAGCCTCACCTCCCAGCCTCACCTCCCAGCCTTGCTAGCCTCGCCTCCCAGCCTCACCTCCCAGTCTTGCCCGCCTCCCAGCGTCTCTGGCTGCGCCTCCCCGGGCCATCGTGTGTGAGAACCAGCATCTCAGACTTGTTTTGAGGCGAGTTCAAAGTCATTCATGGAGGACGGCTCTTTGTTGTCCTCCTCCATGAAGGGACTGAAGGACCGAGGGAGGTGAAAAGCATCGCTATGACGACTTCAGTCATGTGTGAAAATAAGCGCCGGTGTATTATCACAATAATTAACACGTAAGAGCGTTATCAAGAAAGAAAATAGTCAAATAAAGGATCTTGCTGTGCTGTCTTTGTTATGTAGCTCAAGAGGAAATTGAAGTAATGAGTTTGTTTTAGTCCCGCAAAGTGCTTAAATTGTAGACAAGGGTTCTAATGTCAGGCTTGGAGTTGCAAATTGAAGTGTTTATGTGCTGTCATAAGGGTAATTATGGCACAGGATGTCCAAATTAACACCACTACCTGTGTATGTATGTGTGTGTGCGTGTTTGAGTGTGTGTGTGTCATATTATTTTTCCAGATGATTAGGTGACCATTTTGAGAAAGTGGAAAATTCAGAGCAGAAATGAGGAAGAGAGTGTGAACATAGCAAAAAACTTTATTCTTTGATAGAAAACATTTGTGACACAAATATATCCAGACTGCAGTAAAACTAACTAACTTTTATAAAAGCCTGTTCGGGCAGGATTGGCTGTGCTTGAGCGCCAAATGACGTTCGAGTAATTGCACATGGTGGGGAAGCTTTTGATGTTCTGAACACCTTACAAGGAGATTGAAGCCAGAGGTTTACTAGGTCTATGAAACACTCGGGTTTCCCACCTCTCCTACATCCTACAGTGTATAAATAGATCACGGGATACACAATTAACTTGTATATGCACAGTAATTAAGTAAGTAGAGCAGAAATTGTCTTTCGTGTAGCTCCTCAGACGATGTTTTCAAAGCGATCGGACAGCAAACATCATACGTGACTGCCTGTCGCAGACTGCGGAGGTATGGAATCAATTCAGTGTGATGTAAAAAGTTACCGTATATCTATAGAAATCTTTTCAACATAACTGTTTATCCATATGTTTCTTGTTTAAGTCTCAAATCGGTTCCTTGCGCAGCTCGGTAAGACATGAAAAAGTTACGAATTAGGCAGTGACATGCAAACAGGTGGACTCCTCTAGAAATATCCCAGCTAAGCTAATGTTTACTCAGAGAACAGACGGAGCGCTCAGAGTGATTATCATTCCACACCCCGTCCAAGAATCCTCACGGCTCGGTTTCTTGTTAAGGTATCAACCACAGTGGTAAAGATCTCATCAACCACCTCTGGATGTGAGAGAGCACAGAGAAGAGGGCGCCGGGTCACGTTAGCGCCACACAGAGAGCTGTGCTAAGCTGACCTGGGACTGTTCACTGGGTCTGGAAATGGAAGATTTATTTTCAATCAGATACAGATTTTTTGGGGAAAAACTTTGCACTGAAGTTACATTAACTTCCATGTAAGCGAGACCTATAGTAAAAGTAGTCAGGGAGTCAGCTGGCTGAGCGGTGAGGGAATCGGGCTAGTAATCCGAAGGTTGCCAGTTCTATTCCCGGTCATGCCAACTGAAGTTGTATCCTTGGGCAAGGCACTTCACCCTACTTGCTTCCGGGGGAATGTCCCTGTACTTACTGTAAGTCGTCTGCTAAATGACGAAATGAAATGAGAAATGAAAAATATAGGCTACATAATAGTAGCTATGTAATTAAATAGCATTAGGTGTCAAGCAGCGTAGTTTTACGTAAACGTGTAAGAGGGCACAATATGGAGGAGGGTGGGAAGGGTAAATGGATGATGTAAAGGTTGAAGGTTAGTCTTACCGAACAAATGTAACTACTGGAGTGAATATGGATGGATTCAGTCAAAGATGCATTTCGCAGATGAGGGATAAGACAAATCTGTCCTCCTCCTGGAGAAGAACAGACTGTTTTTTCGATGAAATCAAATCCTTTGTGTTGCTCTTCGAATCCTGGTTCTTCTTCCGCGAGCGAGAGGGGTGTACCAGATGGCGTGATAGTGTTAGTCAATAATTTAACCTTTCACACTGTCTTGTTGTTATTAAGCAGCCCTTACAGAATGTTATCAGGCTTTCCTGTGCACTCTGTGTCCTTGGTTACAATTAAACAATGTGTGACGGGCCTTATCGCAGCACCAGCCAACACAACTACTTGTCAGCTAACCCCCCTGTTCCAGACACGCCCTCTTGAGGGCACAGTGCCCACTGTTGCTGGAGCTACAGGCCCTAGGCCACCCGGCTTGTTCGGCCATTTTGTTTTCGAGGATGAAATCAAACTCTGCGTTTACTCGGGTAACACTGTCCAGGTGTTTCCGACGCTGGCAACCATGAAACGCGTCTCTCTGAGATTTAAACCCTTAAGTGGTGGAAATGTACTCGGAAATGTGTGGAATTAACAACATAACTGTGATTTACGCTAGGAATAGTTTACATATATACTGTCAACATGTTGTTGCCAAACGCCTGTATAAATGTACCTGTGTTATGATTATTTTGAAAAAGGACATGCTGTGAGATTCTGCTGAGGGCTTTCAGGTTGAGCCTGCTTCCTCTTCACCAAGGTTCGCTCCGGTAGCTTGTATGACGAATGCCTCGTTCTTGTCCTCCATCCTGCTCCTCTCGCTAGGTTGTCCTTGACATTTGGGGAGGTTGTGAAGGTTTGCAGGGCCTCCTGGGACGATGCCAGGCAGAGGAGACAGGAGAGGCTGCTATGTGGTGAGGGAGGTGATGGGTTTCGCAGCAGTGTCAAACTTTAAACTGTAAAACAGAGACACTGACCCGTTCAGACAGACGGGCAGGCAGGCAGACAGGAATATCTCCTTGCAGGATGTGTTGACTTAAATTTGGTTTATTTTGTAAATAACCAGCTACAGGCTTTATTTAGAAGTTATTCACAAGCATTTTAATGGCAATTTCAAAGCCTTAGGATAAAAGAGGGCGTCAAAATGTTGAGCTGTTTTATGCATGGAGGTTCATGAGACCAACAGGTCCCGTTATTAAGCCCTCAAGGTGAGACTGAATAACGTCCCCAGTTGAGCGTGAGGACATGCTGCACGGTTACCGGGTTAGCATGCGGGACATTCCCGGAATTCTGCTCTCCTCCTTTTATCTCTTTTCATCACCACAATGGAGCTGTTGTAAGAGGAGGAGAAACTAATAAATCCTCCGGAATAGTGGCCACGACCTTGCTGACTTGGGTTTGAGCTAGTCTGTGGGCTTCCATTTATAGTGTGGCAGCGTTTCCTGCCATTGTGCGCCAGGAAACCCCAGGCCTCTTGGCTTCTCTTGAAAGCCCTGCCCATTTTCATCAGACTGAACCTACAGGCACACCACCCAGACACACACACACACTCTACAAATCCTCGCTCACGCAAGGCGCATGCGTGCCTCGTGGAAGTTTGCCCCCTCTCTCTCTCTCTCTCTCTCTCTCTGTCTCCCCCTCTCTCACATACGCACGCACTTTCAAACACTTGTGGAGTGCCTGCCTCTCACCACTAACTAGATTAGCAGAGAATCAGAAAGAGAGAGGGAGAAACAGAGAGTGAAACAAGAGGGCCAATATTCTTACCCTCACCAAGTTCAGATTTTCCCAGAACCTTATAGTACAGTACATAAAGCCTTTGTTGACCTAAAAAAAAATACTATTGCACAGGAACTCAGATTCTATGTTGTTACCCTTGTTTCCACATTGTCTAACAATGCCCTGGGACCGTGATTTTGGTATCCCTATCCAAGGACCCATGAGATTTTTCCTGGCCGGGTCAAATGTTCAGGGAATACTCCCACTCCTGCCTATAGAGGCTCCCAGTACCTCCCCAGCTGTCTCCTCTGGAGGAAGTGCCTCACCTCATCAGCAACATGAACAGATTGTTGATACAGGATATGGACGTTGCCCACATGTTCAGCTTGATGACCCCTGTCAGAGAGCAGCGTCCGGGACGCCAAAACGCAGAGTTGGGAAAGACATCAGGACCCGCCAGGTGATCACCGCAGCCTGACTCAAACGTCCGCCAAAAATCCCAAATCATCGGACGACGCTGACGTGATTGCATCCCCGAGGTCGAGGTCTCGGTGTAGATGTCTGGTCGAACTTCTGTAATCGCAGGAAGTCAGTTTATTGCGCCTATTACTTTCTCAGATATCCGAAGTGTGTTCCGATTGAAGACTCATGTTCCCTTCCATCCTCCTGGGTACAAGGATGGAAACATCATCCACACGCGTTGAACAAGGGACCCCAAAAACACACTTTAAACACTATTCGGAGATGTCTTACTACTGGGAATGCATTTCTAGACCAATGTGAGGTCACTCGAACGTCTGATAGGATAACGAGTATGCTGACACCTCAGCTAAGACAGGAGCCATGCGTATGAATTATGGTGCAATAATTCTCTTGAAATTGCCTTTAAAAATACCTGAACAGACTCCAAGTCTTGCTTGTTCCCAGTTGTACTGGGTCCAACCAGCATCAATGGGTCCCAGTAATTGTGCATCACCTCAGAGTGTGTGTCTTGTTCGTAACTATTGAGCTCTAACTGTAGACGTCATAAATCATTTTTCCAAATGTTTCAAAAACGCTGTCTTTCTACAGCATCTCACCCCGCTCTGTCCCATCAGACACATTTAGTATCAGCGTGTATTTTATATCTCAAAGCTGAATTCAAGAGGAAGAGATGGCGTCCAAAGAAAGCAGATTGTGAAGATCGAATATGAACCAGGTGCAGAGTTTGGAGGCTCTTCACAAGAATCTTACCAATGAACTTAACAACCTGGAAATATTCTGACAGCGCTGCCTTGTCTGACTCTGTGAACTCAACATCACTCCTCGGTAAACTGTCTTACTTGGTTATTATGAAAACTAGAAAATTCCCTCATAATCTCCTCTGTTGACCTATTTTGATTTGCAGATACAAGCATTTTCCTCTCATTCTTTATTCTACTGTGAGTTGTTTACAAACATGAACTGGAACCATAACATTTTCCCAAACCCGATGATCTCCAATGACTAGCTGAGATATGCTACACTTTAACTTGAACAGGAGAACAATGGTTCTGGAGAAACATCGACAGTTACCTACTAAAATTCCTGTTTTGTTTCATGTTTTAAAGTTTAGGGCAACAGTTTTAATTGGGGAGGTTCTAACTGCACGTTTGATTTACGGCTGGACATGCTTTTAGGATAAAAGAGTATCCCCTTGCAGCACTAACAAAAAGATTGATGCTTTTTTCATGTCATAAAACCTGTGTTATGGAACCATGGAGAGAGCGGATTTTATTCAGGTGCTGTTTTACGGATATTTCCAAAGCTGCCCGCGTTAGCAGTTTGGACGACTGAACGTTCACAGCTGGAGGTGGAGTACTGGGAGCTTTATCCTGGACCAACGACTGAAGACGAGAGTTTTGTCCAAGCTGTGCGGGCGTGCGGTCGAATCTGTAGGCGTGGTAACCGGAAGATACGAAGCGAGAGGAGGAGTGCTTGTTTTACATTTACATTTAGTCATTTAGCAGATGCTCTTATCCAGAGCGACTTACAGTAAGTACAGGGACATTCCCCCGAGGCAAGTAGGGTGAAGTGCCTTGCCCAAGGACACAACGTCATTTGGCACGGCCAGGAATCGAACCAGCGACCTTCTGATTACTAGCCCGATTCGCTAACCGCTCAGCCACCTGACTCCTGACTTTTGTGTTATTAGCATCACATTAGAAGTGCCATGTTCTCCTCTGCTTGAACGAGGAAGAGGTTAGCAGTGTGCGTGGAAAGTCAGCTGCTTACCTTGGCAGTGGGGATGAGACAGTCTGGAGAGGTTCAGAAACAGGTCAACCATGGAGGAGGCAAACAACGCTGAGAAGCTGATGTTAAGTCTAGGTTGTTAAGTGAAGAAGGACTTTCCCATACTGCACAATTTCATGGTGTCAGATGTGAAAGAGGACCCATTGTTTCGTTTGCTTTGATTAATAAACATGGGTCTTTATCTGACTTTATTAAAGACTTGACACACACACACACACACACACACACACACACACACAGGCCAAACACACCCTCATTCTATTTGAGGTTCTTGGCATAGATTTCTGAGAACAACAAAAGACTATCATAATGTCACATCTATACTCATGTTGCGTGGATGTGAGTCAAGATAAGTGTTCTTCACATCCTCAAGCTACTTTTAGATGTATCCTGAGAATTCACAACTCTGAATCGACTGAGAATCTTATTCTAGACGAGCATTAATAAGGCCTTCGGTGAGGTTTTCCCCTCAAGTTGGATGAAAATCACATTTATTTTTTATTTTTTATTATTATTTTTTTTTACGACCTGGTGACATCAACAATGACCGAGGCAAACATAACGTAACCTTCCATGCTGGAACTGGTGATTATAAATTGGCATTGCATGAATCAGAGTGTGAAATAATAACTAAACCAAACCCACAAGAGAGGACAAAAGAGACTTGAAGTCAAAGGACTGAAACTTCAGCTCACTCTAAGTACGGGGGGAAATGGACGTTGGACAATCTCCTCGAGTTGAGGTTTGAACCAAAAGGCGTCACTCAACATCTTGACAAACAGAAGTGCTGTTCTCTGTTCTGCTTGAGAAACGGGAGTGGCACCTATTCAAAATGAGACATTATTGTCAATATCCACGTCCATGAATCATCAGGACATGGGAGAAAGCTCTCTCTCCCATGTCCTGACAGCTTTCTCCTTCAGAATGGATGGTTTCACAAGACTTGGCGTACTGTAGATGAGTCTCGAATGAAATAAGAGTGTCAGATGGCTGAGCGGTTAGGGAATCGGCCTGTTTATCAGAAGGTTGCTGGTTCGATTCCTGGCCTTGAAAAATGGAAGTTGTGTCCTTGGGCAAGGCACTTCACCGTACTTTCCTTGGGGGAATGTCCCTGTACTTACTGTAAGTCGCTCTGGATAAGAGTGTCTGCTAAATGATTAAATGTAAATAATAGGAGCCATGAAAATCCCTCTTAGAGATGTTGGGTGGAAATATACATGAGTAGTTGTACTTATTTTGGTTGCTGTGCTGTTGTCATGGTCCTAACCTCATGTTTAGCAGCTAGTTTATCAAGCTCAACTGTCAGTCTTCACCTCCACACGTACTTTACTCTGGAAAGTTGCCTGTAACGGTTTGAAGGAGGGCTTTTTCCTTCTCTATACTTAGTTAATTAATTATTCTCAAAATTGAATGACATTAACATCATTACTGCATTACGTTTTCCTCAACAAGGATAAAATCAATACTATTATCAAGGTTATCTTTATAAACTTGAGCACCAATGGTTTTTCAACTGGGATAACAAATATTGCAATGTTCTGAGGCTCAAAAACAGATGTGGATACTGCAAAAAGAAAAGTAAATATTTACCCTCCATTTTTAATTAGGAACTAATTTCTCTATGAAATTAAGCATCACCTCATGACTCAAGCAAACATCAGACCAACGAGGAATTCTCTAAAGTGTATGCGCATAGAATTTTAAAAAGCAAGAAGAAATGATTTAAAAATAGCAACAATGTGGAAGCAATTTATACTAATTAGGCTTTTATTTATGGTCCAAAAATTGGGCGGATTTGAATTGTTGATGATGTTTTTTCTCGTTTACTTTTTTTTCTCAGTATTTCCCCAACGCTTGCTCTCCGAAAGAAGATCAAAGGATCTCCACTAGAATAGATGCTAATGATTCGTGCCTGAGATGTCTTGAGCTCAAGAAAAATAGTCAATTTAGAGTCTACAGACTACAGTACGTGGACATAATTAGCAAGTCTGTGTGTGTCTTTCACTCACGTAGCCTACTTGCACTGACACCAACTTGCAGAAGTCCCTTCACCTCCGGGCGATGGCGTTCATGACCTTTGCCACCCGAACTTCCTCATCCAAACAAAACTTAACAGAGACGGTGTTTACTAAGTTACTAAGTACAGACTAAACATACATTTTAACTGTGTGCTGTACTCGGACCCCCCTTCATCCCGCCCACCAATCATTACACTCCAAAAGAGGAAAACCAATCAGATTCTTTTCCAGCATCTTAATTTACATGAGTGTAGCTGGAGGCAAAAAAACCCTCCCCCTTCCCCCTTGTATTTTAATGAACCTAAATGGTCCGGTCCAGATCGCGCTGAAGGAAGGTGCATTATGTAGGTGGGAGGTTACCAGGCTATTGAAAGACAATTAGCATGAAGCCCAGACCCGGGAAATGGGCATTGAGTCTGCGGAGAGCGAGCCTGACAGAGTGAAAAGATTAGGACTTGAGAAAAGATAGCAGGGCATGGGAAAGTCTTGAAGAGTAATGGACTGGCTGAATTTAGCGAATGAGTAAAGAGGGACAATTAGGCAATGAATGTTATTGTGAAAATTAATGTGCTCTAAACAGCTGCCAAGTGTGCCTGCATTCCTACATACCAAAGAAGGGCCGATTGTTCGTACGTGATTGAACGTATAAATGCGAGCCTGTCAAAATGTGAAAGACGAGTGAAGTGGCGGCTTTTTGCAAACTATTCAACGATGAAATTCTTACAGGTGTTTGGTTTGTTTGACATCCGTCAGTCCAGTTTCGGTTTCTTTAAATGAGGTTTGGCGGGCAGATGGAACCCCCTGCGACTGAGGGCGGCCATCTTGTCAGGAGTTGTGTTTGTTTTGCGGGTGAAATTTCACAGCAATTTGTGGTAACAAGCGAATTTGACCCCTTAGCATTATGGGGCATGTGGCACGACTCCATCAAAGGACCTTGCCAACCATTCAGCCACCCCACAGCAGTCAATCTCCAATGTATAGGAAACGAATTATCCTTGTGGTATTTAAGATTATGACCTTCATCCAATGCAATTTCCTACACACGTCACTATCTATAAACGTCCAAGGTTACAAAACTGTAGGTTGCAGACTGGCCTCTATCAAACTGGCAAGATTAACACGAGAACATTGGAAATTTTACATACAGCTGCCACTATGTGTAAAACCCTCTATTTCACTACACAATGCAACAGCCAGGCGGTATTGACAGACTGTAATGAGCTCATTATGTGGCAGCTGTTCATGTGCTTTAAACCGTAGCTGAGAGAAGAACTCACCAGCACAATTATGAGCTGAACATGTCCAGGCTATACGGTAACTGATGAAGATATACGTCGCAACTCAGAGATGGACCATACCATTAAGGTTGTAAGTATGAATGTGATTCTGTGTTGACGTGTATCAAAGACTTTCCAAAGTTTCACACTGGAGCACTGTTTCTTCTGTGTCTCCAAAACCCAAGTTGACACAATGAAGAAGATTTCAGAACGCATCCAGTGTTTTTATGATGGGGTTGTGGCCTGACAGAAAGAAAACATTTAGATAAGAAACCCACTCACAAGATGCATTCTTAGGGACTTGGCCCTGGCTGCTGTTTGTGTACTTAAGCCTGTGATATGTGCTGTGGTTTTGGCCTGGCTTCTACATGTTGACCAATGCATTTTCAGTGTTTTTGTCTTGAAGCTGGGAACAGGGTGATTTATGGGTGACCCTGTGCAGGACTGGTCCGTTGATGAAACTGTCTAACCAGTGATTCGGGAGATGCAATGTGTAAGATGTTCTCTTCTGATCTCTTCTACATCGAAATGTAGGATTATTGATAATCTCTCTCAAATGTGTAGTAACTTCTTAAATTTCGTTTTTTAACATCTTGTGGATGTCATTTGTGATCTCATCGATTGTATGTATTGTATGTTTTTGCATTTAAAAAGCCCCCCCAAAAAAATATTTGACAATCTATGTTCCCATTTAATTCTATTCTGCTATTTTATCAATCCTAGTTACCTTTTCATCAGGACTGGATCTTCTACAGAGTAAAGAACTGCACCACACTCCCAAAGTAAAAACAAAAAAGAAAGATCTCCAGAAACTCACGACAGACACCTCTCTTCACCCCGTGAGGCCTTACTTCACCCTGAAGAGACAGTCCTCCCCCCCGTTCTCCTAGCCCAGTGAGCTACACTGCACTTAAATCAGCTGCGCCCCCCCGAATTAGAAAACAAAACAGAATCTAAATAGCTGAGCCAGCGCTGTGTCACACGGCAAACGCGATCCAGATGTGCTTCTCCGGTTCTATCTGCGTGTGACGATGAAGAGCACTGACAGTGGCACTGGAGCTAGGAGTCTCGTCCCTCCGTTAAACCGCTTAGCGTTCATCGTACACTTCTATTCATGTTTTCAAGAGGGTGGCGAAAAAAGTCCGATAATCCCCCCCTCTTCCCTTCTGTAGAGAGCGCACCACAAAGCCAGTCATAGATACTGCTGCCGCAGATCCTCTCCCTGATGACGAGCGCCCATCTTACACGAGGACGTATCTGCCTCTCCTTGTGTCCCACTGCGTAGCTCTGCTCGGCTTTCATGTTTGTTGAAAGACAGCGCTTGGCTACAGTACACACAGCATTAAGGAACACTTATGGAGGCTAACCATGCAGCTTTGATACAGATGTGAACTCCAGGACTCTTCTAGAGGGGTGATAATTTCTAGATCTCTTCAGGGTTTTTTTCCCCCACGTGGTTTTATTTAAGGAATTGATTGGAGATTTGTCTTCCGTGCTGTAACTTGTGAACGTTTTCCAAATGTGTTGTAACAAGCTGATGTTGAACTGCATGATTGCTCATGTAAATTGATAATGTAAATTGTTAGATACAGTTCTGTGTGGCTGATATATACATGTTTTGACAAAATTTTTGATTACATGTTGTGATTAGCACACATTGAGATTGGGCAAGGATTGAGAGACATTAAACATAGTTATGAAGCCCATAGAGAAGAGCGGTTACAATTCATCAGAGATGAACCACTTCTAGAAATAGGTTTTCTTTAAGTCTCCTTCAGTAAAATAATTTCGAGGACAGTCTTGGAGAGGCATTTTTATTACAGATAAATGTGCTCTTAATTACAAGCAGCTTGATTAAAACTCAGGGAGCTGTTTTTGGTTTACCATGTCAAAGGGTCTTGGAGAACAATCAATCTTCATAACAAACTTGGAGAAGATTTTAAAGAAACTCTATGGAAGTGAGTAATATTACCACACCACATCCTCCCGTTAAACACAAGGGAAATTCAAAGCAAACAGAAAAGATACCAAAGCATTTTAATGGGTATAACATTTGATGTAACGTTTGGATTGGAAACCCCTTCGTTCAGCACTAGGCACCATGGGAAACCAACTTGAGCTCCCTTCTCACCTCCAGTCAAGACGTTAGTCTTTGGCATGGGGAGATACAGTCCATTACTAACATCTTGTTGGCATTTCACTCATTAACACTCTCTTGGAAAACAGTTTGCTCTAATTTTAACTCGACGTTGAAAGCGTAATGCTTGCTATGCGCAGTAGGTACCTCTTCCGTCACACTGAACTGCAACACCAACACACTTAATCATGTGCAGAGAGTCAGAGCCGGGTTTCTGGAGAACACTTGGTGGTGCCTCAGCTCCTCAATCCCCTATGAAAGGATGAATCCCACATGATAAATGCCTGGTATGAAATCTCAAACCCTTCAACTTGACACCCCACCACGCTCGCCCACACAGCACCAGGAGGGGGGATTCGAACGCGTCTCCTCTGCTGGTAGATTCTCTCCTGTTGTCACTGTCATTAGTAGCGGTATTAATATCTCTGCGTCAGTACGAAGCAGCCCTGCTCAGGAGGCAGGGGTCAGCATGACTGAGCATGACTAAGGAGTCAGATGGCTGAGCGGTGAGGGAGTCGGGCTAGTAATCTGAAGGTTGCCAGTTCGATTCCCGGCCGTTTCAAATGACGTTGTGTCCTTGGGCAAGGCACTTCACCCTACTTGCTTCGGGGGGAATGTCCCTGTACTTACTGTAAGTCGCTCTGGATAAGAGCGTCTGCTAAATGACTAAATGTAAATGTAATGACTCTCTGCAGGCCGGAGCCTCTTCAGGACCCTGTGGTCATCTACCCAGACCCGGGACGTCACTCCTCACCGCTTCACGGCTCTCTGCTTTCTCTCCGTGGGCCTCTCTCTCCCCGATGACGGAGAAGATAAGCATGCTGCATACCGGATCACCGAGCTACCCCCCCCCCCCAAAAAAGATTCTGTTCAATATGCCAGATGTAAATAATTGTTGAAAGGTATATAGCTGCCTCCATGGCTTGGTTCAGTGGATGTTGTCCTTGGCTGACGGGGCAGTGGCTCAGTTTTGTTTAGGTCCTTCATGGCCTTTTAGAATGTTTTTTTCAATTCAGACCAAGCTTCATTTAAACTTCCCTCACAACAGGGGCAAGGTCCTTGGGGGTATAAAATATCTTACCACCAACATTATTGTGCTGGAGCCACAAGGTGACTATTTAAAGGTGGGGTTATTTTGGGGTATTGTATAGATCATTTACCACATCACAGTCACTGGGAACCAAAAGAAGCGCCTTTTAAATAAATACTTTTTATTCTGTTATTGGCTTTTTACATGTACAAAGCATACAATGTTATAGTTTTATCAAAAGTGGAAAATACGGTGTTACGTATGTAACAAATGTAAAAAATAACTCTTCAATCTTACTTTCCCTGAAAGTAAGAACATACATTTCAGCGTACTGTATGAAAATATCCATAAAAACACAACATAAGTAATTTAAGTTAATAAACAAAAAGTAGAAACCATACATTGAAAAATAATGGACAACAACACTGAAAACAAATGACTTACATGATTTCCCATCAATACATTTCATTTTGTTTTTGTACACAAGTTCCTAGTTGTTAGGCTGGGTCATGATTCTGGTCCCAGTAGAGATGTACACCCCCAAACTCTGCTGCTCCCAAAACACTGTTTAGTGACCACGACATAATAACCCCCTCCCTAATGGACCACCGGGCAATAAAAAAGAGCCATGTCTTCCTCAATCACAAACCCTTAAGACGTCTGTAAGGCAGGGGACTCAAACGATCCCTGTTCTCGGAGTGCTAAGCCAGTCAGCTGGGAGAAAACTCACCCAGGAAGAAATGAAGACAGAGACTTATTGGGATAAAGAGAGAGAAGAGGGGGGGGAGAGAGAGAGATTGGAGGATGGAGTACCCTGCTTGAGTCATAACATTTGCAGACCTGTGTTACCGTGTGAGCAAAGTGGGGTGCTCATTTCCACTGTATCTCAATGTCTACAGGTGCAGTTGGATCAAATACACATGCTTCCTTTTAGAAAATGAGAAACCGACCCGAAAAATAAAACACACAGGTTGGGTTTTCTATTGCTTTATGGCCCGCTGGAATTCTCTTCCTGTAAGAGGTTTCAATGTTATCACTCTTCTTATCTTTCGGTTGTGAATGTGACAGAAGTTTTGCAAAGGAGAGGCAATATTGGTAATAAAGAGCAGACACGTTAGATTAAGATAAAATGAATGGATTTTTGCAGTCACCAAATTGGATTCAGACTTGGTTTTTTTTCTTTTCGTTTAAACTTTCAGTGTTAATGGATACCTTATAATGAGGCCTCAGAGATATGAATGCATGATTGTACAGTTTGAGGTTTAAAAGACTGGCAAACTCTTTCAAAGGGACTAACTACACAAAAATTCATCATAACATGTGTTTTTTTTTTCTGCCTTACTGCATTGAAGGTCGTCTTGTTAAAAAAAAAAAAAAAAGATATCGCTAGTCCATTGTTCTCTTGTAATCTACATTGTCTTTTCTTCCCAGAGAACATCTCCATATAGTACATCGTTGTAATAAATAGTCTCATACGTATTGCTCCGCCTCTCCTTCGTTGAGGATGGTCACGGAACCATCCCCGCTGTTCATCTCAATGTCTTTGGCGGCCGCGTTCTCCGGCAGGAGAGCCAAGTCCTTGAACACGTCCACGTAGTGTCCGAAGCCGGGGCCCCAGTTCAAGAGGTTGTCCCAGTTGAAGCCCACCGCCTGCGGGCCCAGTTTATGGGGCAGGGTGTAGTGGTCCCCGGGGAGTGTCTGGGCGGCGCTGGGGCCCCCCTCCGCCCTCCTGCTGGAGTAGCGTCTCTGCTTGAGCCGCCCCCCGTAGTCTTCGTCGTCCGCGTCCGACTCGTTGACCTGCGACAGCTTGGGCACGCGGGAGCTGTAGGCCACGGGCTTGTCCCGGTCGTACTCCATCTCCGAGCAGGTGAACGAGTCGTGGGAGTCGCTCTCGGACGACGACTCCGGCGCCGGGATGCCGTCGGCGGGGTTCCTGACCCGCGACAGCGGCCGGCGGCAGTCTTCCTCAGAGCTGGAGCGTCCGTGGTCGGCGCTGCAGATGCTGGGGTTGCGGGGGCGCGGCGTGTTGAGGCGCTCCACCTCCTCGATGGACAGCCCCACGGGGGGGCCGGTCTCCAGGGGGATCTGCTCCACGGGCTGCTTCAGGCGGCTGGACGGCCTGGACGTGTGGCCGTGCCCCGCCATGGTCTGGGGGCTCTTGCTGCGGCGTCCGAGCCGCGTGGCGTAGTTAAACATGGCCCCCGACTGGCACGCCTCGCCGTGCAGGTCCAGGGGGCTGCCCTCCCGGCGGCCCAGGTTGAGCTCCCTCGTCGGGGTGTTGCGGTAGAACGTCGAGGGCTTGGTGAAGGGGGCGGGGCTGTGCCTGGAGAGGGGGTTGGGGGTGGGGCATGCAGAGTGCGAGTGGCTGAGGGGGGTGGACCTCAGAGCCTGGCTGTACTGGGGCTGGTAAGTGTAGCTGCTGGCCCCCAGGGGGAGGGGTGACTGGCGGGCGAATCCCAGTGGACTGTGCCTCTGGATGGAGAACTTGGGGGTGTGGCTGCGGAACTGTTTGTAGTGCTGGATGATGTCGGCGTCCGAGGGGGCGATGCTGCTGGCGTTGTCGATGTCATAGTGCTCCATGTCGGCCTCGGGGCCGCTGCAGGGAGCGCAGGGGGCGCTGGGAACCGTCTCGTTGCTGTGGGGGAGGTCCGTCTCGTCGTAGATCAGATACGGGTTCTCCCTCTCGATGATGTCCGGTTTGGGGTTCCCCTCCGGCTGCTTGCGTACCGTCATGTCGTCCCCGTACGGAGGGATGTTGTCCGGGTCGTCGAACGCCACGTTCTCGCTCCCCTTCTTCTTCTTCTTCTTCTTCTTCTCCTTGGGCTTCTTCTCCTCCTTTGGCACTTTGGTCTTGTTGCGGCCCCTGCAGTGGTTGCACAGGATGAGGCTGAGCACCACCAGGGCCAGGGCCGTGGCACAGCTGCCCACGATGGCCGGCACGGCCCAGATGGGCAGCAGCATCTCCTCCGTGCTGGGGCTGGGGCTGCAGACGAAGCCTCCGTTGGTGGCCGACTTGCAGACGTTCCCCTGGGGGCACTGCACCCCCAGGCAGGCCACCAGGGTCTCGCACGTCTGGCCCGTGTACAGCTCGGAGCAGACGCAGGAGAAACCGGAGTGAGGGTTGGGGACGCAGCTTCCTCGGTTCTGACAGGGCCCGGAGGCACAGTCGCCGGGAGGGACACACTGGTAGGTGTACCACTGGTTGACACACATCAGGCCGTCCCAGCAAGGGCTGCTCTCGCACAGGTTGGGGCCCCGGCAGCCCATCTTCACAGACTGGCTGGTCTTGGACAGGGTGACCAGGCTGTGCTCGCCGCTGAAGGGCAGGTTGTCCCCGTTATACTTGATGTAGGCCAGGCAGCCGTCGAAACCTGCGGGGGAAGAAGAGGAAGTGAGGGTCAGAAAACAGGAAACACCCCTGAATGACAAAACGATGCCGGACTAGATGAAGGAGGATTGGGAACGTTCCAGTGGATTCTTAAAATGTCCCATGATTTCCAGGTAAACAACCAGGAGCTATAATCAGAACTGGAAGAATGTTGTTTAGTCAAAATATTCGGTTCGCTTTCGACCACCAAAATTTGAATACAGTTTCCAGAACCACCTAGACAAATTACATTTTTTTTAACAGTTGAATAAATCATTTCCAAATTATAGAGCAGAAATGTGCTTATTTTCTCAAATATGAGGACTTGCCAGTGAATCAAACCTCAGTTTAGTCATTTTATTGCTTCAAGACATGCATCTGGAAGAAATATTTTGGTGACTAATTCAAACCCTCGCTTTTGCATTGCAACACAACATAGCCTCTCAGATGTCAATGCATGTTTATTGAATTTATCCCATAGTGAATTAAATCCATTTGTTTCTCTTCTATTTATTTATTGACTTGCGCCTGGTGAAGATACAGAAGAACACAACCTTTCGACACACACTTCGAGCAGAGGTCAGAGGTCAGTCCTAGGGGTACCTAGCCCAGCTGTAACCTTTCCAAAGATGATCCAGATAATCATTGTTTGAGGCAAGGCAGTCTGCCATGGACCTGCGTGCTCTGAATATGTTTATTTTGAAATATACCCTGAGTCTTATTGTGTGAGGGAGGCCAACAAATCATTTAAGTCCTTTTTACCATATTTGTCCAAACTATCGATTTTTTTTATCATTCCCCACAAAATCCCTGAATTTACAATGTTGTGTCCCTCCCTCTGGAAGGCCTTTGTTTCACCCTGCCCAAACTATTTCTAAGTCAGGGTTGAGGACACATGATATGCTGCTTAGTCTTGTAGACTAAAGTCCATAGCAGTAAAACAAAAACAATCCTCAAAGACGAGGATAGCTGATAAATTCAACCCAAATTAACATGAGCTTTTCTCCATAAACGATGTCATAGGAAAGCAACATGGATCCTCCCACTGCAGACCCAAGGAAGAGAATGTGAGCACATCTAGTTCCCTCCAGTTCCAGTCAGCAATGTTGGACCAAGTTAGGTAGTGTTTATCAGAAGACATTAATCTGGTGGACAAGGTTTCCGTTTCGGCGATCACCCCACCCAAACACTGCACAGACCCCCACCCTGACCCTGACCCCCACCTTCTCACCCAGACCCCCCCTCACCTGCCCAGACCCCCCACCACCTGCCCAGACCCCCCTCCACCTGCCCAGACCCCCCTCCACCTGCCTAGACCCAGACCCCCTCACCTGCCCAGACCCCCCTCCACCTGCCTAGACCCAGACCCCCCTCCACCTGCCCAGACCCCCCTCCACCTGCCCAGAACACCCTCCACCTGCCCAGACCCCCCTCCACCTGCCCAGACCCCCCTCCACCTGCCTAGACCCCCCTCCACCTGCCCAGACGCCCTCCACCTGCCCAGACCCAGACCCCCTCACCTGCTGCTGTTTTCTGCTGTCCGGGCCCAGCCGGGACCCCTCCGATGGAGAGGGAGAGGACGTCCAGCCCCCCGAAGTCCTGGGTGGGGTGCTGGATGAGCCTGGCGCGCGCCCCGTCCAGCCGGAGGGCGGTGACAGAGCCGTTCCTCAGCAGCTGCAGCGTGTGCCACTGGCCGTCTGACAGCGGCGCCTCGCCCAGCGCACGCTCCACCTTGCCCCCCACGCCCGCGTCTGAGACATAGTGGATGTTCCCGTTCTTCAGCTGGGGAGGGAGGAGGAGGAGGGGGGGGGGGGGGGAGGACAGTAACAGACTCTTGGTTAGAGGAGTGGAAATGTTTCAGAATAACCTTACTGTTAGCCAGACAGACATACAGTATACTGTTGATAGAAAAAAGAGAGAGAAAAGTCATATTGATCGAAATGAAAACCCTGGTTGTTGGATAAAGAGGCCCTCTCCACAGCAGGGGCTCTCTACCGTACATCATAAGTATGAATGAATGGATAATGATTAGTTTCTGGGAAGGAGGTATGGTAATTTTATATCTCTTAGCTTAAATGGAAAAGTAATCGCAGTCTACTCCCGTTCAAAGCAACATAAGTAGCTTTCAGATGAATCGAAAATTCAAAGAAATCTGGAAATTGTGAAAAGAAAGTGAAATCCCACCAGACAAAAACATTGGTAAACCAAACCTGCATAAACAATTTGTGGGTTATCGTCTTGACGTCATATTATTCATACATTTGTACACAGGACAGAGTGTAGCTCTTCAGCCTGTAAGGTTAGGGGAGGGGGTTCTGCTGGTCTGGTACTCTGCTCAGCTCTGGAGAAAGAGCCAGAGAGAGACAGAGAGAGAGTGTGAGAGGAAGAGAGAGAGCGTGAGTGAGAGACAGTGAGAGGAAGAGAGAGAGCGTGAGAGAGAGACAGAGAGAGGAAGAGAGAGAGACAGTGAGAGGAAGAGAGAGAGTGAGTGAGAGACAGTGAGAGGAAGAGAGAGAGCGTGAGAGAGAGACAGAGAGAGGAAGAGAGAGAGACAGTGAGAGAGAGACAGAGAGAGGAAGAGGGAGAGTGTGAGAGAGAGACAGTGAGAGGAAGAGAGAGAGAGTGAGAGAGAGAGACAGTGAGAGGAAGAGAGAGAGCGTGAGTGAGAGACAGAGAGGAAGAGAGAGAGTGTGAGAGAGAGACAGAGAGAGGAAGAGAGAGAGCGTGAGTGAGAGACAGTGAGAGGAAGAGAGAGAGTGTGAGAGAGAGACAGTGAGAGGAAGAGAGAGAGCTGTGAGAGAGAGACAGTGAGAGGAAGAGACGAGAGCGTGAGAGAGAGACTGGAGAGAGAGAGAAAGAGGGAGTGAGACAGACGGAGAGATATGAAGAGTGAGAGACAGACAGACAGAGAGAGAGAGAGAGAGAGATGAAGAGCGAGAGACAGAGAGAGACAGAGTGTGTCTGGTGGAGAGAGCGAGGGGGGAGGCAGAGGAGGATGACTGAGTGAGAGGGTC
This sequence comes from Thaleichthys pacificus, assembly GCA_023658055.1. Lineage (NCBI taxonomy): Eukaryota > Metazoa > Chordata > Actinopteri > Osmeriformes > Osmeridae > Thaleichthys > Thaleichthys pacificus. The sequence goes on along the minus strand of CM042855.1, from coordinate 14,863,652 downwards.
CTCTGGGCAGCTGCCCAGGATCTGTCAGAGCCTCCGTCTGGAGGCCTGCAGGGAGGGAGCGCTGGGGGAACGAGAGCAGGTGATACACACACACACACACAGGTCCCCCCCTATGGCCGGGGCCATGTGTGTGTGTGTGTGTTTCTGTCTGTGAGAGCATTGCTTATGCGAGTGTGAGTATGTATGTATTGTGTTTGAGTGTGTTTGTATGTGTGTGTGTCTCTGTACGTGTGTGTGTGTGTCGTACCTTCACCGTGGTGTAGTTGCTGCTCTCCTGCACGTGCAGCAGGGTGCCAGTCTTGCTGCGGGTGCGAAACTTGACCTCCAGAGTGCTGGGCCCCGCGGGGGTCAGGGCGGGGGCCAGCAGAGCCAGGCGGAGCAGGAGGTCTCGCTTGGGGCCTTGCCTCATGGTGTAGTCCAGCCTGCCCGTCCCGTCCAGAGACAGAGCGGTGTCTACTGACACGTCTGTTAGAGGGACAGTCAAGCCCGGCAGATCCATGTCAAAACGTGATTCATATTAATGAAAAAGTGGTATTAATCCTAGTTAACGTGTATTGTTTTCAAGGTTTCTGAGCGGATCACTGTTTGGCGAATTGGAAGGAGCTGCAATGTTTTTTTTACTCTGTAGATTTCAGTTAGTTTCTGTAAGCTATGAGTAGGTTAATTAAATGCAAATTATGTGTGAAAATGTAGGCCCTGTCACAGATTTTGTACACATCACACACCTATTATACCGAACCATAAAATTCTAAACGAATTGTACATAAATAATATTTAGACTCATTAACCCACATCCAGAAAGACTAAATGAGCAGTAGAAGTTGCTTCAAAATGTCTTCTTACATTTCTCACAGAAGGTTCCGGTGAAGCCGTCCACACACTGGCACTGCTGCCAGGACCAGTGGTCCACACAGGTGCCCCCGTGTCTGCAGGGACTGACTGTGCAGGCGCCTTCCAGTCTGGGGCATCTACACACACACACACACACACACACACAGAGATGGTCAGATCGACAGATAAATAGATACACACAGACAGACAGACAGACAGACAGACAGAGATGCTCATACAGTTAGACATTGGCAGACAGGCAGACAAAGATAGTCAGACAGACAGAGAGAGAGACAGACAGACAGACACAGACAGTCAGGCTCTGTGGTGGACAGCTGTGGTCCTCAAAAGGACCCCCGAAGACGACATTCCCCAGCGATACAAAACCCATAATAGACCCCTAACCCTAACCCGGGAATTAGCATATTAAAGGATCTGTCATTGGCACTCTTCAGGACCAAAGAATAATACAGAAAAAGATCTGTCTGACATTCTGGGAGTCTGCAATCCCACTAAATCTATTTATATAAAAACGGGCCTTGTTCTGGAGTTCTGGAGAGCAGTGAGATGATGAACAGAAAGCCTGCAGGGAGAGGGGGGGCGGGTGGCAGGGGGGAAGAGGCGCAGACTGAAGGATTGCGGGGGGCCGGTTGGACAGAGAGACAGTGAGGTTTGGAGGGGAGTGAAGGGGGGGGGGGGGGGGGTGTTGGCGGACAGAGAGGGATGAGGAGGATGGTGGGGAGGGGGGGGGGGAGGCACAGAGATCAAGTGAGGTTTGGAGTAGTGGGGGTGAAGGGGGGTTGGAGTTGGCCGACAGACAGAGAGACAGAGAGAGACAGACAGAGACAGAGAGAAACAGAGACAGACAGAGACAGAGAGAAACAGAGACAGACAGACAGAGACAGAGAGAGACAGACAGAGACAGAGAGTGAGTGGGCCAGACCTGTCCAGGACTCCTCGTGATGCGAGCGCCTGGCTGGGCTCCAGCGGGCGTCCGTTCACGGCCAGCTCCATGATGCAGCCCACAAAGTCATGTGTGGCCACCTGGCCCCGCCGGTGCAGGAGGGGCTCGATGGAGCGCACGCCCCCCACCGACACCCTGTTGGGCTGCACGTCCAGGATCCTGCACACACACAGGAGCATGAACACACACACACACAGGAGCATGAACACACACACACACAGGAGCATGAACACACACACACACAGGAGCATGAACACACACACACACAGGAGCATGAACACACACACACACACAGGAGCATGAACACACACACACACACACACAGGAGCATGAACACACACACACGAGCATGAACACACACATACACACACAGGAGCATGAACACACACCAGCATGAACACACACACACACACCAGCATGAACACACACACACAGGAGCATGAACACACACACTCTCAAGGGGTTTCCCTGTCACTCTTGGGCCCAGCTATGTACCTTAAACCCCAAGACTAAATACAGCTGATCTACATGACAAGATGAAAAAAAGAACTTCAAAGTAGCAGGTTTTGATCCGGCCCCAGTACTGTATATAACATTCTTCACCATTAACATCTGGTCACTGTGTTTCACTTAGCCTGCAGTGCTTGGCTCATACCCTGTATGTTTAAATGTACGGTTGGATTTATAATAGACCATGGCTTAACCTAAATTGGGCATATCTTTCATCCGTTCAAAGAGTAAGCTACTGAGATATTTGCAACCTGTATTTATTTAATGGATGTTTGGCTTGTCACGCTCCTGCTAGGCCAGGACATACTTGTCCAGAGCTGCAGCTTGGGCCTTAACATGTTTGTCATATCTAACTTCACTTCTGCAAAGTGTGTCTGGTCACATTGCTGACAGTAGAGTACTGGAGTGTAAAGCACATCGCTATCAACACCTGCTCACCATGTCTTCATCTAGCCTACTGTAACTACTATCCTGCTGGAGCTGGACCCAGTTAGTGTGTGTATAATCCTATAATTTGATCTATAATCCCTATGAATCCCTATGAATCCCTATGAATCCCTATGAATCCCTATGTGCCTTCGTCTCCTTCTCCTCACTTCTTCTACTGTTTGTGTGCGTTTGGGGCGGCGTCGTGGGGCTCTCACCAGTCTGTGTGCACGGCCACGTTGCTGACGGCACAGTAGCCAGGCTCCTGGTCCTCCCCACACAGGTCGATGGTCAGGGACGCAGCCTGAGGGAGGGGAAGGAGACACATGGAGGTCTGCTTCAGCTTCACCACACAGACTGACAGTTATAAAGACACTGGTGGATGCACCGACACACGCACACACACACACGCACACACGGCACAGGCATACACACACAAGAAAACACACATACAGCCACACAGAACCACAGAAAGCATGCACACACACACACACACACGCACAGGCATACACACACAAGAAAACACACATACAGCCACACAGAACCACAGAAAGCATGCACACACACACACACACACGCACAGGCATACACACACAAGAAAACACACATACAGCCACACAGAACCACAGAAAGCACACACACACACACGCACAGGCATACACACACAAGAAAGCACACACACACACACACTCACTCACGCACCAATTACTAACAGAGGCCTATGGTTTATGAGCTAGAAAAACAACAAGGGAAAGCAGTCATTTGTCTCCTGCCTGCGTCGCTCTTCATCACGGCCACATGGGCATGTTATTAATGCCTTGTCGTCAGATCAAAGCTACTGCTCCCACACCACCGCTACACACACAAACACACACCACCCACACCCCTTACACGCACAAATATACATCGTACAAATATACATCGCACACCCTATTACACACGCAACACACACACAAAATGTGCTACAGACAGACTTGTTTCAGGAAACAATCTCAGAAATGAAAATGGAATGTGACTAAAGCGAGCGTCAGCTTTGTTTGTGTTTGGTCAACGTCCTGGGAGCAGGAGAAACACAGAGAGACACCTCTCTCTGTGGAGGTCAGGCTCAGGAGGTCGGGCTCAGGAGAAACACAGAGGTCAGGCTCAGGAGGTCGGGCTCAGGAGAAACACAGAGAGACGCCACAACACCTCAGGGTACCAGCTCCCCGGTGGAGCACCCGTGGCCTGCTGGGCCTGAACACCACTCCTCTGGTTCCAGACTGACATTTACATTTAACGTAGAAATAGTGCACATAGAAGGCACAGCAGAAGATCAAGGATCAGAAGTGCGTAGTTCCACAGTATTTCGGTGGTCAGAGTCAAGGAGCAGTCTGTATTTCCTAGCCACATTGCAAAGTAACCACATCTCAGCTCCCAGGCAGGGTGAACTAAAAAGACTACTACAGTGTAATGATAACATCTCAGTGGATAATTTGTTGGTTGTGTAAATCAAGTGTACGTCAGAGGCGAAGGAGAGACGGGAGGAGGAGAGGGAACACTGGGATGCAGAGCGCCCAGTTGGCTCGACGCTGAGAAGTTACAAACTCTGGGTTCTTTAACGAACATGGCAGGGAGGAGAGTCACACTAAGGGTGTAGCCTCCCGTTAAACATTTATGTGAGTCCTAAAACACACACGGTTCAGAACAACGAGACCAACAAGGCTTATAGAGAGGGGTTTTGTGTAGGTTTCCCTAACACCACTACAATAACAATGTGACAAAGATAGCCTGATAAATACCAGTGGTCACTTCAAAAGAAATGTTTCAGCGTACATGGTTATAAAAGAGGATGTTGTGGCAGTAGTCATGTTGTGCTGAGGGTCAACTTCCAGAAAATTATACTTAATTTCTTTTTTTTTTCATTTGAATTGTTCATGCTTTATTTGACTGTTTGAAGGGAAGTGTGACAAGAGAGGCAGGGCGGTAGAGAGAGGGGGGGGGGAGACATGCAGGAAACGTCCAAGAGAGGACTTGAACCTAGGCAGCTGCGGTAAGGCCTCACATGCTAGGCACACTTATCCGGTGAGCTACCGGGGAGCCCCCAGCATGTCGTTTTCCTTTCTGTGCCAGACTCAACTTAGCAACCAGACTCAACTTAGCAACAGGGGCTGTGGTGGCTTTGCTCTGGTTAAGACATCTGCTCAAAATCCAAGTTCAGGAATCGAAGAAAAAAAAAAAAAAAAAAGAAACGTCTTCACACGACCATTGAAATAACCCATATCACCTTCTCCAAACAACGGTGATCAGGTTCACTTTACACGCCTGAGGGAGTAGGCACTTGGAGCAACACGCATGCGAGACCCTGACCTCGTTCCCCCGGTAACCCCGATCTGCTCGTTCCTCTGCCTGCACATGCTATCTGAGGGCAGGACCAGGGTAGAATGCATCACTGTATGTTGTGGAGCTTTCCATCCAGTCACTCTGCACTATCTCAAAGCTGACAATTTAACGATTTTACCAGTTTCCTATGAAATCCCAAAGCACGGTCGGATATGACAGATTTGAAGTCCAGCAGGAGACCTACGTTATAAAACCTGACAGGGGAAGCAGAGTTTTTTTTTTTTCTCTCTCCCCAAAACCAGTGCAAAATTGGCAAAGGAAAATCTCTTCTGATTCTGAGGACAGGATTTCAACTTTCGAGAGCTATTTTGGAGGCCTGCATTGTAAATCACAACAAGCAATCAAATATAATTACAAACTATGAAAGCCATAAGTAGAACGAGCAGTGTGTGGGCAGTTTAATTATCATCTGATGGCGCAAAAGGAATATGAAGCCAAATTTGGACACAGCTTTCGTCTATAAAAACCCAGGAGTCATAACTTCTATTGAAAATATAAAACAGTTCTCTATGGACATGTGGCCGCTTTCAAATTTCCCCAATGCTTTGTAACCATGGGCCAATAAAACCATTAAGCTTCTCCATGAAGTCCACTTTCCGAGCACTTAGGATGACAAACAAACACAAAAACCTCTTGGTGATGAAGCCATTTTTTGCTGATGCAATAACATCTCAACTTACCATTCCAGCTCTCCTCGCAATGACCGTGTGGAACTGCCCATCGGAGACTTTTATCATGGTCATTAGTTTATAGGTCCCACTCCCCAAGTTAAAGGAGAATCGCATTCGGCCCTCAAAGATTTCCAGAGCCAGGAATTCCGCCTTGTCTCCGGTCTGGTTGTCATGTGTGTACATGAGGAGCGCGTTGCTCTTCAGCGTGGCAAACTTGATGTAGATATAGTTGTTGTTGGGATCCAGACTAGGAAACTCCATATAGGAGAGATCCTCAAAGCCATAACTGTTAAGCTCACAGTGTTTCCCGAAAACCCCTGAGGAGAGACGAGAGCTGAATCAAACAAATGGCACAAAAACGTAGAGCGTGACTTATCACCATGCATCTACAGACCATGTCTGAGTCAATTATGGTCTTGAAATACTGCGTGTGTGAGATTGAGTGTGCGTGCCTCATAGGGAGAAACAAACATAGACACATGGAGACAGGACACTTGTGAAAACAGGAATCGACACACAACAGTTCATTAACTAGTCATCCACCTACAACCACCTAGAACATTCCGTCTGATAATTACTCACCAAACAGACAATGACAGTAATATCCATCCACTCTGTTCTGGCAGGACCCGCCATTAAAACAGGGGTTACACTCACAGTGATTGATGAGGGAGTCACACGTTTTGCCTGGGTTCACAAAACAACACAACATTAAAATGAATCGGGTGACAGGGTGACAGGGTGACAGGTGAGGGGGACACACAGCTCGTGCAGAAAGGCTTTCCCCTTCAACCGCGTTCACGGAGACATTTCATCACCCCAAGCTTTAGGAAAACAAAAGGAGCACTCGCACCTTGTAAAACAACACGTGAGGTTTGGAAAGTCGACACACATGGGTGAAAACATACACAAGATGTAATGATCCTTAAGGTTTCGCAACTGAAGCATCTTCATTGGTCACTGGGGCCAGAGAGAGGCGTGCTGATTATGAAAACTGGACGACAAGCAGAAATCTCTGACACAAGGACGGTACAGTAATCGACACAGACAAAATAAGGTACGGTATGCATGGAGACTGGCAGTGACCTGCTGTATGCTGTTTTCGTAGGCTCTGACTACTGCAGCATAAGACAAATAGCTTAATGGAGATGAATGATTTCGCCCCGACCAGGCAGCAAAAACAGGAAGTGGAGAGTTCACAGTAGGGGCAGGCAAACTACTGTAAGTCAATAGGTGCAATTCGCCAGAAGGGTCGTTCATCATGATGAAACGCATAGGTTAGTGGTCATTTGTTCTAGTCTTAATAAAAAAGAACAGTAATCACTTCGGTTAAGTCAAAAAGTCTGCTCTGAGCCCATTTGGAAAGGCCTTTCAGAGTCACAGCCCACAGCTGACCAAACAGACATGATTCAGACAAATGTTTTCATTAACGATTCTTCTTATGCACTGCGTTTATAAAGAGTAATATTGTTGTATTATTCATACCATCATCTCGAACAGTCCCTCTCCAGGACAAACTTATAATGTACTTCACAATACCTTCCCTCAGACAAAGTGTCGGTTTCTCACTGTTCACATGATATTCAACTATAAAGTGATTGACACTCAAACTTTAGTCCTTAATAGGTGAGCCCAGAGACAAAGCAAGATGCTTGTCAGCATAGCCTACATCTCTGGAGCAGAGAGAGAGGGGCGTGCGGGGGACATGTGAACTGCGTGTGGAGTCTCCACCAAGGCTCTGAGCACGGTCAGTTGCGCATCATCGTTCTTATTAAAGTAAACAAGACAGGCTGATACGCATCAAAAACGATTCCCCCTCAACTAGTTTCTAAAAAACGAACCTTGTTTGGCAGTCAGGTTTGTATGCCACAGTTACTTTATCATTCAGAAGAAAATATTTGACTTGGATTCAATGCGGGGGAGTTATGTGCAACGTGTATCCACTTGAGCCTAGATGAACATCTGTGCTTCTGCGTGCTCATAAAATGGAAATTTCTCCTGTGGCGGCGGTGTACAGTACCTGCAAAGCCGGATTTGCAGAGGCAGTTGAAGCCACCGGGGAAGTTCTGGCACAGCGCCCCGTTCTTGCAGGGATTGGAGAGGCACTCGTTGACGTCCCTCTCACAGGCCATCCCGGTGAAGCCGTCGGGACAGGAGCAGGAGAAGCCTCCCACCAAGTTGTGGCAGGTGCCGCCGTTGTGGCAGGGCGACGGCATGCACTCGTCTATGTCCGTCTCGCAGAGAGCCCCCGAATAGCCCGGCCGACAGTGACAGGCGTAGGGCTGGAGAGGGTGGTTGGAAACCAGGATGACCGGAACGCTCTCTTCGATCTTCATGTCGGGGCCCATGCTGAGGCGGCGCTTGCAGGAGCCCCCGTTGTGGCATGGGTTGCGGGTGCAGGGGTCGTGGTCCACCGAGTCGATCCGCACCCCGCTCTGGCGATGCAGGATGTCCTTGATGCTCTGGAAGAAGGTGGCCACTCCGCTGGGGTTCACATACTGCCCGTGGCCCCGCTTCACGGCGGCCATCAAGAAGGTCTCGTTGTTCATCTCGAAGGCTCCGTAGAGCAGGACCCCCGTGCCCAGCCCGGCCAGCTGGGAGTTGGCAATTCGCAGGAAGCTGAGGTAGTGATTCGTGAGGAAGTTCTGGACCCCAGGGGTCTGGAGGCGGATGAGTATGCTGTTGTCCACCGTGGCGTTGGTGAACCCCATGAAGAGGACGCGGACGGTGTTGCTGACGGTACCGTGGACGCCGTCGCTGCTACGGACGGTTAGCTCGAACGTTCCGTCAGCTGACCGGGCCTTGGAGGTGAGGTCGCAGGAACCGGTGGGGATGCTGAAAAGACTAGGGGCGGCAGCGGTCATGGAGCAGTGGAAGGAGTCTTCGACATCCGGGTCCTGGGGCTTCACAACCCCCAGAGAACCTCCGGGGAACATGTTCCCAAAATAGTGGACGTAGATCTCTACAGATCTCGGCTCCGAGGGATTGTCGTTCTGATCGTTCACCTTGACGTGGACCGTCCCGGTGGAAGACATCTGGGGGATGCCAGAGTCCTTGATCACCACCGAGAGGTAGAAGTCGCTGATCTGCTCTCTGTCGATCTCCCGGCTGGTGGTCAGGAGCCCAGCGTGGCTGAGACTGAAGTAGCTGGTGGCCGTACCCGTGTTGAGGAGGCTGTAGGAGAACGGACCCTGGTTGGGTGGCAGATCTGGGTCGGTGGCCGAGAGAGTCGTAACTGTTACTCCAGCTCGCTGGTTCTCCATGACCTCTGCGTTCACCGCCGTGAGAGTCGGACCGTTGTCGTTGATGTCCTCCAAGCTCACGATCAAAGTGGCACTCCCAGTGGCAGCAGGGGAACCTGTGTCCACAGCCAGCAGAGTCAGGTTGTACACGGGTGTGGTTTCCCTGTCCAACAACGTGGCGATGGACACTTGGCCAGTTTGTGGGTTGATAGTGAAAATCTTTTTCGCGGAATCGCTGGCAATGGAGTAGGAGAACCTGCTCCAGCTAGGGACGGAGTCCGAGTCCTCCGCGCTGACGAAGGTGACCAGACCCCCGGCAGAGAGGCCTTCACTGACCTGGACGTCGTAGAGCTCCTGGGTAAACACAGGAGGATCGTTAGCATCTAGGATGGTGATGTTCACAAACACCTCGTCGATATCCGCTCCACGGATACTCCCAGCGTTCTTCGCCAGGACCTTCAGCGAGATCTTTTCCTCCTTCTCACGGTCCAGGGGGCCTGTCACATAAATCTGGCCTGTTTTCCTGTTGATGCCGAAGCCCTTCTTTCTGCTCCTCCCAAAAATGAGGTAGTAAACCAGCCCATCGTCTCCTTGGTCACGGTCGCTGGCAAACACCTCTCCAACCACCGTACCTCTCAGAGCGGCCTCAGAGACTTCGAAGTAGTACTGCTTGGAGACGAAGCGAGGCACATACTCGTTGGCTCCCTTCAGTTTGATGTTGACATTAGCGAAGCTGCATCGTTCCTCGTCCGGGACGTTGAAGGCCTTTACCGTGAGGTGGTAGACCTGCTTGGCCTCAGTAGTCCAGGAACCCCTGGGTGGTGATGACGCCCGTGTTCGGATCGATGACGAAGAGGTCGCTGTCGGAAGACTGGATCACGTAAGCCATGACGGCGTTGGCCCCCGAGTCTCGGTCGGTGGCGTTCATTTTGACCACGGTGGTCCCACTCGGGACGTTCTCCTGCACCACTGGGAAGTACTCGTCCGGGTGGAACACGGGCGGGTTGTCATTGACGTCCGTGACGTGGATGGTGACGGTGACATAGCTCGTCTTGGAGATCCAGCCTCCGTCGGCGGCGGACACTCGGAGGTCGTGTACGTTGCATCTCCTCAAAGTCCAGAGTATGGGCCAGGGTTAAAACTCCCGTTTTGCTGTTGACGGCAAACTGCCCCATGTCGTTGCCTGAGGTTATGTTATAGGTGATGAGACCGTTCATGTCTTTGTCTTTGTCTCTGGCCGACAGCGTTCGGATGGCAGTTCCGACGGCAAGGCTTTCCGGAATGGTGGCAGTGACTTGGCTTTGGGAGAACTCTGGTGTGTGGTGGTTCTCCTCGGTCACGGCCACCCGCACCGTGGTTTTAGCCGAAAGAGGAGGGTTCCCTTTGTCTCGGGCTGTGACATCGATGCTGAAGATTTTATTAATATCTGAGGTGAGAGAGGAGGCTACTGTAACCCATCCACTCTGCTTATCCAGCTTGAACTTGCTGGAGCTGTTTCCTCCAGATATCACATATTCTATTTCAGAGTTCAGACCAAAGTCTTTGTCGTCGTGAGCAACCACCCGAATGAGTTTGGTGCCCACCTTGACACTTTTGGTGACAGGGGTAAAGTAGGCGGAGGATTCAAATTTCGGTGGATTGTCAGTTGCTGTCGACGATGTTTACGATAACCGTGGTCTCGCTCATCATGGGGGTTGTCCCACGGTCTGATGCAGTGACAATGAAACTGTGGCGGTTGATGTTGATGCTGACGGCACCGGTTGAGTTTTGGTACTTGAGCTGCTGCTTGACGAAGATTTCCCCAGAGCTTGAGTTGATTCGGAAATATTCAGCCTGGGATCTGATGAAATAGAATATCTTGCCGTTGAAGCCTTCGTCCGGATCTGTTGCCGACACTTGGGTGACCAGCGACCCTATCTCTGTGAGCTCGGGGTAGTCCAGGTAGTAAGATGGCCGACTGAACCGAGGGGCATTATCATTTACATCCGTCACGAAGATCGTGACATCAGTGCTAACTGTCCAGCCAGAGTCATGAGCGGAGACTTTGGCGATGTAATGATCTGTGTCTTCTCTATTCAGTGACCTGCTGATGGTGATGTCTCCTGTTTTGGGGTTGATCTGGAAGGGGAGACTGGCGTCGGAGATCGAGTAGTGGCTGACGGCGTTAGCTCCCGCGTCTTCGTCCGTGGTGGTAACCCTGGCAACAGGTGTACCCCACCGGAGCGTTCTCCGGAACGGTGGCGCTGAAGATCTTGGAGAACCGTGGCGCGTTATCGTTGACGTCCAGCACGTTGATGATGACCTTCACAGTCGTGGTCTTGGGGGGGGAACCCCGGTCTGTGGCTTTGACCTTCAGGACGTACTGAGCGACCTTCTCCCGGTCTAGGGGACGGGTCGTCCGGATCTCACCGGTCGCCCGGTTGACGCTGAAGCTGTTCTCCTTGTTGCCGTCGACGACGGCGTACTCCAGCTGGCCGCTGGGGCCGCTGTCCTGATCCACTGCCGTCACCAGGAGAACCCGCTGAGGAGACAGGTTCTCCAGGATCTCCGCAGTGGAACGGCTCGCGGTCGAACACCGGGTGGTTGTCGTTCACGTCCGTCACTGTTATCTCCACTTTCTCGTACGCGGAGTACGGGGGGAAGCCTTGGTCCCTGGCCTCGATCCAGAGGACGTACTTCTGAATCTGTTCGTAGTCCAGGGAACGCTTGATTGACAGCTCCCCGGTCAGCTGATCGATCTGAAAGGAGTTATCCAGGTTGCCGCTGGCGATGTAGTAGGACAGCGACCCGCCCCGGGTGGACGACCCCGTCACCGTGGTAACGACGGTGTTGGTGTGTTGGTTCTCGGGGAACGTGAAGGCGGCAGCCTTCATCTTGATGACGGGGAAGTCCCCCCCGGTCACGAAGCGAACCGTCACGGTGGTGGTGTCCGTTTTGGGGTTGGTCCCACCGTCTTTGACCCGGACAGTGAGGGTGACCTCTGAACTCCCTATCAGCTTCTCATTGGCAGTGATGGCGCCTCGGACGGGGTCGATCTTAAAGCGATCGGCGTTGCGGCCCGTCAGGGAGTAGTGGAGCTGGGCGTTGGAGCCGGCGTCCTCGTCCGTCACCGTCACGGCAAACACCAGGGAGCCTGGAGATACGAGACACAAAACACAACATGTCACAAAGTGAAACACTTTAATTCAACTTTACTGTATAACGGTGCGATGATTTTAGTTCAACACATAGCATCTTTGTATATTACACAGCACAGATAAGACACATCTTATTAAGTATATACTCAATAGAGAGGATGAAAAAAAGACAGATTTTAGTTCCACATATAGCATCTTTATGTATTACACAGCACAGATAAGACACATCTTATTAAGTATATACTCAGAAGAGAGGAGGAGAGGAAGACAGAATCCCTCCTGAACCACGCACCTGCCGAGGTGGAGGCCGGGATGTGGGTGACGTAGGGGTGGTGGTGGAAGCGAGGAGGGTTGTCGTTGACGTCAGTCACGACCACCGACACGGTGGCGGAGCTGGACAGCCCCAGAGGCTGCCCTCCGTCAGAGGCCACCACCAGGAGCTGGTAGCTGGCTCTGGCCTCACGGTCCAGGGACGAGCTGGTGATGATCTGGCCCGTGGCTGGGTTGATGGAGAACTGGCCACTGCCTCCCGTCAGGCTGTAACTGGGTGGGAAAACGACAGGAGACATGTCAGGGCAACATGGAGGAGATGAATGTAGTTATCCTGTAAATTAGACACATAATTCGATGTATTACACAGTATAGATACAGTATAGGGCATGTGAATTAATGCAGTTAAATATTACATGTACAAAATGAATCTATTCCACATCTATGTTGTGTGGTACCGTAGATACAGTATGGTGGATGTGAATTAATACAGTTACATATACACAAACAGATTAAATCTGCTCCATATTTATAACATTGCATGGTAAATTATAAATCAATAGCAGCTCCAGCAACAATCTTTTTGTACGATCCATGTCACCAAAAAGACGGGTTACACAAAGATTGTGGTATTTCACACATGACAGTCCCTGGGTTGGAAGTCATTTGTCAGTGTTGCCAACATAATCCTATGGAGGGCACTGTTTCAAGTTTAAGCGAGGCTTTGAGTTTCATGAGAAGGACACACAAGTGTAACATTACTTCATAAGCTTGTTGTGGTACACATTTCTTTTTCGCTCATATCCGTATCATCAGTCATAAAGACTTTCGAAGGCATCCATCTTAAAATTCTTTTGAGATACTCATTATCCATTCTCTACAGTTTTTCTTCCCAGCGACAGAGGCCGGCCTGGTGGAGGCCCCTGTAGAAGACTATCAGTAGAGACTCCCCAGAGCTCTCTCTGATCAGAGACACATACATTTCTGGTTTTCAAGAAGGATCGCATTTCACTCTGCTTTTCACAAGTTTCCAGTAAAACTCGGACACAAATGTCTAGTGACACATACATGTACACACCAGCGCATTCTTTGAAAAGGCCTTTTTTGGGGGGGGAGGAGGGGGAGGAGGGGGTGGGGGGCATCGTTCCCTTCATGAAAGCAGCGACAAATTACCGAACAAAGTGTGAACACAGACGGAACACAGACCTATTGTGACAACAACAACACCACCGTCCGGAGGCGATCAGGGCAGGAACACAGAGGAGGAACAGTAGTAAAAGGCCTAATTTAACGGGCTGTGAGAATCGAAACTAATAACCGATGGCAACCGGCTCTGCTCTCCATTAGGGCTCCCAACCTAGTGGACCCCTGATGGGCGCTACTAGTTCTGCCATACGCAATTAACATCCTCATTACCATGTTTTGGGAAAGTGGAGCCTGTGCCACCCCCCCCACCCCCCACCCCCCCCTGGATCTTGGTCCCCAGGGAGGGCAGGCAGGGGTCAGATATGAGTCAAACGTCCAGCTTCAGAGGCTCGGAGGCCCAGTGAGATCCCCTGGGGCTTTATAGTGGAGGGAAGATGGAAGGGGCGTCTAGCGTATGGACTGTACCTTATCGCATGGCTGTGCTTAGTCACATGACTGTGCTGTGCCCTGACTGTACCTGGTCACCTGACACCTGTCACATAACCGAAGGTTACTCCATGGAATGTGCCGCGTCACGTGACCATACCTTATGACGCCGTTGAGGCCCACGTCGGCGTCGGCGCTGTCGACCAGCAGCACGTCGGTGCCTGTCGGGGCGTCCTCGGGGACGGTGGTATGGAAGGAGGAGGAGCTGAAGACTGGGACGTTGTCGTTGATGTCGTCCACCAGGACTGTGACCGTGCCTGTTCCACTGAGGGGTGGAGAACCTGGAGAGGCCACAGAAATCATCTTTTAACATTTAGTCATTTAGTCATTTAGCAAACGCTCTTATCCAGAGCGACTTACAGTAAGTACAGGGACATTCCCCCCGAAGCAAGTAGGGTGAAGTGCCTTGCCCAAGGACACAACGTCATTTGGCACGGCCGGGAATCGAACTGGCAACCTTCTGATTAACAGCCTGACTCCCTAACCGCTAAACCGCTAACCGTTTAATAATGTCGGTGGATGTAGATTACAGAATGGCACCTCACCAGTTTTATAGTAGTAGTTTATTCATTTGAGTATGTTTTTTTAATGTTGGGTTTGTAATATGATGTATTGGCAATGGCTTATCATTTGCAGTGAAATACATGTTGAAGCAATTCATACTCAACCACAGTGACCCTGAATTTATTCCTGCATCTCTGGCCACATCAACACAAAGCACAAATCACTTGAAAAGGGTTCAATAACTCTGTAATACAATCTGCTGTTTGCCCTTCCTGAGGTCTTGGGATACTGTAGATTTTAATCTTGGTTCTGAGGTATCTATTTTAGGATATGCAACACACAGGGAGTCAGTCTTTGGAATTCGAGAGAACAAAAATGCTATTTTCAGCGAAAATCTAACCGTTTTTTTTTTTATCCAAGCGAGTGACGGAACAAGGCCCTCTGAGCCCTGGGGGAAGATTTAAATCAATAGCAGATGAAACCCAACTGCAACGCAGAAAACCCCTCCGTTTCAAACATCTGCTTGCCTTCGCCGCCCTCAACAAAGCCCCCTTTCGATGGCACATTTAACGTAAAGAGTTACCAAAAAATCTACAGCTTGCTCGCTTGTTTATTCAGCTGTCAGTAACATCAGGTGCTTGGACCCTCTCCTTCGGTGGGATATTAATAAGAAATAATAAGAAATATCTGGAAAGTGTCCGTGAATAATCTCTTTTGTTCTCTCGGGAGCTGGGCATCATCAAAACTAATGGAACGCTGGAGAAGAGATCTGAGAAAGAGTCTCTGATAAGTCCATTTCAGCGCCAAGAGGGGCTCTTTTGGTTTGAAAGATCAAGGTAATTAAAAGCATGTGTCTGTAAGCTCAGCAGGTACTATAAGCAACAATCATCTGCTCGTATGGATGACACAGGGATTAGTGCTCGCTGGAAAGACTTACATTTAGCTAATGGGATTTTCAGGAACAGCACCAGACTTGAATAGTTTTTTAAAATCTTAAGATAGCATTCTAAATGGCCTAACTCTCGCTGCCCAGGAGTTTGAAAGTTGTTTTTAAAATACACATATAAATGCCTGAGTAACTTTTAAACTAATATTTGATAGTTGGCTAGAATATTATGTTTCCTGTTTTTCCTGGTTACAGCTGCTCCTGTCTCCAGTGTACATGTTAGCATAAATACACTTAACACACTTCCAAATGAACAAACACCGCCGCATTCCAGGAGAACATGACCAATACACGTAAAAACATCGATTTTTCATAACCTAAAGATGCCAAAAAATACTAACTGTATTTTGCCTGTGTGAAACAAGGACTTGAGTCATGCATTGCATTTATTTCACTCCAGAAATGCATTTTTAAGAATGTTTATTGCCAAATATAGACATGATATCATTTAAAGGTGTTCATCACTCTATAATGTCAATTAAAATGTTTTCATCTGTTTGATACAAGCAATTATCCCGTTCTGTCAGTATTCTCCGTATTCAGTTTCTCTCTCTCTCTTTTTTACAAACTCCTCCAAAACATAGTGGTCTATGTCCTTTCGGGCTGTCAAAACTACAGGCTATCGACGCAACAATCCTGTCCACAACTGTACATGTCATTCAGGATTAGACGATATCCCACACGAGGACAGACAGTGTCTAGTCAGCGATCGCACTCACCAGCGTTCAGAAGCGAGCGCGTTCACATGAGAGTCTCTTCACCGCACACCGGCAGCCCAACGTGAGGCGACTGCCTGAGTCATCATACGGGGTTGCCATGGAAGCAGATTAGAACTGCCTGGACTGGAAGAGTGATCCTCTTAATTAAGGATCAATCTCTGCCAGTCGAGTGTCTCTATCAGTTTACGTGAGCGAGCGCTGAGCCTCTGTTCCCGGTCAAGCTCTTGTTCGTAGACAACAACTCCTAAGAGCTTTGGAGCTGTGTTGTGTCATAGATGTTCTGGGCTGCTACACAGTTAAGTGGGTTTCAAAGCCAATTGGCTTTGTCTCCTGGACTCATTAGCTCTCTGGAGCACACCAACACACACAATTGTACAAGCACAACAATTAAGCTTAACCATGGCCAAAATGCTTAATTTGGAAATTGCCCAAGCTTGGTACCAGCTAACTTTATTAAGTGTTACCAGAGGAAACATAACAGTCCAAATGCTTTGGAATGATGATTGAGAATGAACTGGCCTTCTAAGTGTTGAGAAGTGAATTACTTCAAAAATATTTGTGTTGAATTTCTGTTCTGGGAAGCCAGAACTGCTCAGCTCTTTCTGTTATTCAGTGCCGTCAGAGCATTTCAGCGGCATTGTTCCTCCTCCTGACTAAGGGAAGCCAATGAGCTTGGAGCAACACATTTTTCCAGTTTCTTCACAGGACACATTTTGGCCCCATTCCTGAGGTTTCACTTTTCGGCAGGATGTGATGCTACCCCTATTTACCAGGGGTGTGGGTGAGGAGACGGCCTTGCACACCTCCACGACCCCGACCCGTCTCCAAGACCCGTGCACTTCTGCAACCCCTGACCCCATGCCAGGCACCCCACCTTCATCCCAGCAGGGTTGGGCGCTGAGAGACAGACACGGTGACCCTGGGTAATCCCCGGTAAGCCTTAAGGAAACCCAGCATCCAGCCGTAAACACCAGCAGCCGCACAAACCCTCCTCACCCTGACCCTGAACCTGGGCTGAACCCACTGCTGTTGACAGCCCGGGGGTTCAAACGAGGCATTTTTCACATCTTTCGGGGTGTATCGTTCTCCCAGCACCACGCTCCTCCACTCAGGAGTCTGTCTCCCTGTCTCCTGGGGATAACTCGGATCCCGTTACCACCAGCAGCTGCCTCGTCGACCTGCTGTCAAACGTGTAAATAGTTTGGATCTATCTTGTTACATTGTGTGGGCTGACAGATATAGATGTCGGGGAACACAATATCTTAGCAGCTATGCAAATGTGTGTAAAAGGCAGTTGTTAGACGCAGTGACGTCTGAAGCGGAAGGTTTCACAGCAGCGGAAGTGAAACCTGGTCCTTTTATGAAGAGCCACGCTGCGTTCGTCCTGCACACTCACAACCTCGAGACTCTTTAGTCCTATAGCCACTAACAACAACACCATCTCAGACTCCTCACTGCTATCTCTACTGATAACAGAGACAAACTGATAGCCAAGGGATGTTGCGTTATCAGATTAACTGACAACACGTTAATAATCCACCACTACCATAATGTTATCATAGCTGAATACACAGGGGGCTTATATCATCGCAATGGCATGCTCTACGCCTGGCGAGCCGGGCCTGTGTCTCCTCTTAGCCTCCTGCCCAGGAATCTGGCCCTGCTACTCAAGCCTGGTGTCAAGGTCGCTGATTTAGCTGAGGAGAACCGGAGAGGGTGCCACTATTTGTGATCCACGGCTGCAAGCGCTGGGAGACGCGACAGATAAGTATTCCTGCTGTAGGTCTGGCAGCGCGTGGCTGTATTACAGACGACTTCACGCTGCCAGGGCAAGAGAGAACGGCTGGGCGAGAGAGATCGGCTGGTGGAAACGACAGTGAGACACCGACGGAACCGGCGGCGGCCACCATGCAGTGCGATTAAAATAGTTGTTTCCATCAGCAGAAACCTGTTCCCAGACACGTTTAACATTTTCTGCACTTGCTTCATCAGCGGTTATGCGTTTTACACCATTTTCCAAATGTGTATGAGACTTCGGTGTGATTTTACCCACTGGCTCTGCCAGTAGCTTCTTGTCTCTATCAGGCATTAGGAAACCAAGCTAACACACCCATCTGACAGTCTACTGCTCACTCAGAGGAAGATAACATCTGAATTGTAAGTATTTTACGAATCTTACTGAAGTATTCTATGAAGTAGAAATACTTGAAATGACCCAAATGAAATGTAGGTCATTTAGTTAAAAACTCCCCTCGTCAGATCTAAGCTTACCAAGTGTTGTCACCTGGCTAGCGAGCCGTCAGGTAGTACTGTACCTGTGCTGTGCTGCACGTTCATTAGTGTAATCGTATTTAGGGGTTGATCTGAGGTTGTGCTGTGGATGACACTGCAGTGACCTGACGTGTCCTCCTCTCTCTCCTGATGGGATCCGTTTGGTCGTTACTTACCTCGAGGTGAGATTAATCAACAATGGCGTTTGCGTATAAACTGAGGTAAATAGATCAAGGTCTGGTGTTGTACTCTTGATTTCAGGAAGCTATTGACGCTTTCCAGAAGCCATAAAAAAAAAAATGTGCAAAGTGTGTGTGTGTGTATTCAATTAAAATATGTCTCGGAGATTATACATGAGGAGAGACGGTTTGGGTTTCACCAATGTGTTTTTTCAATCAACAAAGACAATGTTTAATCTCCCGGGCGCCTCGTATCCAGCATGAAGCGTTGCCCCTGGAGAAGTGTGTGAGCTGTAGTGAGGCTCATGCTCCAGCTCAGTCGCAAGTCTTTCCTTTACCGTGTTTTTACAGTATTTTCCGAGGGAATACTTCAACAGACCGATGGTATTCCGATAACCCTGACTATGTTGTCAGTCGCCATTACAGTATGGGGTAAAAAGGCAACTGTAGTCGCACAGTGTCATTTCACACAGAAACCTGACACAACAGCGAATCACTTTAAGCACCGACGAAGCATAAGTATTGCTGACCCTAACTTAGTCACACTGCAAAAGTGATACTACAAATTCAAACATCAGGAATCCCTACTGGCTCTTCACATGACACAACTTGGGCCACAGAGACCAAAACATCATATCTCGTGATTCAAAACGATCCATAAGTCCGCCAGAGTGGTGGAATTGTTGTGAGAACGAGTGTTGAATTTTATCAGCTAATATGCAATTACAAGCTTTCAGTGGGGTGCCTGAAACGTTTGTTTTCAGAGGGATGATCGAATGAGAGTACCAAACCCTGAATAACCTCCAAGCTTCAGCGTGCAAAATAACAAGCTCTGAAGACTCGCTGGACCACAGGCCATCTGCTCTCCCCTGCTCCATCTTAAATACACACAGACAGTTTCCCCTGTAAGCTGGTCATAAGCTCTCCCCAGAAAGCATTGTCTGGCATAAACATATGGCTGGTCCTAAGCACCTTATTAGTGTATATTACCGGTGGGCAAATCACATTAGCCTCAAGTAAGGTGGCATGGCCATACTTTCCGCACCAGAGGGGGTATAAATACATATGTAATCACAATTAAACTATCTGCTTTTGCCATTTGCTGGCATATGCCACCAAGACAGCAGCGCGGGGGGTAACAGTTATTTGGAGGAAATAACCACCGCCTCCCCCCCCCCCCTGAGAAGCTGGGGGGGGGGGCCTGGTTACTCCCTCTAATCTGAGCTAAGATCTTGGTTTGGGTGTCTTTGCTGGCACAAGGGATAATCTGTCCCTTCAATATTATTGACGGGTCCAGCGTTCAGCAGGGTCGAAACGAACCGAGCGGTCCGTTTTGATCAGTAAGAACAACGGCGGGATGTCCAAACAGAGAGCTTCATTAAAGTTAGAAGCACGGGACAGGTTGACTTAGAGAAGATGGATGAATGTGTAAATTTACGAGACAGCCCATCTGTAGCCTGGAGCTTAGGGCTAAACGGTTAATTACGGTTTATGGACTGCGGCTAGATTGTGTTCTTTCGGGGACAGCGTAAATAAAACACATCATTACTCAGGGTGAATTGGCCGCCATCGCAATGAAATTGACATTTTTCTCCCCCTGAGAACCTGTTGCTTTGCAACAAAGCTCCTTTTAATGTGGCTCCATCCAGCACCCATGAATGGCCAGGGGGACACAGGGTGCAGGGAGAGAGCTATCCCGCACGGTTTGCCAAATATAACAAAGTAAACAGAGGGTTTCTCACAGTTAACGAGGGAGA
The DNA here is from genome assembly GCA_023658055.1 of Thaleichthys pacificus. Lineage (NCBI taxonomy): Eukaryota > Metazoa > Chordata > Actinopteri > Osmeriformes > Osmeridae > Thaleichthys > Thaleichthys pacificus. Next base: position 14,843,214 of record CM042855.1, on the reverse strand, counting down.
AAAGGAAAAGGATATATCTCTCTCTCCCTTCTACGTCCAACCTACCAGGCCACTCCCTGAAAACAACCTGCATTTCTAATAATGCAGCTCTCTCTGAAGCACTCATCAAATCATTCCTAAACGGTATAAGGATTTACAGTTATTTATGGCGTGGCGTGTCTGAATGGTTTGACATCTTTTTTTAAACTGCCGTTTGCTCGTACTCCAGAGCACATTCTTGGATTTTATGAAGTGATTTGCCTTTTGTGGTTTCAATACAATGGCGCTTTTATTTTTGTCGAGCTGTTCAATAGTTCTGAGTTCTCTGTCGAGCGTTAGACTCCAAGGACTTTTAAATGACTGATCCCCCATTATATTGAAACAGTCGTGGAACAACAGCTTGTCACCAGTGTTTGGAAAACACACACACACACACACAACAGCTTTTCAAATCATTTTTAAGTGCAAACGAGAGAAAACGATTGAAAAAGAGCTGGTTGTGTCATATATGTTGACGTGGTATCGTACAGGCCTAAACATTTTCAGTATCTGTCATTTTGGCAGACAGAATGCTACAGGACTAGTTTTGAATAAATTGCTCATTTGAGATTAACTGCTTTGAGTGTTAGATATGCACTCATGGATAAATGAACCTTAAGAGGTTGTGAGGGCCTAACTTAGCTTCCATTTTAGAAAGTGTAGATCTTTTCTGGCTGCCGCAAAGCACTAATCATCCAAACCACACCACCTCTTAAAATCTCTTATTAGATACTAAGGCTATTTACACAAACACTCGGTTCCAGCAATTGTTACGCGGGGCGAAAAACAGGAGTGGAAAAGAGAGGGATAGGAAGAAAAACAAAAGATTGCTTGACCACATTGTTACTGAGCCCTTTTTAACAGTTGATATAGAATGTTACAGGTCTGTTAAAAGTTCATTTGAGGAACCTGATATTTTAGTTGGCTTCATCTTGTGTTGTCACTAGACTGTTGCTGGCTGAACACTTCTGAAACTGACCCCATTAAAGATTTATGGTGGCAAGCTCTGGACAGTGATCTGTGAGACCCTGACTGTGCTCCTGCACCACTTATCAGTAGCTTCATTAGCTGAACTTTCCATTTAGCGTATTGTGCAGGTTTGAAAAATAACACGACCGAGCACAAGGTGATAAATATTTCCCACGGACTCCTTTCGGAAGAGACGGACAGCTCGTCTAAAACACGCACAACAGGGATTGACAGCTCCCTACGAAATCAGCACAAGGGACGCGTGATCCTGTTCAGAGAACACTCCAGAAACGTGGGTGGGTCCACAGACTGGATTCACAAGAGCCATTACGCAACATAAAAGATCCTGCTTTTTAAAACGGGACGGTCATTAAAATTCTTTATCTGCTAAGCGCCCGTTTAGCCCCTGAAAAGGCAGAGAGCAGACCCTGTGGCCCTCTGGGAAACGCGGGAGAGACACAGGAGGAATTCTGTGTGACCGTTCCTGCTGCCTCGGGCGTGGGCACAGGGATATACTGTGCCTCCTCTTTAATACATGTGACCAAACGTGGTGCATGTAAATGTCCCCCTGGGGGCCTTCTCATCACAGGGGCCCCCACTGCAGAGCCTTCGCTGGGCTCTCCTCCACAGCGCTGGGCTCTCCTCCACAGCGCTGGGCTCTCCTCCACAGCGCTGGGCTCTCCTCCACAGCGCTGGGCTCTCCTCCACAGCGCTGGGCTCTCCTCCACAGCGCTGGGCTCTCCTCCCCAGCGCTGGGCTCTCCTCCCCAGCGCTGGGCTCTCCTCCACAGCGCTGAGCTCTCCTCCACAGCGCTGAGCTCTCCTCCACAGCGCTGAGCTCTCCTCCACAGCGCTGAGCTCTCCTCCACAGCGCTGGGCTCTCCTCCACAGCGCTGGGCTCTCCTCCACAGCGCTGGGCTCTCCTCCACAGCGCTGGGCTCTCCTCCACAGCGCTGGGCTCTCCTCCACAGCGCTGGGCTCTCCTCCACAGCGCTGAGCTCTCCTCCACAGCGCTGAGCTCTCCTCCACAGCGCTGAGCTCTCCTCCACAGCGCTGAGCTCTCCTCCACAGCGCTGAGCTCTCCTCCACAGCGCTGGGCTCTCCTCCACAGCGCTGAGCTCTCCTCCACAGCGCTGAGCTCTCCTCCACAGCGCTGGGCTCTCCTCCACAGCGCTGGGCTCTCCTCCACAGCGCTGGGCTCTCCTCCACAGCGCTGGGCTCTCCTCCCCAGCGCTGCGAGGGAGACCGGGTGGAGGCGGATGTGTGGCGTGAGGGGGAACACATCATAGATTATATTTTATACAGCAGAATCCTTCTATCCACGATCCGTTATGCATGACGCGGATGTGGGCACTGCAATAAATCCCTTTTCGTACGCCGCTTTGGATAAAAGTCACTGCTTCATGGCTAAAGTGTCAAACGTATATATCTTGATATGACATTAAGGTACATGAAATGCAGTGGATATGGAGAATAAAGATAATTCAATAGTATTATAACGCCATTCCCTCCACTGGTCTGTCAACCCGTTCCAACAAGACTATTTGTGAGTCGTAAAAGTTCAGGGCACAAGAAGAAAGTCCTGCAATGCTGCTACTGCCATCTGTGACCAACTGCTGTCCTTAAGTGTGTGTTCAGAGGCAGTGGTGACCCAGGTCCATGACCTCTCCCTACCAACACACCACTGTGGCTCCTTGCTAACTCCTTGCTCCTTCATTTAACCTTGGCCCCACGGTCATTCTTCTACCCTGGTGTGTGTGTGCATGTGTGTGCATGTGTGTGTGCATGTGTGTGTGTGTGCGTGTGTGTGTGTGTGTGTGCGTGCGTGTGTTGCGTGCAGAGGAGGGGGGTGCCTAGCTGTTGCTAGGCAGAGGACCGAACTGAAGATCAGATAAGTGTGCAGTTGATCCCAGATGTGGTCGCTGCTATTAGCCCAGACTGGCTCTATTTGCAGTCCCGTTATCTCTCTCTCCATCCCAGTCTGAGCCTCAGAAACGCTGCCAACAACTTTCCACTGGGCTGATCTGTGAGTTTCCCCTTCGACAAGCCCGCTTGTAAAACACCTTTATACTGCTTGTATTTGTGCCACATTTCAGGACCGGGGTGCAGAGCTCCAGAGGAGGCCAGGCTTGTGCCAGGCGCTGCTCTCCGGAGCCAGGGCTCGTTAGGAGAGCCAGCGGCAGAGAGCTCGCCCCAGCTCCAGACGTTTCAGGAGAGATTTCACTCAACGGAGCAGGTCTGAAACTCCACTCAGTCTGCTGTTATTAAGTTCACCTTCCGTCCACAGGCCAAGCAGGATGGAGACAAGCATGAGATGGAACACAGGCGCACTCGCTAAGTGGAATTCATGACATAGTTCACCAAGCAGATCATTATAAAAAAAATCCAAAAATGAAAAGAAAATGAAATGAAAATGTATTCAGTCTTTCTTAGCTGGATTAACACATTTCCTAGTCTACACATTCATCCATTTCATTATTTCAACTATGGTTTGCTGTCGTGCCCCCATTTAGTCGAATCCATGTTCCATGTGACATTCACCAAACACCGACACATAAATAAACAAAACGTATCACAGAAAAAAACAGTGCTAGGCAGTGTTAGATGTTTTCAGTTGAAAACGGGCTGGAAGACCATTGATTTAGATCCAGACTTCCTGGTCCACCTCTGACACGTCCAGCCAGAGGCTTCATGGGATAACCATTTCCTCCTGCGTCTCAGTCCTGGCCTCAAACACACGAGAAAAGCATCTCTGCAATTTTCGCTGTGTAATTATGTTATTTTTTCATATTTTGATATTCCACACAAGGCCTGCTGTAGAGAAGGCTGCTTGGTGGAGAATCCCAAATACAAAATCATAATATTATGGATTTTCTGACAGGTCTTTGCTGACGGAATAATTTGACAAGCCTCTGAATAATGGAACCATAGAACTGCACCTAAACACAACAACCGTTATTAACCCTCATAAATCCATCACAACACCACATCCTCACATTATACATAATCCATCACAACTTAAAACGACTACAAAACCTCTTTAACCTATTCCAAGGTAACCGCACCCTTGATTTATAATACAAATAAACTAAATCTAATGCACACGTTGGAGCTTTTAAGATATAGAACTAGGGCTCAGTCCCTTCATATAGACAGGCATAGTTTGTTTTTTCTGAGCACTTCCCCTATTGTCACCATTCTCACCAGCAGGCTACGCAGTCCAGAACACCCATCATTACAGAGAAAACACATGGTCATCCAGGAAGGAACAAGAACCTCCCTTTGACCATGACGGTCCTGCCAAAGTATCCCAAGGAAAACCTGTACTTAACCGGGCTAGTGTGTGATTAGGCTGGAATAGGGATATGCATGCACTGTCTTCAACTGCACAGTTACTGACCTCTATGGAATAACAAGCTAACCTTTTATCTGCATATAACAAGCTATGCCACTGTGCCCAAACAAACACAGGACCCTGTTCTTTCAAACACGCAAGCCAGGTTTCCGGGGAATAAGTCAAAAACACAATTCTCCTTTCAGAGACGCGCGCGCGAGAGAGAGAGAGAGAACGCGCATTCAGATTATCTCACTCAGTGAAAACATCACGCTCAGCGTGAAACTGTAATCACAGCATGTTGACATTCTTGTTCATTTCAGAAAAGAAAAGCTACTTTTAGGGTCGGATTTTGCAACTTTGCTGAATGCTGAGAATCCTAAACCATTTTTTTCAAGGCCTGTTTCCTCTGTGATGAAACACACATGGGCCCTGTGGACAGAGCTGTAACTTCACGAGATATATGCTGCCATGAATAGGGGACTATAGACATTAAGGTGAGCATGCTAAATGTGGTACGAGTTTAGATATGAGCACCGGTCCATGATGAAAAATACCGGTTCCCCATCCATCTTAATACCGTCTCGTACTGAAACACGGGGAACATCTCAAAAGGTCTGGGCCCCGGGGCCCGGGAGCCCGGGGGCCCGGCCTCCCAGCCTCGTGTCACGGCGGTCTCACCTGAGTCCGTGGCCGTGACCAGGAGGGTGTACTGCCCTCGGGCTTCCCGGTCCAGGGTGTGGGTGAGGCTGAGCTGGCCGCTGGAGGAGAGGCTGAAGGAGCCTTCCTCGTTCCCGCCGCTCAGCATGTAGCTCAGCTGGCCGTTGGCTCCCTGGTCGTCGTCTCTGGCCACCACCTGGCGCGGACACACAGAAACAGGCTCCGTTCGTGACGGGAGAACGCACCACTCTTACCCGGACTAGGATTGAGTTAGACGCTAATGGATTCTTAGAAAAAATAAAAAAGGGGGCTGATGTTCGGATGTTCTTTGGTACCCACTCCTGCACAACCCCCCCCCCCCGCCCCCTGTCCCTCGCCAATACGCTGGGCATCATCTCTACACCACAGGGCTCATTAGTGAGTTCAAGTGCATCTGCAGACTCATTTCCTTGCAGGTTTATGGACTGAAGAAGCTTAACTTGGACTATTTCTACTACTATCACTGGAACCTGACTTTTTAAAGGTTTATCTAGTTATGATGCTACTTAAGACCAATGTTATTGCAATGCAGTTTGGTAGAGTACAATCCAATATTTCACTTTTTTGTTAGTTCTTCTAAGAAAGTGTGTACTCATAAGTGGTTTCATATATCATCCCCTTAGTGCCGTATGTCAATCGCACATTTCTTCTTGGCAGTTTGCAAAACATGACCACCGTGCTTGATGTTTTTGTAAACCGATGCCATACACGTACTTATTGGGTTAATATTCCTACAAACTTGGTTAAGCCATTAGCTCATTTAAAGTCCTGGGGCGGCTGTATGAATTGGGCTTTGTCTGGAAGGACCCGACTCAAACCCGGCGCACTGACCTGTAGAACGTTTCTGGGAAGACTTCCCAGGTTCTCCTGGACGTTCACGGAGTAAGGCGACAGCTCGAACACGGGCGAGCAGTCGTTGACGTCCAGCAGCACGATGTTGACGGTGGCTCGGTCCACCCTGGGGCTGCTCCCTCGGTCGGCCGCCTGGACCACCAGCGAGTACGACGCCCGCGCCTCCCGGTCCAGCTGCCGGGCCACCGAGATCACCCCGGTCACCGAGTCGATCCGGAAATCCGAGTTGCCGGAGTTCCCTCCGCCCACGGAGAAGCGGATCTGCCCGTTGGTCCCCTCGTCGGCGTCGCTGGCGAACACCTGGAGGACGTCCGTGCCAGTCAGCATGTTCTCCTCGATCTCCACGTCGTAGATGTTCTGGGAGAAGCTGGGCGTGTTGTCGTTGACGTCCAGAACCATCATGGTGACCTCCATGGTGGAGGACAGGGGGGGTTCCCCTTTATCCGTCGCCACCACCGTCAAGGTGTAGTTGGAGTGCTCCTCTCGGTCCAGTTCCCCCACCAGCCTCACGTCCCCATCGATGGTGCCGATGCTGAACTTGTTCCCGTGGCGACCTCGGAGGGAGTACTCCACGTAGCTGTTGGGGCCGCTGTCAGAGTCGGAGGCCTGGGCCTTGAAGACCACGGTGTCGACCGGCGTGTTCTCCTGGATGAAGGTCATCTTCTGAGAGGTGAAGGCGGGCGGGCAGTCGTTCACGTCCAGCAGGATGATGGAGACCTGGGCAGTGCTGGTGAAGCGGGACAGGGGGGCCGGGGCCAGGTCATGGACGGTCACCACCAGGTTGTAGAAGGACTGGGCCTCTCTGTCCAGGGTCTTCTTGGTCTGCAGAACGCCTGCCTTGGTGATGTCAAACTGGCCCTGGGGGTCACCGGACACGATGCTGTAGAACAGCTCGGCATTCGGTCCTGGGAGGAACCCAAACAAACATGGTTTTTGGGGTTGAAAAACATCAACATATCACTATTACGTATGAGGACATTCAAATGTATCCATATTTTATGAGCCCCCTAAAATTTCTATCAACAAATAGTTGTACACCAGCATAACAAAGTCTGCCACAGTAGGCAGTTTGACAGATCTGTATAGGAAGAGAAACATTACAGTAAAGTCTGTAAGTGCAGCACTTTCGGAAACGCTACCTAATCGAAACATTTATTCAAATGACATAACTGCCGTAATGGCACAACTACACTAAACTGCCACAAAAAAAAAATCTATCTGGCCATGAAATCTAGCCTAATTCTTGTCCTGCCCTGGAGCCGCAGCGAAATGAGGCTTAATTGAGCGTCTGTAATGCAAGTCATTGGAGTATTCATGTGGAACTCGACGGCACCTTCCCACACTCCGGCGAGTATTTACAGTACACACGTAATCCTTTATCAAAAGCCGGGGGACACATTTACCACGGCGACGGCGACCCGACCGCTTTCGGAGGTCGCGGCTCAGGAAACGCTCACAAGGACGCTTTGTGGAGCTTGTTGCTGAGCAGTCTGGGACACCGTGAGAGGGTCGGGCCGCCAGGACTGCGAAGGAAGGATCCAGACCGCGCTTGAATCCAGACAGCTTTTCTCCCCCCAGGAATGTGGGTCAGAGTAACCACATTAGGTCTGGTGGAGGGGTAATTACAGTAGGAGAGGGACAGGGCTGGTATAATAGCATGAAGGAGTAAAGAAACTCTAAACGTCTGACCGTAACCACCTGATATAGAAACATACCTTCGCCCGCTTGGGTTGTACAGTGGCTCTACTGTTTTTGACCAAATTATTTCGACGTGTGATGGAAGAGCGAAAGCCGAAGAGGTTGGGGTTGGGGTTGAGTATTATGTGTCTTGACTGGTTATTTCAAGTAAAATACTATCTCGTTTCCTGCCGCCGCGTTCTTTTCCCCCGCTCGCGTTCGCCGACGCCAAGGACTATCTCAGTGACTCAGCTCGCGAAGAGGCTGAAACGAATCGGGTTTGAAACGAATCGGGTTTGAAATGAATCGGGTTTGAAACGAATCGGGTTTGAAATGAATCGGGTTTGTCAGCGAACGACCAGGGGGCCCTGCCATAACCCCAGAAGTAAGACATTCCTCACATGACACAAGAGCGGAAGAGCGGGGAGACGTACCATCGTCGGCGTCGCTGGCTCCCACCGTGACGATGCTGGAGCCAGGAGGAAGGCTCTCGGTGACGGACGAGCTGTACACGCTGCTGTTGAACACGGGACGGTTGTCGTTCACGTCCAGGATGTTGAAGTAGACCCTGACTGTGCTGGCCAGCCCGCCCCCGTCCTGGGCCCGCACCGTCAGGATGTAGTACTGCTGGGATTCGTAGTCCAGAGGCCTTGTCACGTTGAAGACCCCAGTCACGGGGTTAAGGAGGAAGGTCTGGTCTTCATCGTCCTCCTCCAGGGAGTAGGTGATCTCCCCGTTCACCCCGGAGTCTGAGTCGCTGGCCAAGATGGCCGCCACAATGGAACCTGGGAGAGGTAGACAGGCAGACAGTGAGGATTTGTGGGGTTTTGGGTCTGTTACAGCAGGCTGTCTCTCTGCCAACCCAAACCCCTTCAAGCTGCTCCACAACCCCCTACACAACCCCACCAACACTGGATTTCATGGAAAAGGTGCCACAGTTAATTTGATGTCTCTTGTTGACATTAAGCTGCAACCTCCTGCATTAAAAGCCTTTTAGACATGCCACATGCATGTATAATGGACTAAATCTTTCATCCACAACTGAAATATGCTTGAAAATGTGGCGATTAGGTCATTGGCAGAGAGGGAGAGCGTGACGGGGAGACGCTACCTGGTGCCATGTCCTCGGGGAGGTCGAAGGAGTACGTTTCCCGGGAAAATTTGGGCGTGTGGTCGTTGACGTCGCTGACCGTGATGTTGAGCCTCATGTCAGAGGACTGCTTCCCGTCGTCCGCTCGAACCAGCAGGGAATACTTGGAGCGGCGCTCACGGTCCAATCGCTTGGTGGCGATCAGGTCACCTGACTCGGGGTCGATCCGGAAGCTGTCATCTGCGCCGCTGATTATGGTGTATGTCACAAGGGCATTAGGACCCTGCAGAGAAACAGACACACAGAGGGTTTGACTTCAGAGGGTTCGTGTAAGGATAAGTAACTGCAGGCGTGGATAAGAACAGGAAGTGGTTTAAGAACAACAATAACAATGTTGAAAAAAATGTTGGCAGTTGCTTTTATCCAAAGCAAAACACAATGGACAAATTTAAGCTGCTAGCTCTAGGGCTGCAATCAAATGCTCTACTAAAACCTCCATCCTTGGTTGAACAACCCTAACCTGCATTTGATTCTCGAACTTTGCACTGAATTTTACAACTCACACATATCTCAGAACACAAAATCCACTGCATATACAGACTACGAAATCTTCTGCATACATGAGCTTTGTTTAACATACATGTTCATTGTCATGTAGTGTGATTTGTATGAGAGATTGTCCGACATCAAAGCACTTCTACCTGCTGATTTAGTTAGCTACAGATGTCATGTGCTCTCATAACTCAGAGCTTACCGCCCCACTTCAATAAAAGACTGCATTGTAAGGCTAGCTGTGAAATAAGCTCTAAAACATCACACATTTAAAAAAGTGACATTGCTAAATAGCTTCATTGCTAATCCAGCACGTCACTTTCAGAACTATTCAGAGAACGATGTGACCATTTCAGAAGAGAGAGAGAGCGCGAGAGAGAGAGAGCGAGAGAGAGAGAGAGAGAGAGAGCGCGAGAGAGAGAGAGAGAGAGAGAGCGCGAGAGAGAGAGAGCGAGAGAGCGAGAGAGAGAGAGAGCGCGAGAGAGAGAGAGAGAGCGCGAGAGAGAGAGAGAGAGAGAGAGAGAGAGAGAGAGAGAGAGAGAGAGAGAGAGAGAGAGAGAGAGAGAGAGAGAGAGAGAGAGAGAGAGAGAGAGAGAGAGAGAGAGAGAGAGAAAACACAGGAGCTGAATGGCTGAATCCTCCGGAGACCTCCTCTTGGTCTTTGAACTTTGGGACTATAGTGTTCCTCTATAAATGCAGCTAATAGATCCCTTGATACCTTGGACAAGTATGGCTACTCCACATGCAAAAGCCATAGCAGGGACTTGGAGCAATTGGAGGAGGGGGCCAAACGCGATATGACGACTGAATAACGGCGGCGAAAGAGCTTGACGTTTATGTTTGTTCCGAGCAGAATAGAAGAGCAGATCTCTGTCTGCTGCCGTCTCGTGCTTAAGCGGATTCAGTCGTTTCAAAAGGCTGGACCTTTCATCAGGCAGAAGTGGGCCCTTTGTTTCACACGGTCAAAGCTGAAGTTAAAAGCTTACAGTGTTTCACTCATAGCTGATGTTAGGGGCTTCTTTTGATCTCGCTGACACAACGGTCAATGGAGTACATTTCGTAGCTTCCGACCTGCTCACTGAAACTGAGTTTTAGTCCGGCAGCCTGATCGCCGAGGGAAGAGGACAGGATAACAGATAAAGGTTACGTCTCAACACTCTGTTTCCCATCAGTACTTTAACACACAGCTCAAGCCTCCCTCTGACCCAGTCTCATAGCATTACCAGAGAGAGACCCATTCTTAGAACCAGACACCAACCAGTAAAACGTTTTTTTTAATATATTTAAATATATATATTTTTTTATATATATATTTTTTTTTTTACTGAGGGAGGTCAGAGGGAGGCTGTGTTCATCTGTGGCCCCCGCTGTCATCAATCAGGGCTCACGATCTGGAAATCCCATCAGCCACCTGGGCAGCAAACCGGAACCCAACACCCTCCGTCTGCCAATTAATTCTCTGATAGGGTTCAAGAGGAGGAGAGGGAGTAGGGAGTAACCCCTCTCACACACACACACACACAAACACACCCCCTCACACACACACACACACACACATACACACTCCCCAAAGCCGTCTGCTCCCCTGACCTTCACCAGAAGACTTTGACTGTTTACCGGTTAACGCCCTCCCAAGGCACGGTGGGTAGGGGAAAAAAAGTGGGCCAACCAATTAAAGAGCAAAGTTGTGAGTTGAGTAGCACAGACCTGAAGAGGAGGAAACTCATTTAGCAGATGAGAGGTTAACGGGAGCAGGCGGGTGGCGGGGGGAGGGGGTGAGAGGTGTGAAACAGACCCAACGTCTGGGAAATACAACTTCCTGTTCGAAACAGGACAGTCGGCATGGGCCAATCACTACACACCTCCACAGTCCAATCACGACAACATGTGCAAAGGGTGACAAACAGTACTATACCTATGCCTCTGTCAGCAACACTTAGCTAGTGTTGTTTTTTCTATAGAGGTGTTTAGAGTGGGGACTGAACACATGTTCTGGGTTTTTAGGCCGAGAACTTGAGGGTTAAAAGTTGTTGATCTGCTTCTTTTAGCACCCATTGTTTTCGTTTTCTTCGTTAATCGAGCCGTACCTGCAGCATAGTTTCCACGTTAGGTCAGAGAAGTAATAAAACAAGCGTGTTTCTTCCAAAAAGAAAGAAAAAGGGCAGTCTCTCTCTCTCTCTCTTTCAATGAGGTGAGAACCGATCTGCGAGAGAGACTTTCATCAGGAGTGAGAAGGCGATACTTTCATCTCTTTTTATTTCGAAGCTCATGCAACCGTTTCCTAGCTCCGCTCGGGTGGAAATGAGGGTAGCGAGAAAAAAAAAATCATAAAAAAAGGATACGCAGAAACAGTATTCTAGCACACACACACACACACACACACACACACACACACACACACACACACACACACACACACACACACACACACACACACACACACACACACACACACACACACACACACACACACATGAATCACACATGTAGCGCCCTCAGTCTGGCTGGGATCATAATGATGTCTGAATCCAGTCGTTCAGCTGGTCTGCAGCTTGTTCTCTTGGCTGTGTCTCCGTCCCTCACACATGCAGCTCGAGGACTCCACTGCATTCTGTACACTTAGTGTCAGCGCAACTTAGGTTTCCTGAGTTAGGATGTGGGCAAAACCTTGGCTAGCCTCATATCTGGCTTGAAAAAACGGCAGTGTTGGAACACAAACGCTGGTGACCTATTCCTTGCTGTGTTCAAATTCTGGATAAACATCTCCTTTCCTGTAAGCCTGTAATAAACGATCGACTAAAAGTCGACCAAAATGGTCTTTATAACTGACAGATGTCTTTACATTTGTCTTCTTAACTGACAGACCTCATTGCTCTTTCCCACCAACCTCATTTCTAAATGGATAGTTTAGTTAAAGGGATTGAGGGAAGAATCTAGAGTAGCAAGGAGAGGAGTCTAGGACATGACAGCAAGGAGAGGAGTCAAGGACGGACAGCCGTGAGAGAATTTGTTTCTGTACTATTGGAACACAGATCAAGCCCTTCAGATTCAATAGAAGGGAAACAGTGAAAGACTGTGTGAAAGGAGCCTCTTGTTTCTATTACAATACCATGTGGTGAAGTCGTCTAGATCAAAGCGTTAAAGTTCACCGGCATAGACGAAAAAAGGTAATCAAATAATGTCCTTAAAAATCCCCCTATTGAAAATATTGACCAGCCTCCAGTACAATAACAGTGGATGTAGCATTCGGATCAAAAATGAATATTCCAGAAACGCCTGATTTTCTTTTCTCACATTCGGAACTGGCGAGAGGCAGAGGAACAGCTGTGCAATAAAAAACGTGTGGCCTCATAAGTTAACATTAAGTATGAGTCCATATTCCCCCTCTCACTAATCCCTCTCTCCTCTCCGGGCACACTTCTTTCCATCCAGTGCTCTTGTCTCGTTTGGCAGGGCTGAGAGACCGCAGACCTGGGACACGCAGGGAGGGCCTGCTTTCTGCTCAGCGCTGGATTTTATGTCTACATCCTGCCCCAAACTGCGCAAAGATGGAGGCTTTTGCTAATCGAGGCTGATGCCAGTGATGTAATGTGAACTACGGTGGCCGCGGAGGGACTATCAGAGCTGCAGGGACGAGGAATCAATCGCTGGCCGGTCTCCTCGGGGCTCTGTGATATTGGCGGGCCCCACTGACACGTCTCAGATAACGTCGAAACACCGAGCTGCATGAGAGTGTGTGTGGTATGTGCATGTTTGTGAGTGTGTGAGGGTGTGAGTCTGTGTGTGTGGGTGTAAGTGTGTGTGTTTCTGAGTGAATACCTTCACACTGTTGTCGGATGCTTGGTGGGAGAATTGCACAGAGCCTGATGACGTTGGCTGATAACTACGAAGCCAACATTCCACTTAGCCAATTTCTGTTTTTCCTGCGTCTAACAGCCAGTAAAGAGCCCAACTGTAAAACTGTTCAGAGTAAGGGCTACCTAGCCTATACTTTACACTGACCACCCTTTTACAAATGTACGATCAAACAGAGAGAAGCCAGAGTATGAAAGCATGGAATCATAAAGCACCTCATCTGCATCCGTAGCTGTTAGCTGCATTATCTTGAATCCATCCCCAATGTTTTCCTCGATGGTCACGTCCAGAATGTCGTTGGGGAAAACAGGCGGGTTGTCGTTGACGTCCTGCAGGGTAATCTCCACCTGGACAGACAGAAAGAAGAAAAACATTTACATTTCCATGATGAACACTTGCCAAAACCTGCTAAAGAGGTTACTTTCGCTGCGGTGACCTTCCTTGACTTCAGACTGACATGTTCCCTTGCAGGGGAGCAGTTATCAGTCTCCTACTCTTCATAAAACGGGGAGAGTTACTGAAATGTGATGAGTTCAGCCTGTGTCCCAAGTGCATCTGTATGTCACAGGGAGAGAAATCAATGCAAAACTTGGACGAGTTTCACCTAGGGTGTCTTCAGCATTGGGATGAACCACAGACTACTCAGTGATGTCTTCATCCAGGGGCGCGGGATAGGGGGGGAAGTTAGGACAATTCCAAGGGCCCCTGACTGACAGGGGCCCCAAAAAATTGAAAAATTAATAATTGTTAACTTGTGTCCAGGACTGAGGTTCCCAGCTATAATGAAGGCAACAGTATTCATTTACCTTTATCAACAGTAACTACAAGGAGGGATTTGAACCAACCATCTTTTGATGCTCTACCACTGAGCTGTAGGCCTATTTGCTGCAACAAGCATGCAGACAAATCCAGATATCTGCGCGTCGTATAGCGCCAGACATGATGGTGTTAAATGCTTTGCGTTTCGCTCAGGAATATTACATTTCCACTCACACCACACAACTTAAATATGATCCGTTCTCATCTGCTAACCCAAATATGCATTTGAAACCCAGTAAACAGCGTTCGCTTTTAAACCATAACAGACATTTGCTTTGCATTCTCTGTTTATTACTTCTATAAATATGGAAAAGCCGTGTTTAGAGTCTGTAGTATTCACAATCTCCATTAATCTTGACAGTGATTATGGTAATTCTCATGCCAGGCATCACAAAAACCCCATGCAACAACTTATTTCCGAGCCCTCGCTATTCAGCATCTCCACTCAGAATTGGCGCTTTGAGGCGCGCAAGCCGAAATAGGAAATGAGGAAATGAACAGCTGCCTTACGTCCACAATGGGATTTTTTTTAACCCACCAGAGTTCCTGTGAAGGTATTCAGTGAGGAGACAATAGGACCTGGAGATGTCGGATCCACCAGGGGGAGAGATGCAGCAGTCTATTCAGTCACTGGCAGGGAAACCAGAGCTCACGTGCTCTGCAAACTCACCCTGATAGAAGCAGCAGCAACGACCGCTGAAGACTTTTCAAAAGTCCAGCTCATTAAAGTGGGTGATCTTGTGGGGGAAGTTCTGAGATGGTTGAACAGAAAGATGTCTGTGGAGTCCGTACTGCTTGTGTAATAGCTATAGCTTAAATAAATAAATAAAAATGAATTGCTGTATTCCTACACCATGAGTGAACGATTAAGTAACTGAGTGTTTATACTAAATCAATACCTGACTGACAGAGATAGCCTAGTGCTCCGGATGACCTACCAACATGAACAGCAGGTACTGCACTCGTGCACAGCAAGGTTAAGGCTAGGGTTAGCCCTCTTTATTTTGCGCCACGGTAGCAAAATCTGATATGGTCGGACAAGACGGCAGAACACCGGTTGACATACGATAGCGATTACGACTCGTCTCCACGTTGACCGCTTATTAATGCGATCCCGAAACCTCTCTTTTACTTTCTCTCCCTCGGATGAGAGCGCCATGACCCCTGAGTCTGGATAATTAGAGAACAAGACGAACCGGATTCACGCCAACAGGCCCGGACCCAGGCAGGAACAAGCCGCGTTACGTAAAAAAAAAGAGAAGAAAATTAGGTCGAGACGTCGGAGGGTTGAGGCAAGTTGTGTCAGAGCATCGGGAATCAGACAAAGTCAACAATCGCTGAATATTTATCTTCCACCCCGCGTGTCCCCTTGATGTGTAAATAATGCAGGGCTCACTTCTGGGGAGTGAACTAATTAGAGTAGAAGAGCGGTTATGAGAAATAATTAAGCCTCGTGCTTAGAGTGTACATTACCCATACTCCCCCCCCCAGAGAAGGATATCAAAGGGCTGCGGTGAAAAATTAATCGGAGGAAGAGGAAGTGGGGTCGGGAGAGGGGGGGGGGGGGAGGGAGGAAGAGCGTGTTGACTGCTTCTCTCTGTCAGTCAGGGCTGCATGGTCTGGTCCAGACGTTGGGGTTTGGGGCAGGTGAAACACATTAGTTTACACTGGAAAAGATT
This sequence comes from Thaleichthys pacificus, assembly GCA_023658055.1. NCBI lineage: Eukaryota > Metazoa > Chordata > Actinopteri > Osmeriformes > Osmeridae > Thaleichthys > Thaleichthys pacificus. Next base: position 14,827,671 of record CM042855.1, on the reverse strand, counting down.
GTATTTCACTGACTACTGTGTCGAGTTGCAGCTGCTAACTGCTTCTGGGTCTATATTATTTATAGACCTGCATGAATGATTCAGACTTGGTCCAACTCCTGAGTGCTGGCGATTATGATACCTTAAGTGATCAGGATTATAGGCCAGGAGTCCGAGGCTGGGGCTTAGATGAAGAGATCAAAGATGAAAGCTTATACTGACGGCTGCTTATCAAGCCAAGTCTGGATGGCTTTATATGCAAAACTGTCATCGATTTATGGCAGACGTTTAAACACCTTAAAAAAAAAGATTGAACTCATAGCCACATTCACAGGGGCTTCGGCTGAACTGCATATCCTGTACCTCATCTACGTAGCAATCAGAGCCCACTTCAAAAATGTCAAACACTTCCTCGTCCGCCATCTTCACCAGCCATCTTTGGGGGTGGAAACCAAAAAGTCTTGTCTGCAGATGGTACTAAAGTCTCCCAGCCAGGAGGATCTGGTACAGTAACAGAATGTACAGAAAGCTCTACTCCATCCCTGGTGTTTTTCAAGCCGCGCTCATGGGGAAGAGAAACACAGGATCTGGTTTCAGCGGTGTCTCGCGTGAAGGCATCTCTCCCGTCCCCCAAAGCACGAAACCCTTTTCCCTTTTCATCATCCTCATATTTTAAGAAGTAGAAGCTAGCAAGCGGGAGCCCTTCCTTATTGTTCCTTGCCAAGTTTTCTGCAGAGCAAGAGGAAGGATCTGCAGTTATAGAGCACACTGATTCCTTGAATGTTACCTCCTGTAGGTTTCGTGAGTTAGTAAGTCAGACTTTTTCCTGCTAGTTGAGGGGCCAATTCATTAAAGATAGCGCCGGCCTGCATTAAAGATGAGTAATACTGTACACACTTACTCCAGAAAAGGGTTGAGCTTCAGCTGGGTTGCGTAAAGCACACATCATAAGGTCTTTTCTCTGAGTGAGTTCCAAGAAACAGCGACCTTTTACCTCTGACGTAATAGTTGGACAGTCCAATCGGGGTCATTTTTCCTATTTCATTACTCAGGAAGAGTCTTATGGAGAGAGTAATGATTTCGCAATGATTACATGTCTCATTAGACACTCTTAACGACTTCCTGACACAGGTCGGGGAAGAGCTGACTTCCAGCCCTCATTATGCCTGGCCTTTGAAATTGAACGATTCCACTTGCATCACAGAAAAAAGGAGTGTGTACTGTAGTAGGAGTAGCAAGCTAACAAAAAAAAGCTCTCTTTGGAACTAACACGTAGAAAGCTGGATCACAAAAGCTATTCTTCATATAACACTTCATCGTAGCATCAGCCCGTTAAAAGAAATTACTCAGATGTTGGCTCAGAGTGAACCAAAGGGTGCACAGAATGTTTCTAATGCCAGAAAAAGGAAGATTTTTTTTTTTAAACATGTAGATTCAATTCAACGATTAAAAAAAATATATAATCTCAGCGAAAACTTCCTTGAGCCAAATTGCCTGTTTGTTTGCCTTCAAACAACGCTGCCACGTTTAGTCAGAGCTTCGACAGGGCCTTGTTCTGGGAGAGGTAGCTGGCTCAGAGAGAGGTGGAAACCACTTCTGCCACGTCTTCAGTAAGAGCCATTCCAGCACAAGCATTTAAAGAGCTCCAACTGCTAGAGACAGGAGCCGTCACTGACACCTCCACTCACAATCCCTCCTCTGACCAGGGGCGTAGGTGTCATTCTACGTGTCACACCTACTTTTTGAAAACGGCAGATCTGTCCCCCCCCCCCCCCACACACACTTTTATTAATAAAAGCACATTTAAAGGCCGCCTCCTCGGTTACTAAATAAAAGATGTCCCGCCCACGTTTGAACGCGATCCTCCGCCCCTGCCTCAGATGGAGAGGCCTACGTCCCTCCCAAACAGGCACACTTTCCTACCACACCCCTTGCCTACCAGCGTGAAGGCCAGTGAGGACACTTTCACCAACAGACAGATGTTTCTACTGCACATTTCAATAGGCTACAGCGTTGTGTCAGCGCTGCTACAACGGTGAATCTTCCCCTTCCTAAAGACCCTGTTGTATTTAATACCGTATTGCATGTGAGCATCAGACGTCCTTTTGACACTGGAAATGGATTACCAGCCATCCATAAACCCTGGTCCTGTGTCTGTGCCGGCCCTGCTTAATCTGAAAACCGTATGGCGTGATCCCTGCAAGTCTGATAAATGCCCCGCTCTATCTGTTGATGCAGAGCGGGACCGCGGTGATATAACGGCACATTCAACATCATTCATTTCCTGAGACTCCAGAGAATCGCAGACAAAGACCATCTTTATTTCACTTTATCTTCACTTTCCCCCCTCACTTTCCCCTTTACTCATTTCAACTGTTTGGGTATAACGTCAGGGACTCCTAGAATCCTGATTTACAGCGATGTTAGCTTAAGAACCAGCGAGTTCGGCGGGTCAAGCACACCGCCCTAAGTGTCATCTCGTCTCCGTCCTTAAAAGCAGAAAAGAAACATAAGCAAATGATAAAGGCTACAGTCCAGGTATAAATTATCTGATCCTCCTTCTTTTTAACACGTACGCCATCACGAGGGGCTCGATCTGTCAAACAACAGCCCCCAGGAGCATCCATCCCCTGGCCGCGGCCGGCTCCGCGCGAGTGCTCCCCAGACCGGAGTCTGAGCGTGCCGGGGACGGGAACGTGCCCGAGAAGGAGGCAGACAGGGCTGGACGGCTGCCAGGTCCCACAGCACGGGGGCCAGGAGAAGTCAGGATACAGCTCCCCACATCCCCCATGAACCCCCCCAAACCCTCCTTCTGCCCCAGAAAAACTAACGAGGAAGAGAGAGGGAGATGGAGAGAGAGGGGGGGAAGAGGGAGAGAGAGAGAAGTGGAAAGAGGGAGGGGGACAAAGTGAAAGAGAGAGAGAGAGACACGGGAGAGAGAAAGAGAGACGGAGGTAGAGACAAAAAGACAAAAAAAGAGAGGGAAAAGGAAAGACGAGACCTCAAACTAAACAGAACGTGAGTATCTGCAAGCGATCACGGAGCACCTCAGCCTTATGGAACGGCCGAGAAGAGAGCGGAGACAATGCTGGACAAGTGGTTTTAATAAAGGGAATCAGAGTCCTCTCAGAGGACCACTTCTCCGACTGTTAAAAGATAGTTTGTCTAGAAAAGGCCCCCTCCAAGCCCCCAGCAAGCCCTGCCAAGAGAAGTTCCCCTTGTGTGCTTCAGGAGTAAGAAGAAGCAATCCCGCAATGCTAATAACCCAGAGATTACTCGGACCTGTGTATTACCAGATTCCTTGTCCTCTCCACACACAGACTCCAAACAAATCATGATGGAACTGTTGTTTATAACCGTGCCGAAGTCTTGCATGAAGCAGCGAGAGCTTAAACGTGCATATTTCTTCCCTTGTTGTCGGAGCCTTGGAGAGTTTGGTGGAAGGTTTAATTAGAATTGTGTTAAATCAGACATGACCTAATGGAGGAGACATTTACATTTAGTCATTTAGCAGACGCTCTTATCCAGAGCGACTTATAGTAAGTACAGGGACATTCCCCCCGAGGCAAGTAGGGTGAAGTGCCTTGCCCAAGGACACAACGTCATTTGACACGGCCGGGAATCGAACCAGCGACTCCGACTCCCTCACCGCTCAGCCATCTGACACACTATCAACCTCTTCTCGAGGCTCCTGCACAATCTTCTGCTGTTTTCAAAATGAAAAATAGCATTATGACCTTACTGTGACCTATTAACTACAGTACATAGAAAGGATAGAGAAATCATCAACATATCAGAGGAAATGATTTCTCCCTTGTAGATGAAAGGTAACAATCGTATTTGCAAGCGTGCTTTGAAGTTAGCAAAATCTCATCTTTTTTTCATCAGTTCTTTATTTAAAGTGCTACTGAAGAAATTGAGAAATACTTTTAACAGTCCAGGATTCTCATATCCAGTGTGAGTCTATGGACTTATCTTCCTGCACCATCACCTTCAGTTACCACATACAACACACACCACACACCGGCGCAAAACAAAAAGGAATAATCCTGTTGCTGTTACTCTTAAAACTTGATGGTAACTTGATGTGTATAGTGTACAACTCCATCGATTTCTGTGAGTCATCGTGATGATTTAGTAGCGACAGATAATACAATGTGCACCGTTTGCAGTTTCAAGTTCAACCCCAGGGATTTAGAGCGAAGACTCGTAAATCTAGAGGATGCAGATACAAGGTTTCTTTCAAGCCAAACTCTGTCCAAGTCTCCAAGACTTCAGGATCGAGAGGGAAAACGGTCTGGCTTTAAAGACTATTCCGGCATCCATTTAAAAGTCACTGCCTCCTAATGATGGATGGGTCTGATTTTCAGGAGCAGAGAGCAGAGAAGGTCATTGGTGATAGGCTAGGGTGGATTTGGCCAAACTATGCATGACATAAAATCTGTACTAGCAACTCATTCCTCTTATAAGGTAGCTCCTTCCAGCTACTGGCTTAGGATAATGTAGTTAGGCCTTTAATTTAATCATTAGCATTAGCCTTATTTCCGTCCTGGCCAAAGAGATTTTGCTTCGTACAGCACAAGGAAGTACAAGGAAATAACTTGTAGACATGCACTGTTTCTATCCTGAAACATGCTCCAGGCCCTTGGAGTCCAAGTTGAAGTTGAGATCTTTTAGGACTACATGGGTCGAAGCGAGACGTTGCTAATTTACAGAAGGTTGAGACATGGGGACTATCGTCTGAGCGGTCTTAGGACCGCTTCACAACACAGCCAAGCTCTCTGGTCTACCCAGAGAACATGGTGGGTTCAGACAGAGAGAGAGAGAGAAAGAGGGAGAGAGGGGGGGGGGGCAAAGAGAGAGAGAAAGACAGAGAGAGTCAGAGAGAGAGAGAGAAAGAGGGAGAGAGGGGGGGGGGGGCAAAGAGAGAGAGAAAGACAGAGAGAGTCAGAGAGAGAGAGAGAAACAGACATAGAGAGAGAGTCGAGTGAGAGATAGAGGGGGGGGCAAGGAGAGAGAAAAAGAGCGAGAGAGCGAGAGAGAGAATCCAAGAGAGAGAGGAGTGTGGATGAAATTGAAGGTTCTAGAGAGGTGGAGTGGAGGCAGGATATAAAGTGTAGTAGTGAGGTTGGGCGGGGTGGGGGTGGGAGGAGGGAGGGGGTGTTAAATATAAAACAGGACCCACAGTGTAGTGAGAAAGCCCCATGCACCCCCTGCAGACACTGTTTATGTGAACCCCTGAAAACAGTGTCAATGGGAGGAGTGAATGAGAGAAAACAGAGAGAGAGAGAAAAGGAGAAAAAGAAAAAGGAGGAAGAAAAAGAAAAGAATGAGAGGAGGGACAGAGAAACAGAGAGAGAGACAGGAGGGAGAGAGAGAGAGACAGGAGGGAGAGAGAGACAGGAGAGAGAGAGACAGGAGGGAGAGAGAGACAGGAGGGAGAGAGACAGGAGGGAGAGAGAGACAGGAGGGAGAGAGACAGGAGGGAGAGAGAGACAGGAGACTGAGCCCAGCAGTCGGTACCTAATCAGGAAGGTTTGTGCATGAAGGCAACTCTCCAAGCTCCCTGACTGTTTAACAACCTCAGAGGGAGGCAGGATCCAGGAGTCTCTCTCACACACAGACACAAACACACACTGACACAAACACACACACACACACACACACAGAGAAGAGACACTCACATTCATACACATGCAGACACAGACACACAGTGAGAGCTACAGGAACATCCAAATCTCCAACTCCAATCACATTTTTACAGTTCACTGTTTAACAGGCAGTCCAGGGTTGCAGGGTCCACTTTCGAAACAGCAGAAACCAAACTGGGTTCTGATGACACTAGCAGAGGACATACTGCTTCACTCATCAGTCAAGACTCATCCATTCATGCTGCAGCTGGGAGAGTGAACTCATTCAGCTGGGCTGGGATTGAGATGTACGAACGCGGCCCAAAGTTTCCCACATCACGAGGACGTCTGTAGCTAGCCACAGAGCTAGCGCTAGTTAAACACTCCCTCAATCATAAAATTCCACTTGGTAACTCCTGCTCTAAAGAATAACCCCCTTTTTCTGATCCTTCACTGCAGCGCTATTACTCATTCTGTGTACCACACATCTGCGTCGGTCGTTGAGACGTCGACAGGAAACGTTTGGCAAGACGGTCTGATCCGTGGACGTTTTGAGGGGCGAAAAAAACCCGAAAGAGAAATGTTGATGCATTTAGCATGAGGCGGCGCAAAATATATCTCTGCCAAAGAACTTGACAATAAGAGACAGCTAGCCCCTTACTGAGGCCATCTATGGAAACACACTGGAGCTGGAGTTAGACCTCGCAACAGCCTTATTTTCACTCACCACACACACACAAACAAATCCCTTCTAACAAACATCAGACACACACACTTGCACGCACACACACACGCAAGCACACAAACACATACACACAGATCCCTTCTCAAAAACATTGGACACACACATGCCTGAGTGAGCGGACCCTCAGCACACAAGCAGGTTTTGTAAGGCTTCACATGTTTAATGGCCACTTTTTATCATGAAGATAGGCTGCTTCAGAATACCATTCATCTTCATCAACTGGCCATTTGTATGGACTACCATGGGAAGAAGCCCAGCTCCCTGCAGACCAATTCCCCGCTCAGAGAGAGAGAGAAAAGAGAGAGAGAGAGATCATTACCGGATTAAACCTTCAATAGCCTCGCCATGTCGCCTGCACATTCCATTATCTCAAACTGTTTACTACTCAGGTTTCAGGCATGTGTTTTCTTTCTTATACATCTTGTTTCCTGCACACAGAAACTCCCGATTCCTTCTGAGTTACTCGTAATTTGAAGCACTCGCCTTCTGATTTATAAGATGCTGGATAGCTGACTGACTGTCTGCATCATGGATGATGCAGCATGGATGATGTGCACACCAAACACTCTGCTGGCCCCTGAAATGAGTAAATAACATTTCAGTCTTTTCCATCATCAGGCGAGTGTATCTTGTCAAGCTTATGACCCGTCGTCTACGATTGCTCAGGCCAGCCACTTCCTCAAGATACCAATGACACACATTTTTTCAAGTAGTTTGGATTGGTCGGTATGGCTATGGCTGGGTGCCGTCCGATTGGTTCTTGTCTGCTGAACAAAAACAGCCTTCTGGGTAATTCAGCTTCACAGCCACCGCGTTTTGTCTCGCAGCACGCTCGGACGCAGCTGAAAGACTTGGAAACAATCCGTCTCAATTCCCATTCAGAGGACCCATAGAGGCGATTAATTGTCTCCTCATGAAGGCCCATAGACTTGTCATGGAGGCGGAAATGGCGGCCCTAAACAACCCAAGCCATCTTCTTTACCATGCTCTCTCCCCCCCCTCTCTGTCTCTGCTATCTCCCACAGACACCTATGGGGGTTCACCAGGCTATGGGGTCACTTTGCCAGGTCAGAGAGTGGTGATTAATTCCCGTTAGCGGTTTCATTGTGGGAGCCCCTCTCTGCACCCCCAGAGGTCAGGACCCCAGTTAAGCACAAGGGTGTCATTTGTCAGTTGACCTTTGCTGCCATCAAGCCTTCAGGTTTTGTGTCTGTTTTCTGCATCCACTCAGAGGGAGGATGAGGGTGAGTGGAAGAGTTTGAGGGGTGAAGGAATGGAGGAGAGAGAGGGACCGAGAGAGGAGGAGACCCTGCTGTACTTCAGTATCGTTCCTCACACAGAACCCCCCTGTTCCACGCAGAACCCCCCTGTTCCACGCAGAACTCCCCTGTTCCACGCAGAACCCCCCTGTTCCACGCAGCCCGCTCAGATACGGAGGGTCTGTGTGTGATGGGAAAACTGACTGACTGTTCAGGCCACAAAAAGCAGGACCCTGACTGTCCCTGTGGTGACTGGGCCAGAAACACCCATTATCCCCCAAGAACTAGACACAGTTCCTCACAATAAATACAATTGTAAACACTAATGAGGAAGTTGTTTAGTCTGGCCACAAACAATCAAGTTACTATCAATAACAAGGAGAGGCCGTGTGTATTGGGATATCTTAAGATACACAGAGGGTGTACCCAAAACAAGTTGTAGTCCTACACACCCACACAAACATACAGTCCAATTCATCTTCCTCATTTACTTCTTCATTCAACATTTACTAAACCTTATAAACCAACCATACAGGGAATCAGTAAGCATTGTTCGCCAGTAACCTTAGCGAATGTGTTTAGTCTGAACAGCATCATTCACCAGAAATGAAGTATCTGTCCCCAGACACAACCAAAGGCCAGGACCTTTTTGTTAACAGAAATGTAATGCAAATGTAACAAAATAACAAAATGTTCAGGTCAAACCTCATATTTAAATGGTTGTGGAAATGTTACAACCATCAAATAAAAAAAGAACCACCATAAAGTATGTTAATCTATTTACCGTTGGGCATGGACCGTAACTCAAAAACATGGGCCAAAGTTACACCTCATTCATTCAAGGAAAAAGAGGTCCTTTATAATCCGATCGTCTGGTTGCTGTCAATCAGTGGAGGTTGGAGGATTTAAGCAGGGCCGTGCTGGGGTAAAAGGGCTTACAGTGTCACGTATGATCTAGTCAAAGACAGAAACAGTCACCACCTCCACCTCCCCCATCCTGGCGCATGTAGAGCACCAACTACCACTTGGCACTGAGAGAGAGAGAGAGAGAGAGATAGAGAGAGAGAGAGAGAGAGAGAGAGAGAGAGAAGAGGAAGAGAAAGAGAGAGACTGAGGGAGAGAGAATGAAAGACAGAGAGAGAGACTTTCTTGTTGTAATTAATTAAGTCGCTGTTATTTCTGTTATTTCTCTTTATTTTTACAAATGTAAATGTATCATAATTTTGTTCAATCTTAGATGGCTTTGGCAACAATGCTCACTCATTCACGCCAATAAAGCTTTACTGAATTGAATTGAGAGAGGAGAAAGAGTGGAGAGTGAAACAGAGAGAACGAGAGAGAGAGAGAGAGAGAGAGAGAGAGAGAGAGAGAGCGAGAGCGAGAGCGAGAGCGAGAGCGAGAGCGAGAGAGAGAGAGGCTTGGGTAACTCCAGCGCCTCTCCTTCAACTCCTTTTGCTTCTTTTCTCTTTGACGCTCACCTCCTCTTCTCTCCTCTTAACCCCTATCCTTTCTCTTCAGGACTCTCCCCTTCCTTTGTGCCTTCAGACCCTCTCCTCTCCAGCCTTCCCTCTCCAGCTCTCTCCTCAGACCCTTCTCCTCTCTCTCACAATGACCCCTTCATTTCAATCCCTCCATATCTCCACTCTCTTTTAACCCCATATTCTGATTCCCATTACTTTTCAACTCTGATACCTCAACACACTTGACTGGGGCACATCAAAGTGTCTGTTTCTCCCCCTGATATAACAATATCGATGATTCCAAAGAGAAGGACACTGGGGAAGGATCCAGCGATTATGAAGCTGGCATTTCATAATCGCTGGATATCTTGTTAAAATATCCAGATCAACTATTCTTGTACGTATCACATACCCTAGTTTTACTCAACGATCCGGAGCAAACACTGCTCAAGCCTCAAGTTAATTTGGACTCGCTTGATCTGAGCTCAGGCGATAGTGAGATGCTACACTGAACAGCCAGTTTCTAATCCAGGGAAAGAAATCACTAATCCAGATTAAGGTCAGACAGACGGAGAATGGAATTGTCAAAAGTGCTTTTCTTGAAAGCACAATTGAATACTTTCAAGGTCGAGTGAATGGCTAAACAAAGGTTGTTTGAAATAAACAACCGGAAAAGAGAGAGCTTATGTCACAAGGCAGAGAAGCTTTGACGTAATCCTGCCAGACGAAGCGATTTCATGTTTGTTAGTCCACAAAGAAGCACCGTGTGAAAAGTTGTGAATGGAAATTGTGACAAACTCTGTGAATTAAACTGTGAGTAAATAGTTACATCATTAGCTGCCACTTTGTGACCTTGGATTCGAAAGGTTAACCCACAGTGACACGTAACCTGGCTAGTCCTCACGATGCAGCAAGGCTGTGTTTAGACAATACGAATCCAATAACATGTGTACCAAAAGGAGGTACGTTAAGACGATCTGAACGGAGCTTCTCTGCTATAAATTAAACCCTTGCCTGAGCCAATAACAATAACAAAGTGAGAGGTAAAGTAATTTCAGTTTAAGTCAACGTCTTCCCAGGATTTTCACGGCTGTTGTATCTGAACATAACAAAGCCACAAATAGTCCATCTTAGGATGATAGATAACAGACAGATTCCAGTTCAAAGGCAGTTCAACTGCTGATGTTCAAGTGGATGTTACACATCTCTCCATACTCAGTCGCATGTTTTCTGGTGGGATGCTAACATCTATCCAGGGGGATTGTGTGTCTCTTTCAGAGCAGAGACTACAGAGGAAGGAGCCAAACTCAACGAGGCAGCTGTGTTTGCGAAAGGAAATCATTTTTTAAACGGCGCAGTGAAATATGGCGGCCTCTCGTTGCTCGCCTGGGTCCAGCACACCCTGTCTCTTCAGCAGCCGTTTGGCCAGATCCATCACCTGCCTCCAACACAGACACTCAGAGGACTCCTGCAATTAGTGAATTAGCAGCTGGGAAGCACATTAGGACCTCTCTTGGGTATTCACTCCATCTTCACTGTTTGGAGAGAGTCCACACCACCAGACAGGCCGAGCACTAATGGATGGAGGCTTGTCTTTAGGGATGGGGATGCATGGTGGACGTAGAAGGGATGTTCTAGACTCAATGAAGAGGTGCTTCTATGACGACGCCTCACCGGGCTATTGAATTAGCCAGAAAACTGCTTTTACGCTTATAGAAGATGTCCATTTTGGTTTTAAGGATACATATTCTTTGGAGGATTGGCCATTGAGCCCGTGGCAATTTTTCTTTGAGAGAAACATGGAAAGAACAGTAGACCTTTCTTGTACGTATTACGGCAGTTGATTGGGCTACAGGACACAACCAAATACATGACCAACAATTTCCAAATGGGGAAGGGGCACGTGCATAGTCTCTTGCTGGGTATGAGGTGAAGTCATGACATTCTGGAGATGTACTCTCGATTCTTCACATGGTTTTTCATGTAGATAACAACACACAGCAGAGCGCCTCTCAACACAGGCTCCCGTCTAATCTTAGCTGCAGCTTCAGAAGTCTGCAACATGTCTCTCTCCCACCAGAGAAAAAAAACCCTAGTCTCTCCCACCCACGCCCCCCACCCACACACACCACCCACCCACGCCCCCACGCCCCCACCCACACACACCACCCACCCACCCACGCCCCCACCCACCCCACCCCCACCCCACCCATGCCCCCACCCCACCCACGCCCCACCCACCCACACACACCACCCACCCACCCACGCCCCCACCCACGCCCCCACCCCACCCATGCCCCCACCCCACCCACCCCCCCACCCACACACACCACCCACCCCACCCACCCCCCCCACCCCGTTACGCCCTCTTTGTCTCCTTGGGCTGTCATGTCTCTCCATTGTTTACAGGTGTCATTTATCTTCCACAAGTCAAACTGGGGGCAGAGTATACACAAAGCCTGTAAAAGTCTTAGCCTGGTCCACATGAAGTGGTACATCTATTTTTAAGAGGTAACTCTAGAGGCAGGAGTGAAGAGGGAGGAGAAGCAGGAAGAATCACAAACTGTTTTGCACCGCGAAGTCGACGTTTTTGGAGACGGGGGATAGGACGGGTTTTTTTTTTTTCATTTTTTTTTTTCTTCATCTCAGTTCAACAAAGGCCGTAGAAGTAATCCTTCCAGAATGGAGTGCAATCCTCCTGGCTACAGACTACTCTCATTGTTGCTCTTGGCAAACACTCTTCCACTGGCAATCGAAAAGAGTGATGCTATTTTCTGTTGATTTTTTTCTCTCTTCCCCCCCCCACCCCCCCTCCCACACGTCTATTCCTGAAACATTACACAGTGAATATGTTGATTCTTTGGTCAAGTGTGGGCTAAGATCGAAGGCCTATAATCAGTTTTCCAAACCTCTCTGCTTTCCTTAGCTTTGCCAAAGGCTTGTTTATTTCTATCTGGATGACATTGTCCAATGTTGGTTCATGCTTCAGCATGAAACATTAAGCTTTCCAACTTCTTCGGTTCTGTGTTATGATTAAATGCCCAGACGAACAGGGCCTGCTCCACGTTCGACTAAATTTAGTGTAAGATAAATACAGAGAATAAAAACTCAACGGAGCACTGCCAGTTAATCAAGAAGGGGTACACCTATTTGTCAGAATGTGAGGATCCCCAAATTGTAGGGTAGAGTTCCTGGGTCATTTCCCACATGTTTCCACGAGCGCAACACTTGTATTTATACAGGACGTTCGCTACTCATAACCTCTGACATTCAAACGAATGGGATAATTAACCCTCTATTGATACTAATTAAAGCGTCGCAGGCCTCCGAATCTGGAACATAAACAGGGCTGTGCCCCGCTCGATGATTCTGTCCTGACCAACTGGATCAGCGCTCCCTGAAACGGAGGGATCCGCATCCCGTTCCTCCCTAACGCCTGTCGCTCTGTCTAAGACTGCTCATGACAGACACTGAGCTGGCTGCTTTGACAAACACGTGGTCTAACCGTCGCTGAGAAGCCCTGGAAGTAAGGACAGGGGATTTATTTAAGGCTCGATCCAGACAGCAGAGACAACAATGCAGCTCCCTATCACAACAGCTCGGCCTGCATCTGGACACAAGGATGTGAGGCCTGCGGAGGGCCGCAGGAACAGGAGCAGGGATTGTTACAGGGCCTTGTAGCACAGACAAGCTTCCTGTTATTTGTTTTGTAGTAAATGCTGATTCTCTCAGGGGGATATGACTGACCCTACCAGGCTGACACCAGCTTCCCCACACAGAGGAATGGTGTGTGCACGTGTGCACGTGCGGGCCTGCATGTGTGTGTGTGTGTGTGTGTGCGCGTGTGGGATGTGTGCGTGTGTCATTCCAGAACACAAGGACAAGGTATACAAGTCTGCTCTCCTTCACCAGAACTTAATGGATCGGCTCAGCACCCATTATCTAGTACCACAGTCCTGTTACTACTCAGCAGAGTAGTGGAGAGAGACACAAAGAGAGAGAGAGACACGAGAGAGAGAGAGAGAGAGAGAGAGAGAGAGAGAGAGAGAGAGAGAGGAGAGAGAGAGAGAGAGAGAGAGAGAGAGAGAGAGAGAGAGGAGAGAGAGAGAGAGACAAAGAGAGAGAGAGAGAGAGAGAGAGAGACAAAGAGAGAGAGAGAGAGAGAGAGAGGGGTGAAAGGACAGATATCGAGAGGGAGATAGAAATAGAGAGAAGGAGAGAGAAAGGAAGAGAGCGGGAGACAGATGGAAAGAGACGTGAGAAAGAGAGAGAAGAGAGTGTGAGAGAGAGAGGAGTAGAGAGATGGGAGGGGGCAGAGAGTGAGTGGGGGGGGGGGGGGGTACAGAAATGAGAAAGGGAGAGCAGGAAGGGGCCTATGCAGACTCTGTGGCGTGAGTTTTATTGTCAAACTACTTAATTGTAAATAACCAAGCTGAGGGATGTGAGAAGCCATTCATCCTGCAGACAGAGTGATTAATCCATGCTGGGTTCTGGGAGGGCCTGAGAGAAAGAGAGAGGCCTTTCTCCTCCTTCCTCGCTCGCTCTCTCTCGCTCTCTCCACCCTTCTATCTTACTCCAGCTGCCTAATTGGCTAATTTCATAAACTTTTTAAAAGAGACCCAGAGAAGCCTCTTTGGTTTAAAAGCCCAGCTTTAAAGGGCTTTGAGGAGCAGCGAAGCATCTCTACCTGCGGTTCCTCCAGGCTTTGTTGGGTTTGGGGCGACAGTCAGACAGAGCCCACGGGGGAGCCGTCAGGGACAGAGGAGCTCATGGACAGGCTCTCGTTTCACAGGACAGACGAGGAAGAAAGGAGTTTACATCAGGCTCGATGCTGGTCACTTCCCAGTGCTTTGTCCGAGCTAACACTCTGTGGCTCAATCATTGTGTCAGTCTGCCCTAATGCTGTGGGTGAGGAACTGGTCAGGGTGCTTTGATGTAGAGCAACCAGTTAGATCTATGCAGACGCATGGTGTTGTCAAGCATGCTGTGTCTAGTAGCATAGATGTGTGTTTTCAGACTGTGATTTGTAGTTATATATAGAGTCATGTGAGACGAGATGAGCTCCACTGAGCTACTGAGTAGGGCCTAGTTTAGAAGCTAACAGGCTTGAAATAACATTTAATGAACAAACCATGTAATACATAATGGATCGCGTCCAAACACAACCACTCACTGCTTGATAACTGCGTTTACTGCGTGCCTCGACAATCACCGCAGCCAGACGCTCAAACGTCTGGATCAGTTACTCAGCCCACAGGAGTCGCCAGGCCGCCACGGCAACACGCACCCTCGGACAGGCGAGTCACGATGGAGGCCTGCCTATCACGGGTCTGAATCGGCGTCTGTAAAAACGCCCGGGTGGTTTCTGCTTTGCGATGTTTATTCTCCCGGGCAGAGCAGCGTTGACCTGCCGTGCGTGTGTCGGGTCCGTAACAGAGATACGATCTAAACCCCCCGAGTCTCCAAGGCTGCAGCTCGAACGTCGTTTCTCCTTCCCTTCCCATTATTCCTTTATTCCCTTTTCTAAATTGTATTTATTTATTTATTTCCGTGGCACGGTATCGTGCTTTACAAGCGGTACATTCCAGCCTTTGTGCGTTGGAGGGCCCTCGGCGGGTCCGAAACGGCAGATAAACCGAGAGGATAAACACGTTCCCATTAGAGGCTGGCGGGCGACCAGACGTACCTCAAAGAGATCTGTGTTATCTGCACCGCTGCTCTCTGCTTCACTCCTCTACAGGGCTGCAGGGCGCGACAGCCCAGATATAGACAGATCCATCTCCAGAAATAACTGACAACAAATATTTGTTAACTATGAATAGGGTTTATTACTATTGAGTAAAAATAGTTTATAGAGTTTAATATTCTAGAGAATATTCTAGACAACTAATGTTGTACTCAGGTGTTTACCGAGGACAACAGGTGTCAGCTAGTTTTAACTGGGCCATGTGTTGCTTTTCAGAACACTATATTTGTTATTTAGATCATTTTATAGTTTCAGGAGTTTCTTTGATAGGCTAATATAAACTTAAGATATGTTTGTGAATCAAATGAAAATGAAGATATGTTTAAACTATAGTTTCAAGATCTTTGGCTTTCTTTGACAACATCAACTCAAGTATGTTCTTGGCTTTCATATTGGCCCCAAAACAGCACAGGGGAAGACACACTTACACACTGTATCACACACACAACACACCTACACACTGTATCACACACACAACACACCTACACACTGTATCACACACACAACACACCTACACACTGTATCACACACACAACACACCTACACACCCTAGGCTATTACACACACACACAGGCCTATTTGCTTGCTCATTCTTTTCCTCATAAGTTATTCCATTCAGGGATTGATAAACATGGTTTCAGGTACGAGTATTGATGGCTGCTTTAAATCTGCACTGTCAGGCTTCACACTGGCTGTAGTGTACTGCTGGCTCAATCCATCAGCACCACTGGCCCAGTTTACAGTTCTATTAAAGTCTTACTGTGTCTTTGTCTGTCTGTAAATCAGGTGTCCAGGAGCCCCAGCTCATGAGAAACATAAAACTAGTAAAGCAGCAACTAAAATGGAAGGACTTTCATAAATAAAGTAAATGAAGAAGGCAAGATGGCTGTAAAACCTGAGAGCGGCTCACCATGGGAAATCCCTGCCTGTTCGCTGGCTAGGGGTTATTTTCGTTTCTGCCCTCGCCACCACACAACAGCCCCCTTCGAATGTACTGTATCACTGAGAGTCATGGATACGCAGTTTTGCAGTTGCTCTGACTACCATCTGAACTGCATGCGTCTCCGTGGAAAAAGCACACCATGAAACAGCAACTGGCATGAAACAAAATGTTTGGAGAATAAAATACGTTAATAAATACGTTTTCTTGAAATAATTGTGAAGTAAGTGGGTCGTGTTTCAAATGGGAGGACATGGAAACCCGCACTCGCATCCAAAGACACACATTCGCATCAGCACATTCTTTCATCTCAGTCTTCCGTGCCGTTAGCCATGACCACTATATGCGCGCATTAGCATTAGCATACATCTCCGCCGAATAAGAAGAATACCCAACATTTCATGTTTCGCTTATTGAGACGGCTTATCAGCGGTCGTTCTCAACCCAGCATAAATCCAGAGGATTAAAGGACTTAAAAAAAATACAGTTTTTGAGTGGGAGGTGAGAGGGCTAGCGATTGAAGAAAAAAAAAAAAGAAGAAAAGTCCGACAGGATGAAAAGAGGT
The DNA here is from genome assembly GCA_023658055.1 of Thaleichthys pacificus. NCBI lineage: Eukaryota > Metazoa > Chordata > Actinopteri > Osmeriformes > Osmeridae > Thaleichthys > Thaleichthys pacificus. Next base: position 14,811,347 of record CM042855.1, on the reverse strand, counting down.
TGGGGGCCCATAGAAATGCTAAGGAAGTGGCTCTTTCTAGCAGTGGCTCGGGGGTAGGAAGTTCCCAGCTCTGCCACTTCATTAATTCATGCTATTTAACAAGCTGGATTGTGGTGTTCTTCTCCAGAGCCCCTTCACACTGGAAGCAACAACAGCACCATCAGTAACTGACAACCCCCCGGGCAGCCCAGCCGTGGCCCCTCGGGGCCTAGCTGCAAACACTGCCACAGGAAGCACAACCTTGCCTTTCAGGGGTTCAGCCTTTATTAGCCATCGCTGGCCGCTAACCCCCCCACCACCACCACCACCCACCACCCCCAATCATGGCTCACCCCAATGAGAGAGGGAGGAGGGGGAGGGAGGTGATGAGAGAGGGAGGTGGAGAAGGGAGGGAGGAAGGGGGAGGAGGGAGAAGGAGGGAGGATGGAGACTGGGGAGGGAGGTGATGAGGGAGGGAGGTGGGGGAGGGAGGGAGGAGGGGGAAAGGGGGAGGATGGAGACTGGGGAGGGAGGTGATGAGGGAGGGAGGTGGGGGAGTCTCTGTTTCCTATTAGAGGTGGTGGGACTTGTCTGCTGAATCAGTATGCTCATCCATAACTTCTGATGACCGGGGGGTTGTGGTCTGGTGTGGGAAGGTGGAGGGGGTGGGGTTGTGGAGTGAGATGGAGTAGAGTGGGGTGTGTTAGAGTTTGTGGCTCCGTCTGGGTTTGTTGTGTCTGTGTGTGACATTGAGAAAATTATAAAAAAGCACCAAAAATAATTGTACCAAAATTTTGAAGATTGTAAAAAAAAAAAAAAATATTCCAATCAATGACATTTGAAACGGTTAAAAAAGCTTTACTAAAAACGTGAACGTCCCTATCTCATACTATGTACACGGTAAAACACTCACGCACGCCAACCTAACAAGACCACTTAGCTAGCTGCAACACAGCAGCTCACAGCCTTGCTCCGAGGAGACTTAGCCACTGGCTTACCCTGGAAAGCAATGTCAGACATGCAGCTAAGCCTGCGGTATCTTACATGTGCTGGAGCACAAACCTGGAGCTCAACACTCACAATTAAGCTGAGCATTAGGTCCGCGACAGTTCCTCCTGGCATTCTCGTAGGAATCAAATCATGCAAATAACCATCTGAAGGAATGTTACTCAAAATTCCTTCGAGCTATTTGCCATTGCTCTGAGAAAAGCTGTTGAAACCAGGAGGTGTTAAAAGAAGCTGGTATCTCTGCCGACCCCTGGGAATCTCTCTTCCCATACCTCCACGTGTGAACGCATGACTTCACAATCTGTGCAGTAGGTGAGTGAACGGGAGCGGGGCCGAGAGAGGCACGGAGTGAGGGAACGTTATCTCCACGTCGCTATCTGGACGGGGGAGAGGGATGCAGGGTAGAAGAGTGGGACTCCAGGCTTCCCACGGCAACCTCAGGCTGAATCTCGGCCCGAGGCGAGGAGAGGGCAGAGGGGGGCTGTCTGGGGGTGTCTGGGGGCTATTTGGGAGTCTGGGGACATTTTGGGGGGCTGTTTGGGGGGGGGGGGGGGTTGGGGGCTGTCTGGGGGGCTGTTTGGGGGCTCTGGGAGTCTGTCCAATCCCTTAATTACAGATATGGTTATGAAGGAGTGTCAGAGGGACCACCTAGGCAGGGTCGCCCTGCTCTCTTGTATCCGACCGCCATTGAGATCCTCTAAAGCCGAGGCTTCGAGTCACTGGGGGCTTTCTCATCTCCTCAACAGGCCCCCGGACCTCCCTCTTCACACACACACACACACACACAACACACACACGCAACACACACACACAGACACGCACACGCAACACACACACTCTCTCACCCCATCTCTGTCTCTCCCTTTCTTACACTGTGTACAGAATGTGTATGTGCTGGGATCGGGATGTTTAGCTGAGAAGATGTTCACCACACACGATTTTGTAAGACGGCCAAAACGTAAAAGCCCTGGACAAACAAAACTCTGATAAGTCTATCTGTTGAGCAGGCAGACAAATGAACCTCACAAACGTGTTTGAGACGGGTCATCTCCAAGCTAGGAAAACATGAGTGTGAGAGGAAACAAAAGTACTGTTTATCCTGAAATGTACACAGAATAAAAATGGAACCCTTGTCCATGAACGCATACATTCTACCCAGAGTAAACCTCGTTCCTATTACTAGAAGCTAAGTGTGTCTTGACAAACGTCAAAAGAAACACAGGATAGTTTAAACCAGCTGATTCTCTCTCTGTCTGATTATTAAACAATTCTCCGGAAGGATCCGGTTCCTCCTAACTGAAGGAGCGTTAGGATGAACCAGCTCAGAGCTACCTCATTCTCTCCCTTAGTTTCTACGTCGTTGATGATTTTAACATACAAGGACGTATTGGAAAAACGTTCCCCTCCGTCAACCAAGCGGAAAGGCCTGGAAGCGACCGTGATGCCTGGACGCTGGCACGCTTCTGTCCGCAGCGAGATGAGATGTTGGACAAACGCCGACTTTAACAAAGGAAGACGAGCCACATCATAACCGGACTTGTACATATTTTTATGTTTTTTTTTTCTTCTTCTCTCTGCTTATTGACTTACAGGGCAAGAGGTGAGGACATGGTGAGGTCATCTTCTCCTCAGACCGATCCTGGGTTTAGGATCAGTAGTGTTTTAGACAGAGTAATGGTGATGTTATACAGTACCAATCTAGCGACAAAGGAAGTTTCCAATTCGGCCCTGACAACAGCAATTTCAGCTGAAAGGAAGAGGTTCTTCACACAGTTTTTCCAAATGAAAAGCAGTATACCATTACATCTGATTGCAGAAGCTCACTTCCCTCAGCTGGGACAAGTTAACCATCAAAAAGGGTCAGTGATTTTTAATGCCAGTTGGTTGCCAGGAAGGACAGCAGCACTCCATTAACTGTCAAAAAGACGAAGGAACCCTCCCCCCCCCCCTCCCAGAAAACAGCACCCAGCACCGCCCTGCAGTTAGGACGAAAATCGAATGGAAAAACTGAAAAGAAAAAAGCGAGAATTTCAACTGCTGCTGTGTATACAGATGTGTGTCCCCTACATGACTGGACTCTTTACCCTTTCTCTCTCTTTGCCCTCTCGCTCTCTCTTTATCCCCTTTCTCTTTACCTTCTCTCTCTCTCTCTCTCTCTCTCTACTCTCTCTCTCTCTCTCTCTACCCTCTCTCTCTCTTTACCCTCTCTCTCTACATTTCCGCCTTTCTTATTCGGGGCACTATTGTTTCATCTTAGTCATGGTGATAATTTATGGTGGAACAGAATGGGCATGGCTCCCTTTGAAGGCTCCCCCATCCCCCTCCATCCCCCTCCATCTCTATCCCCCTCCACCATCTCCATCCCCCTCCATCTCTATCCCCCTCCACCATCTCCATCCCCCTCCATCTCCATCCCCCTCCACCATCTCCATCCCCCTCCATCTCCATCCCCCTCCATCTTGCCTTGTGACATCCCAGCCTAGTGAGACGTCAGCCAGCCCGTTCCAGGCTGCGTAGCGACAGGGGGCCGCGAGGCCCAGGGCTGTCTGATGGAGCATCTTGCCTCCAGCCTCAACACACAGCCCCTCCGCCCGGCAACACTGCTGTCCCTGCTGCCGACCTGCTGGTGGTCGTGGGAGACCAAGCTACGACACCCGGGGAGGGGAGGAGAGAGAGAGAGAGAGAGAGAGAGCGAGAGAGAGAGAGAGAGAGAGAGAGAGAGAGCGAGCGAGAGAGAGAGAGAGAGAGAGAGAGAGAGAGAGAGATGGGGGGGGAGAGAGAGGGAAGGAGGATCATGGAATGTGATAAGAGAGGTGTGTGTTTACGTAAAACGCCCCTGCGACAGCTCGCCCTGTCTGAGGGTTGGTTGTGATGGAGTCATCTGAGTGAGGAGACGGAGGAAGGATCCTTCATCTCGGCTCGCTGGGAAACTTCCCTCCAGTCTGACCTATTTGAGTGGTTCTCTCTCCGCTCACTGATTCATTCTGCTTTCGTGTTTTTTTTCCCCTTTAGGAGAGTTTACCCTGGGGTCAGCACCAGCTTCTTAATCACTTTAGCACATGACCGGCCCGCTCAATCCCCACATACCAAGAGGAAAGCACTCCCTGATACAGTAATATATGATAAAGAGCTCACGACCAAAATTGAAAAACCATATCCCCATATGAATGCCAGGGCCCTGATACATCAATGGACCGATTTGGGGGTGGGGGGGGTGGGGGGTGGGAGGGGTTGGGGGTGCAGAACACTTCTCGGGAAAATCCACACTTCAAAAGAAATGTTCATTTTACATTAGGGGGGTGAGGGAGGGGGGTGGGGGGTGGAGGGAGGGATGGGGGGGAGGAGGAGGGTGAGGGAGGGTGGGTGGGGAAGGGGGGTGGGGGGAGGGGTACCTCCAGTCAGAGAGTGACTGGTGCTCGATGAGAAGTCTTAAAACCACGTGTGTTCAAGAACTCTCTAAGCCCCCCCCCCAAAAAATGACTTTCTCAAACACATCCATTCTCCTCTGCAACGTCTCTAACTTTTACAAATCCAGGATCTGAATTCAGGCTGGGCCAGAGGAGAACAGGTCTCTCCCTGGAAGCAGTGTTGATTGGTTGTCAAGGGGGTGGACAGCTTCCTGGGTCAAAGGTCAAAGAGGGCTAAGAGAGGTCGGAAGCTGAGTCACAGAGGGTCAGAGTTCATAACACACAGTTGGGCTCCTTTTTCTTCCTCCAAAAACACAGTTAACCCTTCTGTCGAAACCCCCCCCCCCCCCCCCCTGCAGCAGGAACGCAATCCCTGCTCATCCCGTCATCTGTGCTAATCTCATCTCGCTGTTAAGTGTCTACTCTCCTAATCCTTGTTTTACCAGAATACAGATCTAGCTGATGAATGAAGAGATTATAGGACAAGAATATAAATGAGGGAAGCCCCACTTAACTAACTACAGTTGTTATCCTAAAACAAACTAAGGTAAATGACTGGGACTGTCCTGTCTCAGGGCATGGATGTAGCTTAGTAGTAGCACGTTTCAAGAAAGAGGTCGGAAGTTCAAAAACGTCACTAACCCCCCTTCCCCCTGATGTGTCTTTGGATGAAACCGTCTGCTAAATGATTACATTATTATTAAAAAAATATATATTAATGTACTGAGAAAAACATGGCATCCTATTACGAGATTGTCCTTATTCAGAAGTGTACACTGGCGTTATGGACACATCAAACTGTTTGCTCGATGATATCCCATCGTTGATACTTCCTGGAGCCCTGCCCAGCGGCATCTCTCGTGTTTATCAGGGAAGACCAGAGCCAACACACACTTCAAACGCTGCTCCTGATAACTGTGACCTCACAGCCTTTAAACCCAGACTCCTGCACTGCAGACGGTGCTCTCTGGATAAGCCCCTGAGAAGCCCTGCCAGCCCTGTCATTTAGCAGACGCTCTTATCCAGAGCGACTTACAGTAAGTACAGGGACATTCCCCCCGAGGCAAGTAGGGTGAAGTGCCTTGCCCAAGGACACAAAGTAATTTTTTCCTGGCGGGGAATCGAACCGGCAACCTTCTGATTACTAGCACGATTCCCTAACCGCTCAGCCACCTGACTCCCTGCGAACAGCAGTCGGGCCTCTGAGGGCCCCAGAGTCCCTGAGCCCTGAGCAGAGAGGGGAGCGCGTTCGGGATCTTCAACCGGCCTGTAAAACGAGGACGACAAACACGACCTCTGACCCGGGGAGTGGGAGAGGAGAGCGGCGACACCTCAGCATGCCACTTGACGGAGTGGAGGAGGAGAGAGAAAAGGGAGTGTGTGTGTGGAGTGTGGGTGTGTGGGTCTATACTGTGTGTGTGTGTGTGCGCGCGTGTTGTGCTTGTGTGTGTGTGTGTGTGTACTGTTTCTGTATGTGTATACTGCCTGTGTATGTGTGTGCATACTTCTTGCGTGTGTATGTCTATGTGTGAGTGGTGTGTGTGTGTGAGTGGTGTGTGTGTGTGTGTGTGAGTGGTGTGTGTGTGAAGGAGGGGTGGCAGAGCAGCACTTGAAGCACCACTGTGAGACGCAAGCCTCCAGCATCAGCGGCAGTCAGACAGGGACACACAGGGGCTACTGTTCCCATTCAGGCCTTTGTGTCCCAGACCGCCTCTTGTTTTTCCTCAGCAAAGCGTGCTACAATGAAGGCGGCCCGCTCCCCTCCCCTCGGCCCTGGCTGTCAATACTGGACCTATCACACCCTGAATGGACAAATCTGCCTTCCCATGAAAATCAAGTCAATGACCTGCTTCCCTGTGCTCCCCTTCTGAAGTGGGTGACAGCCATAATTTCAACGAAAGCAAGAGCGAGAGAAGGGAAGAGAGAGAGAGAGAGAAAGAGAGAGAGAGAGAGAGAGAGAGAGGGAGAAAGAGAGAGAAAGATCGAGAGAGAGAGAGAAAGATCGAGAGAGAGAGAGAGAGGTGGAGAGGGGGGGCTTGTTCGTCTCAGCGCCTAATATAAAATGCATTAATTCCTTCTCTGTGAGCTCACCGTAAATGATTTGATTGTGGCCGATTGGACATAGTCTTCTCCTGGCTTCCCCAAGAGGAGGAGAAACAAAATGTTGAGGGAATGTTAAGGAAATCTTCAACCAAACATTAACTTCAGCCTTATGACCCAATCAAGTGGAAGAGAAGACCGCTTTTGTCCACCTTGGCTCGTCCAGAGAAGTGCCGTGGTGACAGGGGAGGACCAGGCGAAAAAAAGGAAAAGGAACGTCAAGATTTTGCCAAGCTTTTGTCACGCTTTAAGAGCTGGTTTAGTCAACTGCTGTCAGATCAAGACGACTGGGAGAATAACAGCCCGGCTGCCTTATATATAAAAAAAACACTTTCTCTCGCGGCCAAGTCGGGAGAGTCCCAATACATAGAATTACACAGTTACTTTTAAAGGATTTGCATTTAAAAGATAGCATACAGACTTGAATGCCGGTCGTTTCCCCGTGGCCATAGAAACAGTAGAAAAGGTGGAAAATTCAGTCCACTGAACTTTAAACGACTTTATTAAAGTGTCACTAATCAGAAGGGAGAGACACAGGGTTTTAGTGTTTGGGCAAACTTACAGAAAAACGTTCAAAAAGCTTAATGACCTGTTAAGAGCATTACTTTGAAAAGCCTTGTTGACAGTTTAATAACAAGGAGCCTCATTGCTCTCTTTGAGAAAAAATGAAGACCTTGAAAAAAGTCAAGAATTCTGCAAGAATCTGACTCAAGAACTAAAATTGTTAAAATGCTTCTCCATAGCTCTACAAACAGCTTATAATAACGGAATTATGATAATAATATTGAAGACTGAATTGAATATGAAGACAATACTGATCATCCGCATAACCCGTAGACATAATTAAGAAAATGTAAAAACGTGTAACTTTTCCAAATGGTCTAGACTTTACAGGGACACCCCACAGAGAGGCAAGCAGAACAACATGGGACGACACTCTGACATCATTCATCTCCTGCTTGTCGGTGACAAACAACATGATGGCATTTCCTCGCCCCAAAATCTCTGTATCTGAAAGCAGAAAATTGCAGCCATTACGGCGTTTAATAGTATAACAACCCTAACAATAATCCTCGTCTGACAATGGCGAGGATCTGAAAAGACTGCTGGGAGTGCTGCGTGGTGTCTGCCAATGTGACCAGCGTTTAATCTCCTCTCAATAGAGACCTAGAGAGAGAACACCTCCAGTCTGGTCTCTGTCCCTAAACCCCACACTCATTCATCCACTCATCCATCCTCTCATCCATCCATTCATCCCTCCGTGCATCCATCTGAAGCAAATCCCACAGATGGAGGCCTTCTATTCAACGAAGATGGAGGTCTTGTGATCGGAAAGAATGAGGCTAGTAAGTAGAGAGAGAGAGGGAGGGAGAGAGGGAGAGGGAGAGAGAGAGAGAGAGAGAGAGAGAGAGAGAGAGAGAGAGGAGAGAGAGAGAGAGAGAGAGAGAGAGAGAGAGAGAGAGAGAGAGAGAGAGAAAGGGAGAGAAATAGCTGTAGTGAGAAAAAGACATAGTGGGATAAAGAGGAAAAGAAAGAGAGAAAGGGAGGGGGGGGGGGGTGAATTACCATCAGTGTGAGGGATTAAAACATGTGTGATCTTCCACACCGGTCCTAATCATATACCCCCTAAATGAATCACCATGGGACTCTGAGTTGATTTCAGAGCGAAAAATAATGAAAGTGGAACTTGAATTGATGTATGCAGAGTAGGGAAAAACAAGAGAGTAAACAAGCTGGAATAATGAAGGGAAAGAGGGTTTGGGTCCTAATGATATGAATGAGATCTGAGGGGGACTCCTATGCTTAATGAGGGGGGAAAAGGCTTGTTTGAACAAGGGTGCTTATTACACATTTGGGTATTTATTAGCATAATCTTAGCATAATTCAGTCATGGCTGGCCTCGTAAATATCAGCAGAGAAGTAGAGCTCACCACTGATGTGGGAAAACCTTCCTTAAATTCAAATTACCACCAAGTCATGACAAAACTTGTCTACTTCAATGTCATGATTCATGATTCATGAATGTAATGTTTACTTAGCTTCCTCCCATAAAGGTCCATCGTTCTCCATCTTGACTTAGCACACCTGAGTCAGAGAGGAGGATATACAGGAGGTGAATGCTGCACCCAACCAATCTAAGTCAGCATCTCACCTCCACCTTCAGCACCAAGCGTCAGTTGAGCCGCCGTGAAACCCAAAGCCAGGTCGGGAAGGGCATGTGACAGTTGAAGAATCAAACGGAGGTTCTATGATGGAGTCCATATGACCAATAACCACCGATCCAAGCAGCCCAGCCTGGGAGGACATAGGCCAACAGGGAGCCCAGGGTCTGACCTGGCTTCATAAATATCAGGTTTCAAAGACAAATCCAAGTCTGATGTTCATTCACTGTTACAGGCAGACTTCATCCACTCGGAGCCAGACAGCTAAAATGAATAATATCAGGATGAAATATCATCGAGAAGCTGAGGAGAGTTGGTAGACTGTGGAATAAGTTACTCTTCAACACCTCTGTCATTTGATCCTTAACGATATTTACACTCAATTATCATCACTCATTCGCAGCTGTCAAACACAAAAACACACAGTGACATGTATGATATTTTACATTACTTGGTTAAATAACTGTGGTAGCTTACATTGGATTGGTATTTATTCAGGTGGAGCATATATGTCAAGGCACACTGAGAGTGAATGTATTACATAAAGGAGGCACTTTGGACCAAAATGATGTCTTTCATCGGCAACCAATCAGAACTGTGTCTCCCTAGGTAACAAATCAGAACGGTGTCATCCACCGGCATCCAATCAGAGCCAGAGAAAGCCCACAGGGCTGGTGTATAGCCTGGCCTGCAGTGAAGCATGATGGGATGTAATAACCACATCATTGTAAGCTGTATCTCAGGCTTGTCACACACACACACACACAAAGAGCGCATGTGGAGAACAGGCTTGCCCTGTCATTCACAGGCCCAGTAGGGCCCTCTCTCTCTCACACACACACACACACACACACACACACACACACACACACGCTAGAACACATATGAACTTACTCATTCTCCACACACACACAGACATGGATACGCCGGCACGCACGCATAGATGCATGCAAGTGCACACACGCTCACACACACTCACTCTAGAACACGCATATTAACTTACTCATTCTCCACACACACACACACACACACACACACACTCCTCAGGGAGAAAAGGAAAGTATGACAACTTTCAACACAGGAATGAACTTAATAACGACAAAAGATCCAGAAACAATGGAGCTAGTCGGCTAGCTAGGCCACCCCGATGATTAGCATAGAAACACACAGAAAAGAAAAGATGAGAGACGAAAAGAAAGAAAAAAACTGTAAAAACAGCAACAGTGTCAACGCATTTAACCCAAACCAGAGCTTTCCCTGGAGCCTTTTCAGAGCACAAGAACCTTCCAATGTTCCCCGCTGCTGTTTCAGATGTTGTCTGCGTTAAGCGTGAGCTCAGCCCAACAACAGGCAGCCAGAGCTGTTCAGGTACCCCCCCCCCCAACCAGCGAGAGTCTGGGCACACTGTCCACACTGCACATCTCTGCCTGAAAACCTCGGCCAGATGTTTCCAATTAAACAGGCCTACGAGAGGGGGTAGAGGAGGGGGGGGGGGGGGGGGGGGTAGAGGAGGGGGGGGGGAGGAGTCCAGCTCACCAGAACGGCTCTTTAAGAGACAAAGCTCTTTCTGCGTTTCTTTGTCTGACTGGAGATGTCAGTTGTTGTAACGCGAGTAAACAAACTGTAGTTGGAAACATTTGTTGTTTGTTGCCAGTCCATAGTCAAACAAATGTTCGCATGCAGTTTGTGTAACTCTACTTCAGAGCAGACCAAATGTCGTCATCACGCGCTGGTTAAAACAATAGAATCTGGTTGGGTAAAGTGTTTTGTCAGTTTGTGTGCGTCACTTTCAGCTCCATCTTCACCCACACAAACACAATAACAGTGTCAGTGCAGTGCAGAGCCTGAAGCACAAAGCAAGATACTACAGAAGCTGCAAAACAGCCTACACATATTATGAAATTAAGACTGTCATAGCAATCCACACTCTATTTTGAGATGAAAATAAACACCTGCCAGACTAGTAAAAACGGGTTAAACTGTGGTTTATTTTCCCACCTAGCCTCCACCACCCCTCCTGAAGCAGCCAGGTTAGACGGCGTACAGTGCGCTCCGTTCAGAAGAGACAAGCCTGCCATCCTTCAGCCTGGACAGAAAACTCATAAAATAAAAAGGATGATAGCAACAGCATGAACCTTCTATCTCTCTGGTGCCAGTCTATCTCTCCTTGTCTCCTGTTTCTCTGACACCAAAGCTTTATTCCAGCCCTGCTTCATGTACAGCTCCAACCTCAACCCTCCCCCCTCTCTCCCTCTTCTCCCCTCCCTCCCTTTCCTCCCCTCCTCCCTTCTTCCCTCCATCTCTCCTGCCGCTCCTAAATTATCTGTCCGCCTGCGGGAGATACCCCTTCCTGCCTGGGGTCGCATGTCTGACCGCAGGCAGGGGGGATGAGGTGTGTGTGGGTGTGTGTGTGTGTGTGAGTGTAGAGAGTGTGTGTGTGTGAGTATGCAGTGTGTGTGTGGTGAGTCTGTGAGAGTGAGTGAGTAGGTATGTGTGTGAGAGAGTGTGTGAGTGTGTGAGCTTATGTGTGAGTTGCACTGCAAAAAACCACCACACGCACACACACTTCCCCCACTCGCCTAGTTTTCCGTCCCAGGGGGGGTGAGGGCTGGAGGCAGGTGACCACTCCTGAGGTCACTCTGGAGGTGCTGATGACAGGCTGGGGGGAAGCAGGATCTCTGAAAGTGCAACTCTGACTTTCTTTCAAGATGAAACACGGATGGGTCCGAGGCAGAGATGTTCACACTCAAAACAATAGAATATCCTAGTGGGAGCAGAATAAATTAGCTAACTTTGTGCCTGTTTGTGTGATTTAGTGTGTGTGTGTGTGTGTGTGTCTGGGGGGGGGGGGGTGTACATGCATCAGAGCTGCACACTAATTAAAATAAAAGCGAAGTAAAAAAATATATAAGTCACGTGTTAGAACAAATCATGATGTAGCTGGAATCCATTATTGCTGCAGCACAAATGTGCCAAAATCAACCTAATCCGGCCCTCTCTCTTTCTCTCTCCAGATTCTTCCCTCCCTCCACCAAGTTTAAGTAGTGGAACATTCTTTTTTTCACTGAGGCTAGGCAGACTCTGACATTCAATAATTTCTTCATCGGAGGTACAGTGATGGGAGGGGGAGCTTAATGCTCTGAGAATGCCTACGTTCGGACCATAGCTTACCCAGACAGGTTATATGGCTGAGTTGCTAAACTCTTTTCCGTGTCGGTATTTCAAATCTGATTAAGCTAAAAACAAGAGTGTGCATGGCACTTGTCTGGACCTTGTGTTTGATTGTTCATCTTCCAGAGACCCGTGGAGGCCGTGGGAGCCTGTGGGGGTCCATGGGGGGTCCGTAGGGGGGCCTGTGGGGGGGTGGGGGGGGCAGGGATTCCCTCCTGGAACGACCACAGCCCTCCCTGGCCCCCTCTCTCTGCTCTGACCATGTGCGCTAAACACAGAGGAATGACTGGCAAATGAGGCGTGACAATCAGCATCACGTAACCAGAGAAATGTATTTACAGAGAGAAAATAAACGTGGATTTGAGCTCGACGACGCGTGAAAGCCTCGCGCCATCATTTATTGTTCTAAGGAGAACAACCTGGACTGACGGACGGCAGGAACCTGCCGAGGAGAAGATGATCTAGGGGACGGGTCTGAAGGATCGCTCCCATCCTTCACAAGCTTCAGTCTGCAGCCTGAAGTTGACCTTAGTCACTCGCTATTAAGGAATTTAATCTTGGACAATATCATACAATTCTGGCGTGCGTGTGCAGGAGTGTGCGTGCTGGTGTGCGTGTGCTGGTGTGCGTGTGCTGGTGTGCGTGTGCTGGTGTGCGTGTGCTGGTGTGCGTGTGCTGGTGTGCGTGTGCTGGTGTGTGTGTGCTGGTGTGCTGGTGTGTGTGTGTGCTGGTGTGTGTTTGTGTGCTGGTGTGTGTGTGTGTGTGTGTCTAGTGAGCATCTGTGTGTTCTTCACTGTGTGCGTGCGTATAATATTTTACAGGGTTTTTCTCATAAAAGACACAAGCACTTAGGCAGAGAGTAGTGGTATCACTGTTCCAGCTTTGGCTTCAGACCACCTACTGAGAGACAGCAGCACATGAATCACCTGCTCACGGCTGGTGAAGACCCTGACGATAGCCCTTCTGATACGCCTATCCAGCCAAATTACCTCATGTGCACGCACACACACGATAATTTACCGCCATGGTCGTCCTAGTAACCCTAAATCCCCCCCACACACACACAGCAACAAGCAGTATGATCTGGTCCCAGGCCAGCGCGGCTCTTCTACCTGGCTAGGGCTCCTCCAGGCCCTGTAGGTTTCATCACTGCCTCTCTGTTTCATTACTGCCTCTAGTTTATCCCTGCCTTTCATTCCTGCCTCTCGGTTTCACCACTGCCTCTGTTTCATCCCTGCCTTGCATCACTGCCTCTCTGTTTATCTCCCTGAGATCAAGCCTCCCCTCCTGCCTCTAATGCTCTTCACATTTCCTGAGGCGTCCGGCGAGGTGAGCGCCAGAGTGCTGCTGCAGACCTGAACATGACGCCGGTGATGAGAGAGAGAGAGAGAGAGAGAGCAAGAGAGCAAGAGAGCAAGAGAGCGAGGAGAGACAGACAGATTGACTTGAAGGCAGCTTCTCTAAACACTAATAAGATCCGTGTATCTCCCCTAGCCATCTGCATTCCTCTGCGGTGGTGTCCAGGAACACATGCAGAGGCCCGGCGCATGCTAGCTGCCCTGACTCCCCAGGCCCCGCCTGGCTGTCACAGGATCCAAAGTCTTCAAAAAGTATATTTGTTTTACACCACTGCTCAGTCCAGAGGGGTGGGAAGGGGAAGGGGTGGAGGGGGCAGGCTGGCAGAGACCAAAAAAAATAATAAGAAAACAAAGACCACAGAACCACTGCCCGGCGCAGAGCAACACTCTGCGAAGGCAAAACAAAGGAAGGCCTGTTGCACAGATTCCCTGTGTTTACTTCCAGCAGGAACAATACTGTTGAGGGGAGGTAGAAGTGATGTAGCACTTCACAACCTCTCCAAGAAGTCCTTCTCTCTCTCACAATGACGAAAAGAAAACAATCATGGCAGGCTCAAGAGCGAGTGGGTCGGAGGGTGAGAGAGGGAGGGGGTAAGAGGGAAGCAGGGAGGGTTGGTGAGGGTAAACTCCAACCCCCTCACCCCCCCTCTCCTCCCCCGTGAAGAGAACTTCCCACTCCCCCCCCCCCCCCCCCCTGCCCCCCTCCCCTCCCGAGTGAGCTATGCTGAAGTTCAGTGTTGGAGATCACAGTCATTGATAAGATACGCTTGGCTGGGTTTTCTTTGTTCGAGTGTTTACTAAGCATCCCAAACAGCGCATACGAGAGGAACAATGCTTGTCGTTTTCCCCACAGCTATAAACAGGGTTGAGAAAGTGAAAGAATGTCAACATTTAAGTGTGGTTTTGCTGCTAAAGTGATTGTATTATACAGGAAAGTAATCTCATATCTTTCAAAGATACCAGTCTTGGTACAATATAATATGCAGCTGTACTTGCAGAATGAGGTTTCTGAAAGGAAAGCGTCTGAAATGTGTTGTTAATTAAGTCTCTTATTAGGTCATCTGCAGAGTTTTGAATGGAAGAGATTAGCTTCTCTGTAGCAGGCTAAGTGAGGGAGCACTTGATATCCCTATTTGGCCATACAAACCTCTAAGTGACTTAACAAGATCATGCCAAATAGTGCCAGATTCTTATAATATTCAGATATGCCTGAAATAACCCACAGTGTTAGGCTACTTCACATTTTCAATGGTTGGAAACTGAATCTATAGAAAACTATAAAAGAAATGGATAACTCAAACTGTTTTAAAAGTTTGACCTCTTAAAGAAACGTTCACAACAATACTAAACAAACAACAACCATGGAAGCCACAGCATTTATAAATGGGTTCATCATTCAATTTATAATGACATTAAATTTGAGATTCCAGTCGAGAATTCCAAAACACAGAATCACTGAAGGATCACATTTGTTTTTCATTCTAGGAGTGACTAATGCTTAACTATCCCAAACTGGGGTTTAACGTTCCAGCGTTCTCCTTGAGAGAACTTAACTCGTTCCCCAAGGGAGAGTTGAAGAAAAGTCTGGAGAGGTGCATCCTATAATGCAAACTCAATAGAGAGCTTAAGTTTCAGTCTTTGAGATTTTCCCTCTCTGGCCTGACCCGAAAATCCTTTCAAAGAGTCTTAAGAGGTCACCTAATTTTATTTGGTCACTTGCTGCATGTGGAGCTGGTACGGGCAGAGCAAATAGTACCCCAGGACCACCCCTCTGCCACAACAGCCCCAGGCACATCAATGAAAATGTGAGCCTTGACATACTTAACGCATGAGGACACTCCTAGCTTACACCAGAGCTAATGACAGAAAGATGTTGCCTGTCACCATAGATGATGTGTCAGAACAACAGCATGGCTGATATTGAAGAAAAACGGTGTCTTGATTTGGTTAAGTCACCGTCTCTGCTGAGAATATTCCAGACCATAACAGGAGCAATGCAGTAAAAACACACACGTTTCCATATCCTTAAAGCGGAAAACTCAAACTCAACAAATACCTAGAGAATATTATGGTGGGCATGTTTTGGAGAAGTGGAACAATAAAATTGTCTTGCCAAAAACACAAGGCCTACATACTCCTGTCCAAGGTAATTTCTATTTTATAACACAGAGCTTCAGAAAAATATATTAAAAAAGGAATTTACTTAATGTACCTACAAATGCAATAGGTGGACCTGTTTCATGTGCGACTTGGACATTCGCACTCGCAGCTTTTCCAGTCGTGACTTTGATCGTGTTTCATTTAATCTCACCAAATGCATTCAGCATAAGTTAAAAGTTCAACGGTGCCTCAGCCTTCCCCCACAACCTGCTGGAGAGTTATTCCTCTGAGGTAAAGATACAGAGAGAGCTCTCCACCTGAGGTAGAGAGAGTGGCCGTGAAAGTTCTCTACCTGAGGTACTGTAGAGAGAGAGCGGTAGACAGAGAGTTCACTTAGAGAGAGAGAGAGAGCAATAGAAAAGGAGAGAGAGCAATAGAGAGGGAGAGAGAGAGAGAGAGAGACAGAGAGAGAAAAACAAACACACACTGACCTCAGCACGCTGCGTCCGTGGCTGGTTGGCGTCCGTCTCGATGGCGTACACATCCAGCAGGTACAGGTCGGATCCCCGCTCGCGGTCCAGCTCGGCAGCCGTCTGGATCACGCCGGTGTGGCGTCCGATGGTGAACAGCCGTCCCGCGGCCTTGCCTCCGCTGCGCACCGCCACGATGAAAAACTCCAGCTTGGTGCCAGAGCCCCGGGGGCTGGAGGCGTCCAGGGAGATGACGTTGGTGCCGGCTGGCTGGCCCTCCTTCAGGATGGTGATGTACTTGGGCTGGGAGAACACGGGGCCGTCGGGCCCCTGGAGGATGATGGTCAGCTCCGTCCTGGAGGTCTTCCTGTGGCTGCCGTGGTCCGTGGCCGACACGGTGAGGCTGTAGACCAGCCTGGAGGGGAGCAGCTGGGAGGCCAGACGGATGTCCCCGCTGTAGCGGTCCATGATGAAGGTGTCCGAGTCGCCCTTCACCAGCTCGTACTCCACCTCGCCGTTCGCGCCCTCGTCCGGATCGAACGCCACCACCGTGGTCAGGATGGAGCCGATGACGATGCTGGACTCAGGCCACCAGAGCGTTCTGAGACAGGAAGGTGGGGACGTTGTCGTTCTGGTCCGTCACCCATATGGTGACGTTCTTCAGGGCGAAGCGGCGGAACTCCACAGGCACGGCCTGGTCGGTGGCTTTGATCGTCAGCTCGAAGAGATTAGAGAACTCCCTGTCGATCTCCTTGCTGGTGTGTATGAGGCCGGTGCTGGGGTCGATACTGAAGTGAGACCCCCTGGGGTTCTGCTGGACGATAGAGTACTCAAGCTGGCCGTTGATGTCCGCGTCCGTGTCGTGGGCTGTGATGGTCATCACCGAGGCGGAGATGGGCAGATTCTCCGGGATGGATTTGAAAATGTCCCCCGGGGTGAATATAGGAGGGTTGTCGTTGAAGTCTCGGACGTGAATGACCACGGGGATGGAGGAGGAGCGCGGCGGTCGACCGTTGTCCTTGGCGGTGATGTTCAGCTTGTACACAGACTGCGTCTCGTAATCCAGCTTCTTCACCAGAAAGATGCTGCCGGTGTTGGGGCTGATGCTGAAGGTGCCATGGTTGTTGGTGGCTGTGATGCTGTACGTGATGTCAGAGTTCAGCCCCGAGTCGGAGTCGGTGGCGGTCACGGAGGCGACCAGCTCTCCTATCCTCATGTTCTCCAAAACGTCCACAGACACAGACGCCTTGGGGAAGGAGGGGGAGTTGTCGTTCTCGTCCAGGACACTGATGCTGAGCATGCAGGAGGACGACAGAGGCACGGCCCCGGAGTCAACAGCGATGATTTTGAGAGAGTAGGAGGAGGTGGCCTCGTAGTCCAGCTTCCCCACCAGGGTGACCTGGCCGGACTGGCCGTCGAGGGCAAACTGAGCCTCCTCGTTGCCCTCGGCGACGCGGTACCGGACGAGGCCGTTGTCGTTCTCGTCCACGTCGGAAGCGGACACCCTGAGGAGCTGTGTCATGTTCTGGCCCGACTCGGAGACGGAGGCCTGGTAAACGTCTTTGGTGAACTTGGGTGGGTTGTCGTTGATGTCTTGGATGTAAACCTGCACTTTGGCCTGGTCTCTGAGGGCCTTGGGGAGGCCCTGGTCTGAGGAGACGACGGTGAAGCTAAACACCGCGGCGCCTCTCTGTCTCACGAGCGCCTCGCGGTCCAACTGCAGAGTGCTGCTCAACTCCCCGGTGATGGCGTCTAATTCAAAGTTGGACTGCGGAGTCTCAAACGCATATCTGACCTCGCTGTTGGGGCCAAAGTCCTTATCCTCGGCGAAGACACGCCCCACCGGTGAACCTCTGCTCTGCTCTTCCTCGAAGCGGAACACGTAATTAGTGCTGTTAAAGAGGGGCCGGTTGTCATTGACGTCGTCTAGAATTACACTGACATTGACACTGGCACTTAGTGGCTCCACCGCCCTGTCTGTGGCCACCAGCACTAAGTTGTATCTGTCCTGGGTCTCTCTGTCTAGCTCTGTCTTTATGTACAGCTGGCCGTCGGGAAACACGCCGAAAACATCCCTTGTGTTCCCGCCTACGATGTCGTACACAATTTCTCCGTTGAGGCCCGAGTCCTTGTCGGTGGCCTCCACTTTGAAGAAGCGACTGTTGACGGGCTCGGCCTCCGAGATGACGACCTCGTAGGAGAGCTGGTCGAACACGGGGGAGTTGTCGTTGACAGTCGTACACGCTGACGGTCAGGATGAGGCTGGAGGTGCGCTGGGGGACCCCCATGTCAGAGGCCAGGACCTCCACCTGGTAGGAGCTGGTGCTGGCCTCCAGAGGGCCGGTCAGGGTGATGAGGCCGTGCCTCTCCTGGATGTGGAACAGGCCTTTGGGGTTCTGCTTCAGGCTGTAGACCACCACGCCGTTGGTGCCCTCAGTCCGGGTCGGAGGCCTTGGCCTGGAAGATGAGGTGTCCCGTGCTCCAGTTCTCCACCGCGCTCACGTGCTCCACGGCGTGGAGGAAACGCGGGGCGTTATCGTTTAGATCCTTCACCGTGATGTTGACGAGGGCCTCCCCTGTCACCTCGCCTCCTCGCGCTATCACCTTCAGCTGATAGAAGGACTGCTCCTCTCTGTCTATCTGACTGGCGGCCGTGATTTCACCCGTGGCGCCGTGGATGTTGAAAAGCCCCCTCTGGTCTCCGGAGGTGATCAGGTAGGTGATGTTGGTGTTCAGGTCCACCGTGGTGGCCGACACAGTTCCGATGACCGTGCCGACGCCCACGTTCTCAAACATGACGAAGCTGTAGACCTTCTGGCTGAAACTGGGGGGGTTATCCTGCGTGTCTATGACCGTGATGGTGACGATGGCCTGGGTTTGAGAGCGCAGGCCACCCCCGTCTGCCGCCGTCACCTGCAGCTGGTGGGCGGTCTTCTCCTCGCGGTCCAACGACACCAGGGTGGTGATTTTACCCGTGTTGCTGTGGATGTGGAATTTGGACGAGTCCCCGGCAGAGATGACGTACTTCACCGTGCCGTTCCTCCCCAGATCGGGGTCAGAGGCCGACACCGTGGTCACAGAGGAGCCGGAGGGCTCGTTCTCCTTCACGTTGGCAAAGTACTGCACCGGGTAGAAAACCGGCCTGTTGTCGTTTACGTCCTTCAGGGTGATGTTCACCTTCCCGGTGGAGTGAAGAGGGGGATGGCCCGAGTCGGTGGCCTTGATGTAGAGAAGGTAGGAGTCCTGGTCCTCCCTGTCCAGCTCCCTGGCTGTGCTCAGCCTGCCCGAACCCGCGTCCAGACGGAACAGCTCCTGCACGGAGGACGGAGTCTCAGGGTCAAACGAGAACCGGACCGTCCCGTTGACCCCGAGGTCGTCGTCGGAGGCAGCCAGCACCAGCAGCTCTGTGCCGGTGGGAGAGTGCTCCACCAGGGAGATGTGATAGGTGCTCTGAGTGAAGGTGGGAACCTGATCGTTCACGTCAGTGATGTTCACTATCAGCCTGGTGTAGGAGATCTTAGGCTGTAGCCCCTGGTCTTTGGCACTGATGTTGAGCACTATTTCAGATGTGATTTCCCTATCCAGCAAAGCGGCGCTGGTAACCAGGCCACTGTTTTCACTGATGGCAAACCAGCCCAAACTGTTTCCAGACACGAGAGAGTAGCGGAGATTGGCATTCTGCCCAGAGTCACCATCTGTTGCCGAGACCCCTTTAATGTAGCTGCCTTTAGGAATGTCTTCACTGATATCTACTTTGTACAGGGTTTCCTGAAATATAGGCGGGTGGTCATTGATATCATTCACAAAAATAACCAGGCTAGCGAAGGAGGACCTGGACATGGGCTTGCCATTGTCTGACACAGACACTGTCAGGTTGTAGGAAGATATACGCTCTCGGTCTAAAACACTGGCCACTTTAATCAAACTTAGATTGGGGACGGGTGAGGTGTGCACTTCAAAGTGCCTCTGCTCATTGCCTCCTAAGATGGAGACAGAGATGTTCCCGTTGGCAGTTGGAGAGTCCGAGTCGGAGACGGTGAGTAAAGCCACCACGGTGCCAATCTGGGCGTTCTCATCGACCGAAGCAAATTTTGAGGTGGTGGGGAAATATCTGAATTTTACAACTGGGTCGTTATCATTCACATCCAGGAGTTTAATGATGGCCTCTGCCCTGCCAGATAAAGATGGAACCCCATTGTCAGTAGCATGGATGGTCAAAGAGTACTCCTTCTTGCTCTCATAATCCAAACTTTCTTTTATAATGATGGTACCTGCCTTAGGGTCGATTTGGAATGGAGTTCCCTCATCTAAAAAGTACCTGATGTCTGCATTGGCCCCTTCATCTTGGTCTGAGGCAGTTATCTGCAGAACACTTGAACCGACTGCAGCATCCTCAAAAACACTTGTCTGATATTGATCATTATCGAAAATAGGGGGGTTGTCGTTTATATCTTGAATAGTAACGTTCACTTGCAAGTAGCCAAACTTTTTGGGGTCTCCTTTGTCCTCCACTTCTATCAAGAGCTGGTAAAAGGGTGTGATTTCTCTGTCCAAGCCTCCGGTTGAAACGAGATGCAAGAATGCTCCCTCCCCACTAGGGTTGACCGTTATATCCAAACGGAATTTCCTCTGCTCGTTCCCGTTCACTATCCTGTACGTGGTGTGGTCTACGCCGTTGCTTCCAATGTCCGAATCTGTGGCTGTGTCCAGAATCACTTGTCGGCCACTGCTAGCATCCTCTTTGAAGGAAACTACAATAGACGTGTCGGGGAATACCGGAGAATTATCATTTATGTCCAGCACAACTATCCTCACTTCGGTTGGATATGTAGGCTGGCTGGAGAGGACCACAACGTTAATGACACTGCTTTGTAAAACCTCTCTGTCAATTACTGAAGAAGGTGTAAATGGCTCCCGTAGTGCCGTTAATTGCAAAAAGTTTGTGATTTTCACTGAAGCGGTAAGTGAAGCTGGGTTTCGTTTCAATCGTTCCGACATAGGTACCAATAGGTTGTTCTTCCAATACCTGAAACTCTTGACGAACTTGGCTGGATGCAGAATACTGCGAGAGAGTCCATAGCATCAATAAAATCAAACGAAATCGGCCGAAGCCTCTACCTGTGAGCGTCATGATCAAGATCCCAGTTCACCTTCTTCAAACAAAGTCCATGCCTAAAATGCATCAATTTCGAGTTTACCGATCACTAAAGCATTGTATTTCCAAGTTGCGCTACTCACGGATAGTCAAGGATATTTCCACAGATTTAGCGCACAAAATTATTCCAAAAGAAATGTCTCTCGTGTAAAAAAAAGTTATTGAAATATTTCACTCGGTTATAATTCCTTCAACGCAGAATGAATTCCGTATGAAGATTGGACGTCCCGTGCTTGTCAGTGAAGTTTCACCTCAACTTCTCTGAGGCAAAACGCAGCATCCGTAAGCCGCTCCTCATGATTCATGTGAGCGAAAGAGCTCATAATTATAGGAACCTTTTAACAGATAAATAAATTAAAGTAGTTTCTCTCAGTCCTTAAAAGTTATTCCAAAAGTTGAAAGTAATTCAGATTTTTGGGGAAGGAACAACACAGTCGCGGGACGACTCCGCTAAAAAACCCAATGCAATGTCCCGTTGAATAACTGTGCAGAAGCTCCGGTCATATTATGGTAAGGTTCCCAGCAACTTAGAACAAAGCTGGAGTTAGGCAAACTCCCTCCCACCTGTAATCCTATTGGATAACGGCCCTCCTGCCCGCCCTCCCGCCATCCTTCTCTATTGTAAATCGCAGCCCTTGTCGTGGCTTGCGGAGGAGACTGTCAATCATATAGAGTAGACAGGCCCCGGGCGCATGAACAGGTAACTGAAGAACCGTTACCTTTTGACAACTTCGACTATGTTCTCTGTAATATTACATCGAATTAAAAGTCGGGCTATATATTGCGATAATTAAAAGGGAACTTCGGAATGACTGTATTGAAACTTTTGCCAATATGATTGCCAATTGGATTACACACAGCTAATTGCGTCTGGTTTTGTCTTCATTTCCCATGTGTTATATAACAAAAATACACATAAAAACTCAAATGTATGCTATCTCGAAGTATCAACATAACAAATGAAAATCCAAATTAATACCTAATATTGTCTGCTAAGATGATGAACGTTAACACAGGTGAGTAGCCCCATCTAGAGTCTAAATGTTGATCACCACTCTCACTGACGTGTTTGTGTCAATGTGTTTATAGTAGGTGGTTAGCTGAGACCAGCACCTGCAGCTAAAATTATTACAAAACTGAATAAATAACTGTTAAAACGAAATAACTTTGTAAGATAAATGTTCAAATTAATCAATTTAAAAGGATCCAGATTGCACTCACTGATCTGTGTGGGTTGGTTCTCACAATATTTATACTGTGGAATTTCAGTATTCATCCCTCTTATCTCTGGATTTAAGTGGGATTTATTGCTACACATGTAAGCCTACATACCAAAAAAGCCACCAACCATCTTTCCAGACACATGTTGAAAAAATGCCCCAAAGAAATGACGAAGTCTCTTGCTGGCAACGTGATGTGAATCTATAAATACGTGTGCCTTTACATCAGCAGGCTTTATATGTTTAATATTCTGCACATTAATGAGCCATTAGGCTCTGCAAGGAACATCAAGGTGGGCATGATTCACATTCATTCAGCGATCCTGATTGAATTACAAACCAGGCCTGGAGACGACAGGCCAGACTGACAGTTAACGCGCCCATTCACTTCAATGTTCCAGCTGCAGACAGCGTATCAAAGTAGATTAGCTTCCCTCGCTGTGTTTCCGTCCTGACAGCCATTTAACCTGATTAGGCTGGCTAAGCCTGAAGTTATCAGGATGCTTTTAATATGAAAAGGATCTTGTTATTGTGTTTGGGTTCATTCCTGGCCCTTGCAGGGATGTTTTCGTTCTGTCTATCTGACATCTGCTACTCTGGTTGACCTGCGTTGCCTCTGATGTCATTCATGTATTTATTTGCATGACTTTGTATTTCCTGGAGTTGAGTAATGTGTCACCGGACTTTTCTGTAGCATCTCTTTGTTGTTGGCATTTAAAGACACACTTGTAGACTTCACGAAACAGATATCAGATTTTGAAATACATTTTCCTCGTCTCCTTACCTAAGACCCTTGTGGAAGAGATTTTTTTTTCTTAAGTGCACAACTCTGCATGTACAGTAAAGTACTGTACTCTCATAAAATCTGTCAACATACAGTAAAACCGAAGCCAAGCAATAAAGATCAAATGCAGAAGTCAATGAGAGGATGAAGGGGTGCTATAATCCAGAACAGACATCCATGTACCTAATCTAAACTTTTTACTGTCATCTACTGACAACATGGAAACAGAGAGCAAGGCCCAGCTGCAGAAAGGACATGGTACAGTTTATAATTATGCGCATAGATATCCTCTTTAATTAAAGGGCTATAGGACATAACTATTCCACCTCAGTCTCAGCCTAGGGCCAGCGTACAGCAGTTTTGACGGGGAGGGGGGCAGGGGAGGGGGGGTTACAGAGGAATCATTGATTTGAGTTGAGGAAAGAAGGGCCACAAAAAGTTCAAGACAAATTCAGTTTAATTGGCTTTTTGAAGCGTGTCACGAAAAAGCTCCTGTGTGCTCAGGAAGTACGAGCCTCTGAAACAACAACCACTCCGTTGTAACAAGGCCTGTGCGAACCGCCGTGGGATTCATGTTGACAGTGGATCTATTGCGTGTCTGTATTTCTTTAACGTGCCTTTTAAATTGTCGTCCAGGTTCTCTCAGGGGTTTTCCCCCTCAGTCCTCCACTCGCTCAGTCTGATGTGAGGCCCTGCTGTTTCCTACTGGGCTCTCTGTCTCCTGCCGGCCGGCCACTTTCCATCTCCCCTGTCCAGTGCTGCTCGGTCAGTCTCTACAGCAGCATATAAATATCAATCAGTGAACTCGGTGGTGTAGAGTAAGCTGCTGCAACGACAGGAGAATAAGAGATCATTTGTGTAAATGCTTGCTAGGTCCACCGAGGGCAGTCCCACTATGGTCATATTTTTAGGAATCTGGACTTGCTTCGGCCAGTAATTAGGGAATCATTGAAGGGATGGATTGAACTGGACTGTTACTGCCAACACTGTCTAGAATAAAATATATTTTCGTTGTTAGCTTTAAAAATAAAAACAATCGCTAATAGAGGAGTTTTTTTCTGCACACGCTACCTCCTTCCCGACCTCAAACTCTTTGTTGCTGTTGCGGTACATGACCACCAGATGTCACTGTTGTACCAGACTTTCTGCATCCGAGCACTGAGCCAAACCACAGAAGAATACCTGCCCTTCACATAATGGTGAGAACGTATGGCCCACATTACATGCGTTTACAGACAATCCTATTTCAATATACGGTTCAGGTGAACTCTTTGCGGAGGGCCTTCTTCCATGCCTTTGAAAGTGATCTGAAACTGGAAGCCTATGGAGGGAGGAGGGCACAGACTAGCGACTGTGTGTGGTTGTGTTCATTAGTCCTGTATCAGTTTCACACACAAGGTGAGGGGGATAATCCCCCCCCCCCACCCCCCTTAGGAGGTGCTTTTAACCTTCACAGGTAGATGGTTCTGTACAAGAAAGCAGAGGTAGACACGGAAAAGGTTGAATCAGACTGTGGTTTGGTCTATGTGTGCTGTAGTAACACTACCATCGTTTGTCTTATTTCATACTGTTTACACTACTGGTACGGCTACTTAAGGCTATGGCTTTAATCTGAAGGACACATGCAAGTTAGAAAATGATTATGGATAGGGTTTGGGTTGTGATCAAGGTTAGGGAAAGGGTTAAGGAGACCTTGTGTGTCCCAAACGAACGCCATAGGGTTATGGTCCGGTTTAATCAAATCCTGATGCCATAGGCTGCCATCTGCTTCCAACAGTGACGGTAAGAGCTCTTCCCAAGTGGCCTTTTATGACACCTTAGATCTCAGACCAGGCTTGACTCCGAGGACACGTGTGATAATGCATGTCAGTTTGTTTAATTTACATTTTCATGCATGTCCTCTGATTCCATCTACAGCTCATCGCACAATGGAACTGAAGTGACAGTCAGTGTTTTGGTTGGCACAAAGCAATAAGATTTGATCTCCATAACCAGTAAGTGTTGTTGCGATAATTGTATCTGATTTTCAACAGGTGTAAAAGACTTGCACCCTAACCCTATCCCGAATCCTCACCCCAATCCCAACCATTCCCTAAACTTCCACGTCCGTGTAAGGTTACGCAAAAGGCTCCAGGATTCTGCCCCAAAAGCGTCGAAATACGACGAGTAGGGCTGAGAACATGTGCCTTTGCTTAAACATGCCACGTGTTGTGTTCATGCACACAAGTTGTATCATCAACATAAACAAATATAACAATTTGATTAGATATAATATGCAGAGAAGCAACTAACAACTGTGTGTGTGTGTGTGTGTGTGTGGGGGGGGGGGGGGGGGTACCGTTTTACAAGCTTTGAAATGATCTCATTAACTGAGAACTGGGCAAAGTGTTTTTAATGGCGGTTTAATGGCACATACAAATATTTGGTTGCAATCTTTATGATACCTTGTGTCTCCAGTTGAAATGATCTAGGTGAGTCATCAAAAAGTTGTTATAGTTGAAGAGGTACAATCTAAGAGGGCTGAATGTGAGCAATTAACTGTAAGATGAAATGGATTTTGTTGCCGTTGAGAATATCGAGATACAAGAGACATATTTTATGGATCAATTTCAGTTGGCGATGGAATATGGAATGTTTGAATCCCTGCCCGACGTGACATTACAGCACAGCTCTGTCTTGTTAATCTCCATATCCACAATCTTTTTTGATTAGTTTACATTCCATTATCAGTGTTTGGGTATTGGGAATTAGTACACCGACTGAAAGTAGGTACCTAATTAAGGGGTGAATTGCAAGAACTTCGAGAAAGCTCTCTTCCACTTTTGATATCCACAATAACATGAACTATGCATATTTTGCAGGGATTCTCGGATCTTATTAATCATCTTTGATAATCATCATTCATATCCATCAAACATACAGGGAAAAGCTGGCTATTGCCAATTACACACCAGTCTCCCAGGACAAGGAGGTTCCTTCATCTGTGTCCTTAGATTCTGTGATCCTCAGCAACGGTAGGGGGGAACGGGATGGAAAAATGCAGGGCTAAGGATAGATCCCTGAGGCACACCATTAAGTTTAACCACGTATGCATTTTTGAAGTTACTCTGGTATCAAATTCACTGCTACCAACGAGTTGCCTGAGGTTACTACACATTCAAACTCAAGCCCCCTCAACATCTTTTTTTTAAGCCCCATTAGGCTCAAACTTAATAAGATCGAATTTGCTATACTTGGTGGGAAGCAAAATAAATGTGCTATGTCTGTCCGTTTGGCCAATAATAACATCTGGACAAAAACATTTGTAAAGGACACCAGGGTATTCAGTGCGTCCGGGAACCGGGTCATTCTGTACATGTTGGCAAGCACATGCAGAGTTCCACCGGGGTCCGGAGATGTTCTGTAATTTCCGTCCCCATGGTAACCTCTCTCCGGCCTGCTCTGCGGTAAGGGTGTGATTTCCACATCGGGTGACAGGATCCAGCATCTGCACTCCCTCATGTCCTCCTTGGCACCTCTCTAATTAAAGGCACACTCCCCTAGACGTCTTTAGGTTTGAGACAGAGCATCTTTACAGGAGCTCGTTTGGAAGCTCCAGTTCATTTGTGGGCTCGGTAACAAACCTCTCCGTAGGCCTTGGGATTACACGCCTGGATTTACAACCTTGCCAAAGTCTTGTGTTGCTCCTACGAATGCCCAAATCCATAAAATTACCAATACGACATTGTGTCTGTCGTGGATTCAAATGACTGACTGACGACTCTAGTTTGGAGCTGTGTGGCCCGTTGAATATGTTTGGAAAATAAACATGAGGGTCGATGAGGCTGAAAGCTTTCCTCAATTTAAATGACCTGTCAATGACATTTTTCAGGCACATCAAAGACAGAAAACGGACAGTGCTCCCATCATGACGTAAGTGGGTCTCATGTGAAACATATCGTGCTTTATCTCCCCACACATTCCTCTGAAACGTGTCCTCCTCACAAATTGTTATACAGTGTCACTGTGAAGACAGAATAACCCACAGAGATCTTCTCATGGGAATGTACACCTTCTGCAGTATCTCTTTGATCAGACCTACAGGCACTCTAGACCAGAGTATATAGTGTTTCTCATGTCCCATTAATCAGCTATAACAACCCAAAAGCGCTGTAATGTACATGATGCATTTTCACCCCGTAGCCATGCAAGACCATCAGTCACCATACATACTTTATGGGGATTTTTTTATAGGCCTGTAGATGGAATTTCTTCCAAGATAGACGTCTTCTTTATTTTTCACTCCCTGAAAACACGCAATAACGTTTATGAACATAGATACTGCACGGCTCATCTAGAGGCCTGGTTAAGAGGAACTGAACAAGCACTTACCAAGATGTGGGTGTTTGTATACAGTCAACATGCCATCCCTAATACTAACGTGAACATCAATGTCATTTTGAGATGTGACTAGGAGGAAATACAATGTTTATCGTACTTGTTTTGATGGCGGCTCACTGTCTATGTGTTCCCGTTTCCCCACACGCAAGCAGATGCCGTTCATCAAACCTGTTCTGATGGACTTTGACATGATGGGTTTGTGTCGTCAACTGAGCTAATCGTGTGTGACTGATGCTGTCTCTCCGAGGCCTGAGGTGAGGACATTCGATTCCTGGCTGTGCAAAATGACGTTGTGTCCTTGGGCAAGGCACTTCACCCTACTTGCCTCGGGGAGAATGTCCCTGTACTTACTGTAAGTCGCTCTGGATAAGAGCGTCTGCTAAATGACTAAATGTAAATGTTTGCATGGCGTGGTTGCAGTTCTGCTAGCATGGTGTAGCTTTTCTGCTAGCATGGTGTGGTTGAATCCAGTTCTGCAAGCATTGAATGGTCGTCTCTAGTCCTGCAAGTGGTTGTGGGTGATTATGCCAGCATGGCATGCTTTGCATGGCAGTTTGCTAGCATGGTGTGTTTGAATCCAGTTAATGTTAGCATGGCATTCTGCTAGCACCAAGGGAATTTCGTGATATCATGGCCACATCATAAAAATGTTTATCGCAAACCATTAACATAATGCAGACCAAATATAAAGCCCTAGAGTATATGTTATTAGTTAGCATTTCAATTACCAGCAAACCTTAAAGAGACCTTAAGGGGTCAGCATTACTGCTCGCTTAAATAATGCATGATATGGAGTTCTGACTCATTGTTGAATTTCTTCCTGACTAGTGTTGAAAATGGAGTCATATAGATTTCAGCAGTCATCTGCTTTCTACCTGAGCAGGATAGGGATCGTTGTTAAGTCCTGTGCTTTCAGAAGAACACAGTTATATTGTGTTTCTCCATTTACAGACTTTATAATTGCGTCTAATGGACACATTTGGGCCATCAGCCAACGCATTCATTTTGGCTCTGAAATGACTCACAATTAGGTCTATTGAAGCAACTGTCAGCAGGTCAAATCAGGCTTCTTCGGTAATTAAAGGAGAGACCTAGTCAGTGTTTATACACAACATGGTGAAGAATTAGGGAACAGTGGCCTCTTTGATGAGGGGGAGAGTGTTCCTGTCCCAGGCTGGGATGGGTCCTCAGATTGGAGAATGTGTCAGCTTTGATGGATGCCCCCAGAACTCACCTGCATGGCTGGTGTTGATGAGGGTGGTGCTGAGGGATGGTTACCCTTCTGCCCCATGCCTAGCTGTCTGTGTGCACGGGTCTGCCTGTCTGTGTTCATGCCTGTCTGTCTGACCACCAGCTGCACTGTTCCTGCCTGTCTGTGTTCCTGTCTGTCTGTCTGTCTGACCACCAGCTGCACTGTTCCTGCCTTTCTGTGTTCCTGTCTGTCTGTCTGTCTGACCACCAGCTGCACTGTTCATGCCTGTCTGTGTGTGTATGTGTCGGTGTGTGTTTCCATGTGTGTGCGTGTTCCTCCCTCTCCCTGACTCTCGCTTCAGGGTAAGAGGGCTGCCCAGGTGAGGTCTTCGTGGAGGGTAGAAAGAGAGAGGGAGGGAAGAGGGAGAGAGAGAGAGAGGTAGGTAGAGTGAGGAGCGGAGAGAGAGAGAGAGAGAGAGTGAGAGTGGAGGGGAGAGAGAGGGAGGAGGGAGAGAGAGAGAGAGAGAGAGTGGAGGAGAGAGAGAGGGAGGAGGGTAGAGAGAGAGAGAGAGAGAGTGAGAGTGGAGGGAGAGAGAGAGGGAGGAGGGGAGAGAGAGAGAGAGTGGAGGGGAGAGAGAGGGAGGAGAGAGAGGGGAGCTACCGGAGTGGATAGATGGCTGTCGGATTACCTTACTGCTGTCTGAAGAGGTCTTTGTGTGAGTGACTGAGAGAGACCAGGGCTACCTGTGACTCACGGCCCGCAGGTGTCAATCAAGCCGTCCTGGTGGGTAGAGGAATGTGGTAAACAAGACTGTGAGATCCTGGAACCAGGAGGAGAGAGCATAGCTGTGGTCAGCCAGAGCACGTCACTCTGCTGTGTTTCTGCCCTCACAGCAGCACCTGGAGAGGGGGTGAGGAGGGGGTGGTGAGGGGGTGAGGAGGGGGTGAGGAGGGGGTGGTGAGGGGGTGAGGAGGGGGTGAGGTGGGGGTGGTGAGGGGGTGAGGTGGAGGGGGTGAGGAGGGGGTGGTGAGGGGGGTGAGGTGGAGGGGGTGAGGAGGGGGTGGTGAGGGGGTGAGGTGGAGGGGGTGAGGAGGGGGTGGTGAGGGGGGTGAGGTGGAGGGGTGAGGAGGGGGGTGGTGAGGGGGTGAGGAGGGGGTGAGGTGGAGGGGGTGAGGAGGTGGTGGTGAGGGGGGGTGAGGTGGAGGGGGTGAGGAGGGGGTGGTGAGGGGGTGAGGAGGAGGGGGTGGTGAGGGGGTGAGGAGGGGCTGGTGAGGGGGTGAGGTGGAGGGGGTGAGGTGGAGGGGGTGGTGAGGGGGTGAGGTGGAGGGGGTGGTGAGGGGGTGAGGAGGAGGGGGTGAGGAGGGATGGGTAAGGAGGTGAGGAAGTGAGGTTGCAAAGGAGAATACTTCATGTTCGTCCTCATTTTCTCCTCAGCAGACATTAGTCTGCCAGTTCACTCACTGGCCCGCTCCACTACTCAGTAGAGGATGCGCAGTTTATGTGTTTATAACTGGATAGATCTCCTTCCTGCTATACCTCAGGGTTAGGGTTAAGGTTACATTTCCAACCATGTAACTACACAGAAACACTGTACATGAAAGGTTACATTTCCAACTATCTAACTACATAACAAAACCTTACATTAAGGTTACGTTTCCAACCTACATAACCACACCTATAGTAACAACATTAATGTAACTTTATTGTAAAGTGTCTCAGTAACCTCAGGCCATGCTTTGTGGCTTCCCTCCAACAGCTAATAGCATTTTCGCCCTTGTTCTTTTGTTCTCTCACAAGGCTGGCATTACACGCCCGTTAGTCTAGACGTGTAGACTGCTGAAAGAATGTTTTCTAACTCATCCACGTATGCTTTATTTCTGACACATCGCTACAGACACCCAGCCTTCTTCTTAAGCAGTAGTTATTTTTAGAGGTTGTCAGTGACAAAGTTTGTAGATGCTCACAACAACCTGGTCATCAAACTGGATTTCTTCACACCATGGATCTCTTATACTGACAATCAACTGACTGGAATTGCAAAGAATATTCTTATCAGCCAATCAGTCATTTCTGTTCTAACAGAAAAAACCTAACCGATTCCTGAATCGAGTCTAAATGAATGGATGACGCCACCTCTGAAGAACACCGCTCATCCAGTCGATGCGCTCGCAGAGTTAAGAGACGTCTCTAAGTGCTTCTTGAAGAAGATCAATACATAAGTGCAGCCACAGCAGCTGTCCTGACAGACTGCCCTCTCCTCGCTCCCTCGTAAAGGACTAACTAAACCAAAACACCAACTGCCCTGGCTCTCATTGCATCTCCTTCACTGGATAAGCATCTCACCATCCAGGAAATGTCGACAAACGCTGCTTTGTTTTAGTCTCTGAGCGTGGTGGTTGTTTATAGATGGAGATCGGAGACCTTTCTCAGATGTTCCCGCTAATTAAATGTGATGATATGTAAAAAAACTCTCGGTGCAAAACAGACGTTAAACTCCCCACAGTTCACTCTGGCAAAACAGTAAATTACACAAGAAAATGATGTTCCAAAATACAGATACTGATTATAATAATCTACAACAGGTTTTTTGTTGTTGTTAAATTGTCAGATTAGGGTGAGTGTTGCCGTTTTTTTGCATAACGTGTTTGACATATCAATGAAGAAGGTGTTGCTTCGACTGGGGAGAAAGTGACACGTCTAAACCGGTGCCTGGAGACATCTGAGGAACGATGACAGCTGTTCCTGCTTTCATCTGAGACGTATCTGCATCTCAGAGCTGGCTGTCTGAATAAACAATGAACCCAATCATTACTGAGACGTACTGAACACTTTTCCTTTCCCCCCCCTCACATTTCAGAAATGGTGCAGGAGCAGAATTCGAAACACAATCGTCAGACAGACAGAGATGGAAGACTCTAATTTACATTTAGTCATTTATCAGACGCTCTTATCCAGAGCGACTTACAGTAAGTACAGGGACATACCCCCCGAGGCAAGTAGGGTGAAGTGCCTTGCCCAAGGACACAACGTCATTTGGCACGGCTGGGAATCGAACTGGCAACCTTCAGATTACTAGCCCGACTCCCTCACCGCTCAGCCATCTGACTCCCTCTCTAGATACTGTAAGATAGATTCTCTAGAGAGTTTTTTTTACTCTATCTAGTGGTACGGTACAGAACCATAGTGTGGCTGGCGGTGGGTGGGGTGAAGCTATTCCTGACAGGAGACCCCATCTGGCAATGCATGTTTGCCTTTTCATTCATCTGGAGCGAGCCCACACCAAACCCACCATGCAACCGTTGGACGGGACATCCCCAGTGCGTTCCACAGTCCAACTTCACACGACGCAAACTAAAAATAGGACCAAAGGCCCGGGGTGAAACAGGGCCAGTTCAATTGAGTTGTTGCGTAATACACGACGGGGGCCTGCGACATGCAGGGGAAAACACGGAATCAGATTTGACTTTGAACTAGCCAGGTTCAATACTGAGCAGGAAGACATGCAGGTATTTGGTAATGTCCTCACGCTCCCGTTTGAGACACCTCGGGCAGATGTCACCCAGGCCTGCGATGTCCCCCTGCTAATGAAGGGAAGGGTTTGAAGACTGGTGGGGTGTGGAGAAGGTAGGGGGAGCTGCTGAGGGGCCAGGAGATAAGAGGAGATAACTGAGGCAGAGAGACCCTATCCCTCACCCTGTCACACCACTCTGCCCAGATGAATTAGCCTCCATAACTCAAGACCTGAAATAGACCTGTTCTCTGTTGCTACCCCGGCAAAGTCCCTGCCTCAGAATGCACAACCCCTCGCTTTGATGCATTTGATGGGATTTCCTTTCCTCCTAAAATTCGAGTCGTTCTTCTTCTTTCTTGCGTTCGAGCAACTACAGTGTCGAAATATCTGATTCCACAAGTTGAACACTGTTTCTTTGTTTACCCCAAACCGCCCACAATAGAGAACAACAGAACGGAACCAACCGACAATAGAAACAGATGAACAGAGTTCTCCGATTCCTGTGTCGTCAACCTTGAGAGCAGAAGGTATGCGTCCCAGGAGACGAGGCAAGGCCGTGTCGTCATCACGCGCGGCCTCCCTCCTGGCCAAACCCAAGGCTCCTCCTCCATATTCATCAAGGTGATGATGTGATGACCCTCATCCGCCATTAACGCACTGCTACACCAGAGGAACAGCTCGCGGGGGAAATAGTGAGCGAACCTGACACCGTGCGAGGAGTGCTGAGGGCTGAGTGTGGCTGTGGGGGACTGCACATGGTGTGATAGGATTATGGCTAGATCAATCCCCTGCTTGTTTGGACAGGCCCCATTAATAAGAGTGCCAGCCGCAACCAGCAAAGGCAATCTAGTTGACGGAGAGGGAAAAAGAAATGTATGAGTCTGTCAAGGAGAGTTATACTGCTTGAAACGATCGTTCTGCATCAAATTAACCATCCCATATTTTACTTTATCATTAAGTGGGGGGGCGGGGGTCTCAAATAACAAGGTTCTATGCAGTTTTAGAAACAAGTCTTTGTGTGTGCGCGTGTTTAAACAGATAATATTTCAATCACATTTTTAAACTAAAATGCTAATTCCTCTGACCCCAGTCCCTAAAGAGATCCGCGTAGGAATTGAATTCACACAGAGACGAGCTCCTGTGTTCCCTGGGTAGGGCTGAAGCACTGATCCACATTCCCTGGTCTCACATTCCATCCCAGATTTAATTGGCTCTTTTAAAAAACAAGACTACTCAATTAAAACCCTGCCGGACCTCATCAATGAGCTCTGACATGAAGCACGGCCGTTGTGATTGTGATAATGCTGGGAGTTGGATGTGTGGTTGTGATAATGCTGGGAGTTGGATGTGTGGTTGTGATAATGGCGCTGTCGGGGGAACACAGGCTTGCTTCATTAGCGCTGCAAAATGTATTCAGACAATTTGTGCACAAGATGCTTTGAGCTATGAGATTAATACAGAAGGTTTAGTAGCAGATGGTTCAATGTTAATCCCTGGATTTCTGTAGCTGTTTGTTTACCCAACCTGAGGTGATGTCGATATGGACTTGCATGGTAACTTGGACCTTGTTTACAAAGCACTTTACAGTTATAATACCAAGTCTGGTTGCATCAGCACCGCAAAATACGATTGCTCCAAACAACAGATTGACATATAATGTATTCAGTTGGCAGACGATTTTAACCAAAACGAGGTAGACAAGGGAATTTGAACTGGGATTCCCTGATCCGAAAGCAAATGTTTTTCCACTGAGCTACAGCCTACCCGTTCCTTTGAAAAAAAAACTGTTGCATTGTATCTGTCTGTTACACAAGTGCCAACATTGACATCCTCAACATCCCTGATGGGACCAGGAGGCACGATGAGAGCAGCTTTTACTAATCTAATCACACGCTAGGAGGAAGGTGGTGACACACAGACCTTCTGGACAACGTCAAGAGATCATTCCTCTCTCACAGTGAGGCATTTGAGACAGAAAAGAGTAGAAGTATTACTGTAATTATGAGCAGAATCTACAGAAGATGCTCTTGTTGGTCACATGTCTTGAAGAGATGGAGATAAACGATTCTTGTACAACTGTAAACTTTATAAGCTCTGTAAATTGTCATATGCAATCCATGGAACAGTATTTCTAGTCAGTTTTTATCTGTTCAGTTATGAGTTTCTGTCTTGAGGGCTCAGATCAGAAGTTTACACAGCTGCATCAGTATTTCGGTGGTCAGAGTCAAGGAACGGTCTGTATTTACTAGGAACAGTGCAACAATAAGAATAACTCTAGACTGTGCAAAAATAACATCTCAACTCTGACTGCCACTCGGGCCTGCATGCGGAAGGAGTCTCTGATCCGATCTTCTGTAGTCAAAACAAACCCAGCGAAGATGGACATCCTTGTGTGAAAAGGGGAAAAACAAAAGACAACGCCATGTCTGTAGACGCTTTTTATCCAAAGCAACAAACAAGTAGTAAAGCACAGCTTAAGATCAAGAATCAGAACTTAGAATACTCTAAAAGAATCAGAATTTAGAATACTCTAAAAGAATCAGAACTTAGAATACTCTAAAATAATCTGAACTTAGAATACTCTAAAAGAATCAGAACTTAGAATACTCTAAAAGTATTTCAGTGGTCAGGGTCAAGTAAGAGTCTGTATTTACCAGCCACAGCGCAAAGCAACCACATCTCAGCTACCAGGCCGGTGAACCAAAACAAAAAAGAAAAATGTGTAACAATAACATCTAATTTACTTTAATACAGAGCAACACTGAGCTATACCTATAAGATGTACGTTACTCAGCTTCCAGTGCTTTGGTATTGTTTCCTGGTCTTTTAAGTCTTCCTCTCACACATCAGATGAAGTCATCACCCTGCTGATTAGAGAAGCCCTGTGTTCCGCAGTGAGAGAAGGCTGCATGGGTTAGCTTGACAGGAATTGTGGAACAGGTCTCTGAAACAGCTCCGAGCGAGAAAGCAGCTGTCCCGTGTGCTATATCGGTCTCTCTGCCTCGGTTAGCTGGCGGCCAAATCCTTCACAAGGAATATGTTACACGTCCCCGAGCCTGCTCCTCTCTCCTGTCACCCGCGGGAAGTCTCGCTTCACACCGCCCAAACCGCCCAAACTGTCTGCAGACTGGGTGTGTTGCACACGCTCGAATACGCCATGTCATGTTTC
This sequence comes from Thaleichthys pacificus, assembly GCA_023658055.1. Lineage (NCBI taxonomy): Eukaryota > Metazoa > Chordata > Actinopteri > Osmeriformes > Osmeridae > Thaleichthys > Thaleichthys pacificus. The sequence goes on along the minus strand of CM042855.1, from coordinate 14,776,181 downwards.
ATATGTGTTTGTGTAAAGACAGTCTGAATGATGTCCTAAACGGACCCTCATACTCGAAGTCTCCCACTTAACGGTTGTTCCTCTAGCAACGCATGTCCTCCCCTGTGGTCATTCCAGAGCAGCGCTGAACCAGAGAATGCCGCTGAGGTTCTATCATCACACATTTCATGCTAATTGCCTTTTTTTGTGTGCAAGAACCAGAAAAAAGGCTTTTTAGAATCGAATGGTAATGTCAACCAAAAATAGAACAAAAGCATAACTCAGTGTTTGAAGTAGCTGAATAAATGATTTGTTATTTATGGAGGGGAGAGTTGAGCACAGTGGTAGGGCAGGGGCCCTGGGGAGTTAACCACAGATCAAGAGGTCAAATCCTCCCATTTACTACATGTTGCTTTGGAAAGAATTGTCTGACAAATTATTATATTATATATTTTGGGGAATTTAGTGGGCATGCTTCTCTCCTGGAAGACTTGAGTTAGAACAGCAAAGCTTTCTGCAGGTCTTTTAGGAGTTCAACTGTGTAGATTAAATAGCCTTCACTTCCAGGTGGGTGAATATTGAGTCTCTGGCTTACTTTCATGGCCTAGAAATGGCTGTACTAGATGCACAATTCCACATTTTAAAACCTAAACAGTCCTTCTGCCTGGTAAGCATGTGTAGTCCAGACGTGGTGTCTTACTTCCTTTTGACCTACTTTTGTCATCCAATAAGAACGGAGGAAATAACTGAACTGAACGGAACTATGGCACTGCCTTCAAACATTGGGAACATGGGACATAGGCTCCATCCATTTCACTCCACCCTCCATTAAAGAAAATCCAAAGCAACACACAGGACAGGGGGCGTTTGAACCCGCCACCTCTTGATCTGCAGGAAAGGACTTTAACCGCTGAGCTACACTCTTCAATATGTTCTCGTCCTTTTGCCCCTGAAAGTGCTTCAATTAATTTGAAATGTGTGATGAGATATATTAATGTAATGTAATGTAAATGTAAATATACTGAATGTATTTATTTTCTACTGAAAGGGGCCTGATGCGTGTCCTTCTCATATTGATGAGTTATTTGTCTCCGGGGCAGAGTCAGGGTGGTCTAGCTAGGAGCAGCACAGTCTCTGCAGTGTTACACAGTCACAACATGTTTTCTGCACACTCCTGTGGCCCAGTTGCCTCAGGTGCTGCATGGCCCTGTTGTACCACCTGCAGACTCTGTCTGTTTACACCCACACACACACACACACACACACACACACACACACACACACAAACACACACACACACACACACACACACACACACACACTGACCTCAGGGACATCTCCCAGACACCATGGGTCAGTACCCTGTCTGTTTGTTGTGATAGCAGATGCCTGTGTGTGTGTGTGTGTGTGTGTATGTGTGTGTGTGTGCACGCATATGTGCGTATCTATACATATGGATCGGAGCCTACGCATGTTAAGATTCATGTGTGTGAGAATATGTCTTCGTTATTTTCTTTGGGGGCAGGGGTGGACTGAACCAGTTGTCAGGGACTATTTTTCAACTCTCTTCTCTGGGGGTTCGTCGTGGAAACCGGCCTCTCACTGGTCAATACAACCTTTCTCTGAGTTTCTTATCTGTCAATCACTCTGCCCTCCTACCCACATGCCTTGCATTCTCAGACTGAGCCAACCCTGAAAATGTTCAAACGGCCTCTTACAACACCCGGGCCAGACTGATTAATGGAGACTTTTTGCAAATATACATCAGTGCATGTCACCGAAATGTTAAAACCTAGCCATTTTTTCATGAGAGAAAACAAATGTTGGACACTTTTTAAAATTTAGTATTCTAAACTTAGTTAGAAATGCCCACCAAGTTGACATTCTAGGTTCTTAGTCAACAACGTTCAGGATTTTTCTTTTGATCTGCATACAGGAGAAACAGAGTGAGTGGACAGATTTATAAAGCAGAGAGATGGAATTGCTTTCAGGACTGGAAGGAGCCATCCTGAGGCTAGAGTTCTTTTCCCAGAGAAATTTACATTTAGTCATTTAGCAGACGCTCTTATCCAGAGCGACTTACAGTAAGTACAGGGACATTCCCCCGAGGCAAGTAGGGTGAAGTGCCTTGCCAACGTCATTTGACACGGCCGGGAATCGAACTGGCAACCTTCAGATTACTAGCCCAATTCCCTAACCGCTCAGCCACCTGACTCCTACCTTTACAAAGAAATAAAGAAAACGAAGGTTGATGAACCAAGTTATTTAACACCCCCTACCACTTGTACTCCAGGTAAACAATACACACTTGTGATCTCGCCTCCCTCTTACAAAGACTCACCACGTCATGCATACTTCACAGGGGTCTGGGATGTTGCGGATGGCTGGTGAAAGCTGGGCTCTGCTTGAGCTGTTTCCAGACTGAAGGCCCAAGTTCCAGGTGACCCCTGCCCTCTCCTCATGTGCCACCATGTCGCCAGCTGGTAATGACGTGTGGAGAAGAAGCAGGGTCAAGCAGGGATCAGCAGAGAACATGAATGCTTGAACGTTGGAGGAAATCGACATGTATACATACGTGTATTCTAAACATTCTGAATTCAATGGTGATTTTCAATTGAGGTAAGCAAGCGTTTTGTTCTTCTAATTCGTTTAATTTATTGTTTTTCACAGGCTAAGCTAAGTGCTTTCGAGTCAAATGTCAAAGTATAGACGACCTCGACTCTCTTTCTGGCTGTTATCAAGGTTTATGGAGCACTACTGTAGACTTGGGTCTGAACATCCCATGTTCCAACCACCCCCTGGCTCTGTTGATTAGTCAGGTTCACACACCATATGTTTGTGGTACTCCACACACACACACACACACGTCTGCTAAATTAATGCATCACACACACACACACACGTTTGCATTTCTCCACTGAAGCGTACACACACACACGTGGTTCCAACCCCCGGGAGAGAAAGTTCCAGATGGTCTTAAACTCAAGATGGATTTCCCTGCCCTGGTGTCAACACATAGAATGCCTAGTCCTTCACGCCCTATTCGACACAGCAAAACCCAACATGTAGAGCATCACCTAAAACAACTGCTTTGTACCGTACATTAAAGTAGACATCAACTTAGGATGAAGAGATACACAACACCGTACCGATGCTTTTCAAAGAAAAGGAGCTTAAATTAACATCCTGCATTGATTTAAATAAAACAAAAAACGGTTTTGTCTGATCTTTGTCTCACACACTGTAGCCTATAAACTTCTTCTCAGTCAGTGGCTCAATAGTTTCTCTTATCAATAGTGCTTCCGGCAAACTCCACCCTTCATTCACCTCTACATTGTTCTATTGGACTTGCATGGTCACCTGTAAAGACTTGCTTCTGGTGCGATCTGAAATCTCAAAGAACGTGTTCTCTCCTTGACGTGAGTGGACTGGATGATAGCCAGCAGAGGGAAGGAATCAAGTCTTCACCTGTCCAATCCTGCTGGACCAGAGACGACTTTAAGGAAGGGAAGATAGAAGGTCTTCTTCAGTATCGAGACAGGGCCTTTGGGAAGATAGAAGGAGGTCTTCTTCAGTATCGAGACAGGGCCTTTGGGAAGATAGAAGGAGGTCTTGTTCAGTATCGAGACAGGGCCTTTGGGAAGATAGAAGGAGGTCTTCTTCAGTATCGAGACAGGGCCTTTGGGAAGATAGAAGGAGGTCTTCTTCAGTATCGAGACAGGGCCTTTGGGAAGATAGAAGGAGGTCTTCTTCAGTATCGAGACAGGGCCTTTGGGAAGATAGAAAGAGGTCTTCTTCAGTATCGAGACAGGGCCTTTGGGAAGATAGAAAGAGGTCTTCTTCAGTATCGAGACAGGGCCTTTGGGAAGATAGAAGGAGGTCTTCTTCAGTATCGAGACAGGGCCTTTGGGAAGATAGAAGGTCTTCTTCAGTATCGAGACAGGGCCTTTGGGAAGATAAAAGGTCTTCTTCAGTATCGAGTACCCTTCTATACCCTCTTCAGTTAGCAGACCCCTGCCCTTGTGGAAGGGAACATTAACAAAGTGATGAAAGAACTCAACTGGAAGATGAGATGTTGTTATTGTTGCACTGTGCCTGGTAAATATAGACTGTCTCTATACTATGACCATGGAAATACTGTTAGAGCTGTGCACTTCTAATCCTTGATCTGCTCCTGTACTACACTATTTATATGCCGTTTTTTGATTAAAAGCCAGATGATGCATGTAAATGTAAGCCGCCTAACACTTGTCTGTATCTGACCAGGCCATTGTTTACTGTTACTGTAGAGAGAACCAGAACCAGTTGTACCAGGGGCGGGATGGGTTATATGCAAATGACTTCTGCAGTGACAATAGCAACCGCATTCATGGTGATGTATGGTGGCATGGAATAAGATTTACTGTGCCACAAGTAAGGAGAGTTTTGTAATGACGTATTGGAAAGCTTTGCACTTTCTCCCTAGAGCTGGCCCATGGGCATAGAGAACTGGCCAGCCCTGTCTACAACCAATGAGATCTCACCATGGATATAAAAAAGGATATACACTATAGATATCATTACAGCAGTCTCTTTCTTCACCGCAACATTACTCTTTATTTCAAGGCTGTACAAACCATTCCTTTACTCTGACCAATGAAATATTATTAGAACTGTGCACTTTTGATTCTAGATTTTCTGCAGCACTTTCTACAGTGTATGCTCTATTTGTATGTCATTTGTTATGAATGCATTTGCTAACTCTAACACTGTATGATTCGCAAAGTATGCAGCCGCCTTGTGAAAACACAGACTCGATCTCCCGGTGCGGTTGTAGAAGTCTGTCTGGAGGCCCAGTTGAGAGCTGAAAGAAATGATAGTCGGAAAGTGTCATCTTCTTTGAATGTGTGATAAAATTGCCTGAAACATGTAGCCTGACTACAGAAACTTCTAGAACAAGACTCCCAGAAACCCACCAGGAAACATAGTGGGGTGCTGAGCGTCGAAATGAAACGTGAGTACAAACTGTTCCTGGACTCCGACCACCAAAATACAGTGAGAACTAAACATTTCTGATCCTTGATGTTCTGCAGCACTTTCTATAAGCAGTTTTTTTTTGTCGGTTTGGATAAAAACGTCTGCTAAGCGACTAAAATGTTGTTTTTAAAAAGCTCTGGAAAAAGTGTTAGGACACTCATCTGGAGCTGTTGTGACCTTTCACCCCTGAGGCCGGCCATATGTCGGGGCCTGGGTGAATGTGTTTGACATCATGGGGTTAATCAGGAGATGCATGGAGTCCAGTTCCAACTGTTTTTTTTCCAGTAATTGGGACTTTTGTGGAGAGGTGCACAGTGGGACGACCCTAACAGTTCTCACTGGCCTTGGGGCAGAAGAGTCTAACTCAGCTCACAAGAGGAACACATGCAGCCAGGAAGCATTAAAACTAACGTTGCCTGCCTTGACCAGCAAACACACACATACACCCCTTTCCTCCATTACAATCAAGGTCCTTCTTAACAGCCTCCAGATTCTCTCTGTCCTGCATAACGACTACAGGGCCAACCGGTGACCTCGGGCTAATTGACTTTATGGCCTGTACAAAGTTAAAGTGCCACAGTTGGGTGTGTGTGTGTGAGAGAGAGAGAGAGAGAGAGAGAGAGAGAGAGAGAGTGTGCGAGAGAGAGAGAGAGTGTGCGAGAGAGAGAGTGAGAGAGAGAGAGAGAGAGAGAGAGAGAGAGGAGAGAGAGAGAGAGAGAGAGAGAGAGAGAGAGAGAGAGAGAGAGAGAGAGAGAGAGAGAGAGAGAGAGAGAGAGAGAGAGAGAGAGAGAGTGTCTGTGTGTGTGGTGTGTGTGTGGATGTCTGTGTGTGTGGTGTGTGTGTGGATGTCTGTGTGTGTGGTGTGTGTGTGGATGTGTGTGTGTGGTGTGTGTATGTGTGTGTGTGGTGTGTGTGTGGATGTCTGTGTGTGTGGTGTGGTGTGTGTGTGTGTGTGGATGTCTGTGTGTGTGGTGTGTGTGTGGATGTCTGTGTGTGTGTGTGTGGTGTGTGTGTGGTGTGTGTGTGGATGTCTGTGTGTGTGGTGTGTGTGTGGTGTGTGTGTGTGTGGTGTGTGTGTAAACCCCCGTCAGTCACCTCCATAGCGGAGGTCACCACAGCAGCAGACTGGAGAGTTGCTGAACAGCAGCAGGTGTATCCACTACTGCATCCTGGGCCCAGGAAGAACTCCAACACAGGCTAGATCCCCAGGAAGAACTCCAACACAGGCTAGATCCCCAGGAAGAACTCCAACACAGGCTAGATCCCCAGATTAGCACAATTACTACAAAAACAGACATGGAAAACCAACTGAGGGATTCTGCGTGTATGATTGTAATATAGGATGTATGAAAAATAACACTGTCGACAGTCAGCTATGCTTTTGCATGAAAATTCTGAACATAAATTACTTTATGATCTTATTATTCCTTTATGGGTGTATTGCATTTCTAAGACACATCATGTACAGTATATTAATCATACTGTAGCAGTATTTGGTTTAGGTGGAGTTGATCACTGTGCCTGTGACGTGTATGTATCTTCATGTGTAGTTGGACAAGAGATGCACACTCCATCTGAGCCACACTGACAGACTTCAACCAACAACCGTTTGGCTTTCTTTCAAATCCACAGGCCCTTGTGACCGGGCATATTTTCACTACTACTACCACTTTCGTTTCTTTTCACAGTCAAACCATGTCCCCCTGGTGTTGTTTACCATGTACACAACCCTGTTTACCGTGTAAACAACCAGAGCATGGACAGGGTGTAACACTGGGATGCTGGGAGTGACATCAGCGATACATGCCCCTGAAACGTCCCTTTCATTCTGTGAGTTTGTCCCCGTGTTGACAGTCTGTGTTGTCCGAGGAGCACTGAACAGAAACCACTCATCGTTCAAGAAACGACTTGGATCTGAGGGAGAGTTTGAAACTAGTACAAGGTTGAGACAAACATAAGAGCGAGAAAAAGCTGCTTTTCTTTCAAAGTATTTCAGGGAGTTGTAAAAACAGTAGAAGAAGAAAAGAAAACTTCTCTGGGGTCTGTGACAGTCTAGGGACCTATAAGGAATGCTCGTCCGACTGCTTGGATAAATTATTAAAGCAAGCGTTGTTTTACAAAGCTCGGGATTCAATTTCCATGTCCTAGATTTTGAAAGATGACATGTTATGGTAAGACAGGTTTCTGTTGTTTTAGAATGAATAATTCAGTACTCAAGCGGTTTGGAATTTTCAATGAGAATTGTGTGTTGAGTTTGATACTGTATAGAGCCATCCTACAGTAATTATGTTTAAATTAAGACCGGGTTTTTTTCAGTAAACTTGCATGAATTTCGGCTTTCGCTTATCAGGTTGCTACTATTATGAATTGCTATGCAGCCTCTGAAAACACATTTGACAAAATACACATATTCTGAGAGAGAGCATATTCTCCTTTTCAACTGAGACAGGCTATCAACTTAACGAAATATGATGATTTTGAGGAGAGAGAGAGAGAGAGAGAGAGAGAGAGAGAGAGAGAGAGAGAGAGAGAGAGAGAGAGAGAGAGAGAGAGAGAGAGAGAGAGAGAGAGAGAGAGAGAGAGAGAGAGAGAAGTGAACACCCCCTCCTTGTTTATTACGTCTCTCCAGTTTACCTCAATCTTGTTGCTAGTCTTCTATAGTCAGCTGGGATGGGGTAAGGGTTACACAAGGAGAACCACACACACACAACACAGACAGACACAGACAAGCACACACACATACAGAGACACACACACACACACAGGTACACAAATACACAGTTCAGGCGTATTAATATTTTAATGTGATTGTTAGTTCCAGTCTGCTGGATGGGATAGCCCCACGGTGTGTGAGTACTTTCCCAGTGTGGTGGGACATGGAGTCCGGATCTAGCCTGACACACAGCCAGGGCAACACTTTAACATACCAACAGTCCATCCAACCCCTATGGATATCGACTACATAGACAGATAGAATCTGCAACCTTTCTCGTTTATACAAGATGTTGTTTTATTGATTGTCCCTTAGGTTCCACACTCAACAACCACTGCTGTTCTAGACAATTATACCGAAACAATGTCACACACAAGACTCATCTCCCAATCAACAAACATTCTCAGAGCATCACTGATTGTGGATTGTTAATAGCAGTCTGGTGTCAGCGTTCATGATTGCCAGTTACGTTTTACACAGCTCAGGAGGTAAAGTAGGTGTGCTTATTGGTCAGTAATGTCACATGATCTGCTAATGTCAATGAAATATTGATTTGTCTGTATGATTGTGTAGAAACAATCGAAGGTATAATATTGTTTAGGTTGGACTATTCACACTGGGTTAAGAGTCGGCTGCTGTTTGGTGTGCAGCTGAGGCGGTATTGTTGTTGCACGATGCTTGATTTCTGAAATGTGCACTTTGTACTGTGCCTGGTAAATCTAGAGTGTCCCTTGACTCACGAATACTGTTAGAATTACAGTATTTGTCTGCTTTACTTTCTATATGCACTATTTGTAAAGTTGTTATAGACAAAGGTGTCTACTAATAAAATATAAAAGTAAAATGTAACGTTCACGAGGTGTTTTGTTTGTGTTTTCCCAAGAGAACAGCGTACCAAAGGCTGTTTTGCCCTCCTCACCAGGCATCCTCATTCTTAAGATTGACAACATATTTATTTATGCCTGCAGGGCCCTTTTAAATATAGCATTCTTTTACCCAGCACGGCAAGACCATCTAGTAACCTATTAACCAAGATCCTAGTCCCTCAAGGCCCACACTGTGTGTTGTTTTAAACACTTATAGGCCTATCCACAACCCACTTCCTTGAAGACACAAGCTTTAACGCTTGAATCTCAAAACTGACGAGATGTGTTTATGTGCGTGTGTCAACCTATGCTTTCCACATAAACCAAACCTCCTCAGCCCACCGCAGGTTACCAGCATGTTTAGATAGATGATGCCAAATTGATGCAGGATATATTCACATTCTCACAAAGGAGAATAATCAGTGGCCCCCTGAAGCCTGCGTCTTAGACTAAAATGAAACAGTTGGAACTTAACACAAAGAAAGAAAATTGCTGCAATTACCTAAATTCCACAGACGGGCTCAACTGACTAAGAACAGCTACTCAATATGCACTGTGACAAGTGACAACGAATAAACAGCTGCATGAAGCTTTTCTACAGCCTCAAGGAATTATCCTGTGAAACAAATCAATTCCACCTACAGACTTAGTTGTACTTTCTTTACTTAATTCCATTTCGTGTGATTTTTTTTAGCTGTGCTTTTTAATGGTTGTCATGTTCTACGAACACCTTGATGGAGCACCATTATCTCTTAAACCGAGCTGAACTAAAACTGGTTTATTTCTTTCTCTTTTGTATCGAGTGGCAGCACTGGAGAGAAGTTGTGAAGGGCGATTAGTGTGTTTAAATAGCCTACCTATTGTGGAAGAAGAGCTTGGTTCAATGTATAGATTTTCTTATCTCTTCTTTGTGTCCGCCAGGGGCACCTCTAATACACTAAGAAGTGAAGACTGAGACAACAGGTTAATAGGATATAGAAGTATATTTAGTGTAAGATACAGAATTAATACAAAACAAAAACAAAATATAGGCCTATATCGGGGAACGGGCATCGTTTTCCACTTTACAATTCCCTGTTGCAAGTCCTCAGGTATGTACTTTATAAAAAAATATATATAATCCGTTATGCTCACACTGTCTGTCAGTCAGAAATTCCCATTTTCTATCCGAAATGATGGCGACTTGGGGTTGTAAAACGCCATGTCCCGTCAGACATTTCGTCGGCCCTGCGTGTTGCTCTGTATGCAAGGGATAGAATTTGAGAATGTTTGGAGGCGGAGAGACTGGTTCAGTATTGAACCGTGTCGCGAGCAGGAGGAGTCGCTGAGAGAAAGAGAAATGCAGAGGCGAGGATGAACGAAGTGGAGATGGTAATATAATTGTCGCAAATGCTTTGTATTAAGTGTGCTGTCGTTTCTACGTGCATAATGAAAGGCGTCAAGAAAGGATATTGCAACTAAAAAGCACGAGGCGAAGCGCGAGAGGTGAGAGGAGACGTGGGGTGTTCGAGACATTTAAAACTGTAACCTGAAAAATCAGCAAACGTGCCACATAAACTTTAAGACATAGTTGCAAGGAATGTAGCAATTTTCTACATTCGGTTTATCGTCGAATTGAGTTTATATTGTATTTTGCATGTCACTGTTGTTGGCAGTTGATTGAAAGGTGTAGGCAACATTCTATCCCGTATGGAATGGGTTCGTTTTTTTGCTCATGATACAATACTGTTCTGTAGCCACAGAAGGTTTTGAACCACATTCTGTTGCACATCACAGTTGATTAGTCTTTCCGACCATGTTAAGCGTTTCTTCTAATTGGTTCATTCGTTCTCTATTTTTGCCGTTTTATTTCGGTAATTTTGAAATGGACCCTTTGTCCGATATTCCCTATTTCGTGCCATAGCTGTCGGGTTAAGTGATGTTTAAATGGGTGTTCAAAAACAGAGGTGGATAACCTAAGATACAGTTGATAGCTGTATTAGTGCTATTTCAACGTATTTGTCATAGTGGGAAGAATATCTGTATTGTCCTTAAAAAACTCACTTTCGCCACAGTGTATCTATATATTATCATGGGGTTGGGGCACATCAGTGACGCTGTAGTAGGCGGAGTGAAGGGGTCCGCTCGTATTGAATTATTTTCCGTTCGGGACGGATGTGAATTGTTTGGAGATTTAAAGCCACATAGGAAAAAGGCTAGATCTAGGGGATGGAGAAACAGTCCAAATACTTCACAATAACTTATCCGATTCTATCCCCTTTAGCGCTGAGTTTATTACCAATGCCTTTCTTTGAAGATGTCCATGTGCTGTTGAGGATAATCAAACGTGAAATTACACAAAACTAGTCTCAAGTTTGTTCCTTTTAAGGTCTAAACCACGTCTTTTTTTGTCTCAGGGAGCAGCGACCAGTGACCAGCCGCAGTTCTTGGAGGTACTGAGGCAACCCTGGCAGCCTGCAGCATGTTAATGTAATGGAAACAGCATCTGTGCCCCAGTTAGCCACCAAAATACATAATTGGAAACATATCAGTACCGTCCAGCGCTAGATGTATCAAGCTGTGGTTGAGTTTGTCGGTGGATGCACACGCAGCCCTGGGCCCTGTCATGCACAACACCATGTTAAAACAACAAACCTGGAATAACACTGAGTTCTCTGACCAGCCGATGAGAAAGCCATGGAAAAAGCTGGTGGAAAATGTATGGTATCAACTTAAAAAGTGAGTCCCGCCATCCCTTCTCTCTGAGACTGACCCAGAACTGGTTGTCTTGCCTTCTGCATGACCCTGTTTACCTGTAAGGAAACCTGTATCCTCAGTGACGACTTGGCTGTGCTAAGGACATCTGCTATCTACTCTGGAAGTCACACGTAGAGCCAACAAAATGGATACTCAGATCTGCAGCTGGCCTTCGTTGGGTTGAGAATGTGAGGGCGATGGGACAAGCCCTATGAAACCATAGCTGGAACAGCAGTATATCAAAATGGCCCAAACCAGTTTGCTTCAGGGGAAGCGCTTTTACTGCAGGGAGTGGGTGTTTCACAAGATCCAGCACTGCCTCCAGGAGAAAACCAACAGTCTGAGTGGAGTGACCACTTCCCCCAGGCCCCTGGCCTCCACATCCCCCAGCACGGGTGCTTGCAACCCCACTGGAGGGAGCTCCGCCGTAGGCCCAGCCAAAGGGACAGCCTGGGGGGTGCTGCTGGTGGGGGGGCCGGGGAGTGGGAAGACTGCCCTGTGCACAGAGCTGCTGTGGCCCACCTCTGGCCAGGGGGCCCATCGGGGCTTGCACCAGCAGTGCCTGGCCTTCCACTTCAGCCGGGCAGACGACTCGGACACCCTGTCTGTGGGAGGCTTCATCCGGGGCCTGGTGGCCCAGATCTGCAGAGGGGGTCTGCTGCAGGGTTACGAGGAGAGGGTCTGCGACCCCGACATCCAGAGCGCCCTGCAACTTGGGGAGTGCGAGAGGAATCCCTCAGAGGCCTTCAAGAAGTAGGTGCAAATCCATCTACTCAGCACTCCTAGCTGCACTCTCTCGCTCTTTCTCTCCCTCTCTTTCTCTCCCTCTCTCCGTCTCTATCCCTGCACTCCAATCTGCTCTCTCTCGCTCTTTCTCTCTCGCTCTTTCTCTCTCGCTCTTTCTCTCTCGCTCTTTCTCTCTCGCTCTTTCTCTCTCGCTCTCTCTCCCTCTCTCTGTCTCTATCCCTGCACTCCAATCTGCTCTCTCTCTCTCGCTCTATCTCTCTCGCTCTTTCTCTCTCGCTCTTTCTCTGTCGCTCTCCCTCTCTCTGTCTCTATCCCTGCATTCCTGTCTGCTCTGTCTCTCTCTCGCTCTCTCTCTCTCTTTCTTTTACAGCTCACACACTTCTCTTCACCCCGGCCCAGCAGTCTCCCTGCCCCTATCCTTTATGTAGTGTTTTTGTTGTTATTTCACCCCCTTGTGCAGCATGCTGTGTGGGACTGTCTCTGCCAGGCCATGCTTGAGGAAAGGTCAGTTATTTTAAGTGGAAGCCAAACTCAGGTGGCTGAGGGTGGAGGAAGAAACGGCGTTTGAAGTATTGTGCTGACAAGCTGGTTGGTTAGCTGACTGGCTGTGTGGTTCACTGACTATCTTACCGACTGACTAGATGGCTTACTGGCTGGTTGCCTTACGGGCTGGCTGCTCTGTTATGATGAAGTGCACATGTGGAAGTCAGCTCTGACTGTACAGTTTGACATAGAGGATCGTGCCCAGGCTTGTCATACTATCATGACTGAATGTTTTTGTAGACTGGGGGCTTTAAAAGGAGAGCTTTATCTGCCATGTGTGTAAGTTACTCGACCGGCTTGTCGACACATTGTGGTTCAGGCAGTGTATGTAGCACTGGCTGGAATGCAGCTCTGAACACACATGCCTCTTGTCTGGACATCTGCTGGCGCTTACTACACCTTCTCAGCTTCGCACGGGGGGAGAAAGTAGGTCAAACGTTCAGCAAGGTAAATCATTTTTTTAAATGGTCAACAGAATCATTGATTTAGCCCTGGGTCATTTTCCCCTCGCCTGGAGGGAAGTCACAAAAGTGTCCTTCATGTCATCCGCTCCCGATGCTTGGGCCCTCAGATGTTGGGTTGAGTTGGACTGTGAACTCTGTGATAAAAGGCAGGATATTCTCTTCACATAAACAAAAGATTGAAGGTAGCTCTGGCCAGTGTCATGTGAACGCAAAAAGTGAACTCTTTTGTAGACAGTCCCCTGTCGTTCCCATGGCGACTCAGTCCTCTCAACCACTTGATGCCTGAGACACTGAGCACAACAGACTCTGTGCTATCAAGGAAGATCACAGCCATTCGTTTGTGAGGTAAATATGCACTTTGGAGAATGGCTTATCACCGTCTCGGGTGTAAAAAAGCATTTGGGCTCCATAGTGCTCAAATAATCTGATAATCTGATGGGCCCTTGGCGACGAAGATGCTATCAGATTCCAGAAACCTGGAATGTGGAACCTCTGTAGCGCAGCCAAGATTCCGCACTCTGTCTTTCTTTTCTGGCGTGTGCAAATCACACTTACACCTCATACGTTGAAGTGTAAAAGGGATATTTAAAAACAAGGATTGAAACCTGTCTAATTTAACATACTTAAGGGATCCAAGTTTTACTGAGGGTGAAAATGAGATTTTCATCTGTGGACAGGCACCACATTTTAGTTTTCTGTTTTGGCCGAAAATTCAGAGGTACTGTGCATTTGAAGCTCATCTGTCAAAACGCCTTTATTACAATCAGCATCAACATCTTTTTTCATCATTAGGGAATCAAGCAACCGGGTCAGTGCTCACAGATTGACACATTTCACCTGTGTCTCACCTGTGTTTTACACACAGTACAAGGGCTGTGTTAGAGGTCTGAGTCTGGCTGAGGTTCTACTCTCTCTACTACCCAGGGTCTGGGATATGCAAATCTCCAACACCACGAGAGGCAGGGACACGCAAATTACTGCCTTAAGCGATGAAATATGAACTATAGGGAGGGTTAAGAGCTTGATCTGAACCATGTGTATAACAGGGAGTGGCCTTTTTTGAGATTTCTTTTTAAAGTTGACCATACAGCCTTTCCCCCGAACTAATTCAATACAGCCCCCTCAAGAGAACATGCTATAATTTTATATATAAAACACAGGCTACATTTCTCTGCAAAAACGGTATTCCATTAAGTAAAGATCTTGTTAAACAGGCCAGCGTTGGAGTGCCATTGGGGCTGTGATTCTTCAGCCTCATCACTGACAAACAAGCATGTTTGTTGGCCGTAATCACCGTTTGTGTGTTAATGCATTAGAGCTGGCAGTTGGTGTCTCCCCCTACAATGCAGAGCATTCTTAAACATCCACTCACTCTGCTGTTTTAGTCACAGGAGCATTCATGACATCACATCGACTATTTGACAAATTTCCCAGACGCTTTTGTTCAAAGCGACAGAGTGCATGTAGAAAGTGCAGCAGAAAATGTGGAGGTTTTGTCAAGTCTGTTGTTCCTACAGTATTTCGGTGGCGAGAGTCAGGGAACAGTCTGTATTCACCAGGCACATTGCAAATGATCCCCATCCCAGCCACCAGACAGGGCGGGACATTAATATCTCAACGACAGTGAAACAATAACTAGTACAGTGCGGTAAATACAATGTCAAATTTTAAGTGCAGCATCAGACGTGTCCATGGGTTCAGTTTCATACTAGATGGTGGGACAACATGATCTCAAATACATGTAGAGAGAAGACAGATTTGTAAGTATTATAAGAAGTTGTGAACTGGTAAGTGCAGCTTGTTGGTGGCCTTGGGCCAAGCGAAGAGCAGCGAGTTCTTGCTTTTTTCTGTGTTATATTGGTGGAGGCTACACACAGATAATAACCAAGGCCTTTCATGAAAAATACAAATCTGCTATGTTATGACTGCTGTACTTGAAGGGGATGCATCTGGCCTCGTTTGAAACTCTCACACATTCTCTGTCTCTGTCTTGTTTAGTTTTATTCCCCAGGACAAAAGGGCCCATACATAAATAGGTGGAATTAACATAGCTGTTTGGGGCCCTAAAGGCTGAAGGCACAACCCCATACTGCTGAAAGAGCAGGTTGATGCTTTGTTTCAGTGTGAGCTTCTGGCTTTGGTTTTCAGGAGTAGTTTTTGAATGAGCATTCATTAGATCCTAGTATCAGTCATACAAACCGTAGCTAACCAGACCAATATTGCTATGTTTTGTTCTTGTAGATGGCTCTACTAAGAATATTTTCCAGCTGTAATACCATGGAGTTTATACAATTTCAGTAACACATAACTGTCAGATCTTCTAAACTCCTTACTTGTCAGCAAATCCAGATCAAGGTTAGCATAATAAAACCATAATCACTTAGCTTTGCCTCTAGCAAGCACTAAAGTTCATTCCATCAAATCGGTATCCCAAATAGTCCCTTTATTTAGTTTAGAGATTGAGGACCACAAACAACTGCAAAGGTAGTCATATTGATGTTCCTCACAACCTTGACTAGTTCTGCCTGCACGCAGTCTCAGTGAATTGTAGTAATTCACTTATAGACAGGTGTTGCTAGTTCAATTCTCTGCTGTTCTCTGACAGCATAAAAAACATGCTAGCAGGGACAGGGGGGATGCTAGCAGGGACAGGGGGGATGCTAGCAGGGACAGGAGGGATGCTAGCAGGGACAGGGGGATGCTAGCAGGGATAGGGAGAATGCTAGCAGGGACAGGAGGGATGCTAGCAGGGACAGGGAGGAAGCTAACAGGAGGGAAGATGCTAACAGGTGTAGCGCCGCATGTTCATCCTGTGGCGCATGGCTGCAGAGCAGTCGCTGCAGATTAGGAGATCCTTCCACAGGACGCCGCTGTGACACGTCTCCTACTGGGGAGGCAACACCACTGTGGTGGATGCCATGACTCAGCAATCTGGAGCCCGCCTCTCTGTCGCTCTCTTCCTATTTCTCTCCCTTCATCTCTCTCTCTCTCTCTCTCACACACTCACTCTTTGTGTCTTTCTGTCTCTCTGTTTTTTTTCTTTATCTCCCTCTGTCTCAGTTTTGTGATTCACCAAATATTACACCCAGAGCTGGGATGTGCCCGGATGCTTCTGTTGGAAGGAGGGATGCTTAATGCCTACAGAGCCTGCATACCACTTCTGAGGAAAACCTGGGTTCTTCTGGGTTCTGTTTGCAGAGAACTGGGGCCATTCTGTGTGAGGGGAACTGAGGTAGAACCTGGGTCATTCTGTGTGAGGAGAACTGGGGTAGAACCCGGGTCATTCTGTGTGAGGGGAACTGGGGTAGAACCTGGGTCATTCTGTGTGAGGGGAACTGGGGTAGAACCTGGGTCATTCTGTGTGAGGGGAACTGGGGTAGAACCTGGGTCCCCCTGTGTCACAGGCCTCCCTCTCACTCACAATAACGCACGAACAGTCATGCTTTAGCCGGCATGTCTTGTTGTTTCCCATCAGTGTTAAACACAGCAGACTTGTCATTGTCCTGACAGAGAGAGTTGTTACAGAGCGACTGTGCTCCGTGTGTGTATGGAACTTGTCCTCAAGCCAAAATGTAGCAGGGGCAGCAGGAAAAAAAGAGATGGGAGGCGGAGGGATGAAATTTCAGATTCCACTGACTGTGTTGAATAACTGGGCAGAAAAGCAGAACGTGTCGAGGTTGAGAGGCGCTGGAGAGCAGAATCATCTGGGTGGGTTTAGTTTTAATACTGGGATTCACTGTACCACAACACCAATCCATGTTTAGGTTCCCTCAGACAAACGGTAAACTGAAAGGATTTAAGCATTCATGTTTATTCTACTATCACTTCCTTTTTGAGATAAAAAGCAAAACAACTTTGGGATTAGAGTTCAGAGCAGGGTTCAAGTTAAGTCTGCCAGTTCAGTCCAGTTCAACAATCCAGAAGTCCCTGGAACTGCAAAGGAATGAAAAAACACAAGAGATCTGAGAACTGGACTACATATCTTCATGCCAGGGGGATTACAGTTAACTGTTAAACGCTGCCGTTTATCAGACATGTCAGCAGGGTTTGTGCTTCGCGCGGGGCTTGCAGGTGGTTGATATGCACAAAGCTTCACAAGTGTTTTTCCACGGTGTTCCTCTGCTCTGGTTGACAGTGTTTCTGAGAATGCCCCAGAGCCATGGCTCTTTGATGTCGATTCTTTACACTTCTTTGACAAAGTGCTCTCTCTGTTCATTCCTCTGTTTATAGCGTGTACTTGGTTCACCTCCACTGTCTCTCACCCAGTCTCATTCACGCACTAGTCTGTTGATTTCAGCTTGGGTGGGTAGCAGCATAGATATATATAAACACTAGATGTCTTACGACGTCTAGAACGTCCTGCACATGGCGTCCATCTTGCTACAGTCAACTCGCTCACCCATAACATTGTGTTGATGCTACATGTACTTTTTAAATGACCATAACTTGCTCAATTTTCAACCGATTTTGAAACGGTTTTGTTTGTTATCAATGTCAGAGATGTCGGTATGCCACTGCATACTTATTAATAATTATGTTTTCTTTTTTTTTTATAGAATAGAAGTATGCAGTGGCATAACAACATCTCTGACGTTGATAACAAACCAAGTTATGGTCATTTAAAAAGTACATGTAGCATCAACACAATGTTATGGGTGAGCGAGTTGACTGTAGCAAGATGGACGCCATGTGCGGATGTTCTAGACTCCGCCTTAAGACATCTAGTGTTTATATATATCTATGGGTAGCAGTGTGTGATTGATGGATAGAGGCTCCTGTTTCCAACGCTTCTTACTTTCCACCACTTTCTCATTTTCAGTTTTTGGTACGTCTGAGGAAATCGTTCTGTTTGTCTTTTAAGACCTCACTCCAAGACCGGAAAATAGGTTAGTTCATTACTGAATGTCAAGGAAATAGGAAGATTATCTGATGAGACTGTTGAGAGCTGCTAAGTTCGAACATGGTGCTTATTACCCTCCTCCAAACCACATCTCATCGTCTTCCTCAGCTTGATTGCTTCGAAGATGATGACTGGAATTACATCTTGCGTGATGTCACAAAGAATAAACACATGTGCCAGGAAGAGCTTTAGTGTTTCTCTCAATGGGTCAGCTGTTGTCATGCCACCCCCCCCCCCCCCCCCTCACCCTCCTTACTACAAAAAGAGCTGACCTGGCTTCCTCTCTCTTCCTGTTAAGAGAGTTTCTAAACAAAGCGATGGAGGTGTTCCATTAGGATTGATCCTGCTAATTAAGAGTCTCCTTGTGTTTCACCTGCAGGGGCGTTTGTCAGCTTGTGTTTGACTCAGACTCACCTGACGCCTCTGCCTAAAAATAGGCCGGTGTCAAGGCCACACACACACACACGTACTGGACCGGAGCCACAGTCCTGGTCATGAAGGTGGGGAGCCGTCAGGAGGCTCGGCCTGTAAAATGGCCACTGTGAAATGTGTGAAGACGTTGGCAGCTTGCCTGCTTCTGCCAGTTTGCTCCAACGTCTTCATGAAGCGTGGCAGCGAAGGAGGCCGCTCTGCAGAAGGAGGCCTCTCTGCAGAAGGATGCCTCTCTGCAGAAGGAGGCCGTGCTGAGGGATGGGGACTGCAGCACAGCAGATGGCTACTGCATCAGACACATTTCACATACCCTTTTCTCTGTTTTGAAATGGTAACCGGCCTCAACTGTGGCATATGTCGTTAGGCAGGGAGAACCGAGAATAGCTGTGCCTAGGGGTTCCACGCCCACACTGTCATTGATTTCCACTCGAATTATTGGCTTAGGTATGTTTAAAGTTAGTCTGGTTCACCAGGACCATAGCTGCCACACTCATTTCAAGAACTTTTCTTTCTGCAGGGTTGACTTTTGTCAACTGCCTTTCTGACGGTGAAGCGTTCTGAAAGCGTTTTGATTTGAATGGGAAGAATGCTGCTTTGTTTGGTCCTCTTGCTGTCACTGTGGATTTGATTGTCTCTGCAGGCGACGTGTCTGCAGTTGGGAGGTCTGAACTCCACAGATGGACATTCCTCTGGGCCAGACTCCCAGCATGCATCGCTCTCGGCCCGGGCCACGGCCGGCAGTGAGAGGGGTTGGCCATGATTGTAGTTTGTCAGAGACGGGGCCCTGTAACCGTGCAGGTGCAGGTGGATGTCTGTGTGTTCTCGTCCTCTCTCTCTCGTCCTCTCTCTCTCGTCCTCTCTCTCGTCCTCTCTCTCTCGTCCTCTCTCTCTCGTCCTCTCTCTCTCTCTCTCTCTTTTTGGAGTTGCTGAAGCCAGACTGGTTCTGATGCTGACAGCTGTGCTCTTTAGATTTGTGCTCTAGTGTGACTCCAAGGAGCGTTTTAAAATGAGTCTAATGTGGGACTGGCGGGGGCATACATGACTAAGGGCTGCTGTTATGGGAATTTAATTTAAAACAGCAATATGGTGGTCTACAGACTGACATCTGACTGGCCGTGTACATGAGGACTGAAGTCCTGCCAGCGACAACACACGAGTGGAAAACAGTACAGTTGCGTTTCGCTTCCGTGGCATTTATGGCTGCGGCGCTCATTAGCATTCAAGCAAATGGGATCTTTGCGTTTCCCTTCGGCTCATGTTATTTAAAGGTTAACACAGCGTTAGAACCCCTTGGGTTTGTGAGTTTAGTGAAGTATTTATTATTGGTTATAGTTATTTTTAATTGCCGT
Organism: Thaleichthys pacificus; assembly: GCA_023658055.1. Lineage (NCBI taxonomy): Eukaryota > Metazoa > Chordata > Actinopteri > Osmeriformes > Osmeridae > Thaleichthys > Thaleichthys pacificus. The sequence continues at coordinate 14,756,436 of CM042855.1, read as the reverse complement.
TGTTTTATTGGGTCACACCCTTGTTTGAGGGTAATTTTAGGTCATTTAAATGTCACATGGGTAAATTGTAAGGAATTCAATGTGTACAACTTAAACTAAGCACTTTTGCCTCTTTTCTCCTCCTTTCTCTCTTGTTTCTCTCTCTCCCTCCCCTCCCCTCCTCCCCTCTCAGGTGTGTCCTCCTCCCCCTCCTGAGCTCCAAGCCGCCCCAGCACTCTCTGTTCCTCCTGGTGGACTCCATCGACGAGGGCTGTCAGCTCGGGGAGGGGGAGCAGCGTCCCCCTCCTGGCTCCACCAGGACCATAGCCGAGCTCCTGGCCTTCCACCTCGAGCTCCTCCCCCCCTGGCTGCTGCTTGTCTGCTCGGCCCGGCGCCAGAACAAGACCATCACCAAACTGTTCACAGGTAAAACGCCTGCGCCCCCCTCACGCTCTTCCTCGATTCTCTGCTGTTCCGCTCCGATGTTTTAACGCTTCATATACTGAGTACTTCTGTTTGTAGGAATGTAAACACGCGTGATGCAACGAATTGCAGAAAAATTCTGTTCAGAAATGGTGTTCCCTCACAAAAGAGAGTCTGTGAGAGAAATAAACACGTTTATTTTGTGATTATTAATTACCAATTTATTTCATGCCTTTATTTATTCTGCGGAGAATCGTGATAAAAGGCTCGTTTAGACAAAGCACCTGTCGCGTCGGTTGATAAAAACACTTATTCAAGCGACATTTTAACATAGAGAAATGCTCATAAAAGATTAGGTCCTGACACAGAAAGCCTGGAGATCCTGGAGGAAGGAAGGGTTCCTCGATGCACTGTGACAAGCTGAACTGGAAGCCATTATCTAGTTGTCAGAGAAGCAGCCTACTATCCCCTGATGAGCACAGAGGCTGGCATAACATTAATCAAGGCTGGAGAGTGTGGGTGTGTTACTCACCCACCAAGCCTGCGCTGGTGTCCCCACCACCTCTCCAGAGTGTGGGCTTCACAACACCCTCCACAAGCAGCAGGAAGGATTACCTAACAACCCATTCGAGTAGCAACTGTTTATTTTTTTTGTGCTTGGTTTAGGAAGTAATTGCCCAGAACTATGTGGGTAGGTGTTGGTTATTCTGCTGTGTAAATGGGGTGTTCGTGTTTGTGTTGGGGTGGAATCAGAAGGCCAGGAGAAGGCTTTGAGTCTCAATCGCTGGAACGTTTATCGCTGATATTTTCCCTTATGTACTGTGGCACACTCAGCCATTTGGAATGATACATAGATTTTAGTTTTACAGATTGAAGACAAGCCGATTTCTTTCTTTCATAAGTTTATTATTGCATAGGCAGAGAGCTGAACAAGGGGTTCCTGTCAGTGGTTGTGGCTGACTGGAGTTGTGAGTCATGTAATGTTATACTCATAGTTACACTTTGGCATGTTAGTGATTAGAGATGGATGGATGGATAGATAAGTACTTGCCATGCCATAGGGGAAAGTGTAACATAGTTGTGTAAATGGGGTTAGTTATTAGTGGTGAAGGGTGTTCTTTCCTAGAAGGTTTGGGTCGCGGTGTTCAGATTGTAGACAGACCTACTGGTGGGTTTGTTTTGCTGCAGCGTTGCTGAAAAGACCGTCCACCGCAGAGCAATCTGATAAGCTGAAGTTTATTGACTGTGTTTCGTCAGTCGGTTTCCTTCATCTTGCCTTTCGATCAATTTTTTATTTACCTCAGACAAGGGCCGAACCTGTGTCAAACTATTGACAATTAATTTGGCATCCACGGTTAATACCCTTCTAGAAAGATCCTTTACCATGTATTTGAAAATGAGTTGGATTCTGCTGCTCTGTCTCCCTGAAGGAGATAATTTGCCTGGAGTGTATTTAATAATGTATTATTAAAGTCCACTGGCCCTTTTAAGAGAGAGATGAGAGAGACAGGAAGTGGCAGTAAGACGAGATCCCCATGATATGTCCTGTTTTTCCCGGGTCAGGGACGAAAGCTCACCGTTCATGCTTCCTTTACTTGTCTTTGAATGGATTTGAACGATTGCAACTGCCACGACATGTTGTGCGTCTGCAATACACAAACTGACATTGTAATTCTGCTCAACTGACAGCTGCATTCCTCCTGTATAAGGGTTTGCTTTTCAACAGTAGACTTGACTGTCAAATTGTGTTTGTCATATATTGTTTTTGTTCTTTCTTGCTAGCACACATTGTAACACACTATCACCCCGTGTATCTGTTAGAAGGAAGTGTGTATAACTAGTATTCTTTCTTTTATTTCTTCTTCTTCTCGACCACAAGGTTGTCTTTCTAAGCAGCACGCGTTAGAAAAACAACCCACTACTCCGGGTCAAATAACAGTGTCGTGTGTCTCCAATTATATTAACGTTATGAAAGAAAGAGAGACACAGAAACAAAAACAAAAAAACTTATTGCCGTGGAAACCGTGGGTTCTCTTGCAACCACGGTTGCAGGGGTTCTGTTGCTAAGCATGGATGATGTTGTTTATCCAGGGAGCAAACTTGGGATTCCGCAGCCCTTGCTCAACTGTTATTCCTGGTGTCTGAGTGCACGAGAGGAATGCGCCGTGGGAAGCTCTGCCACCTCAGAGACCCTGCAGGAAGTATGAACCCCTCCTGCCGCCCCAGAAGACTCACATCCGCTCCCCTCAAACCTCACAAACCAAGAATGTAGCGTTTGTGAGAAGGCCCCTGGCGCTTTCTAACCGTCCGTAAAGGCTGAGTCAGATCGGGCTTTAAAAAAAATAAAAATAATGATCCCGGTTCAGCGGGAGCGTTGCACACTCATAAACAGTGAGATTAAGTGTGGCTGTGATTCATTTGGCCATCCAAGTTGATGAAGGGGGAAGCATATGGAAGAAAATGTGTCAAGTCTGCCTTTTCATTCCCGTAGCCAGGAGGCTTATGGAAGGTACTGCCGACCCCCCCGACCCCCCAGGGCTACTGGAAGGCTATCAGTGGGGAAGCCAAGTGGAAACACTTAGGCAGCGATCCTAGTTGAGTAGAGCCGGGTTGAGTTTGTACCCATTAAAATCCTCCACAGCACAAGGAAAAGGGGGGGAGAGAGCGAGAGAAGGAAAGAGAGGGGGATGAGGAGAGAGGCAGGAGTGAAAAGTAGGGAGAAAGGAGACATCGAGAGAGCGGGGGAGAGGGAAACAGTCAAAGGAGAGATTGAGAGAGAGAAGGAAAGATTGAGGAAGGGAGAGGGAGAAGGAGAGAGTAAGAGTAGAGAGAGGATGGCCTGGGGGGGGCTTTTAAACACACACAGCAACTCGCCACCACTCAGACATCCATCACAAGGCTTTGCATCTTAATGCATCTTTTCCTGCCTCCTGCTAATAGAATATCTCACAATATGTTTCGCCTGAAGAGGTTCAGCAATGCCGAGGGGGTGGAAAAAAAATAACAGCATTAGATTACAGTACGTCTTCGGTGTGTGTTTTTATACGCATTAAGATCCGGCTGATGTTCAGTCCATGGATAGCTGGAGGTAAATGTTGATGACTCCTTCTCACGCTCTCTGTTTGCTGCGCTCACAGAATACGCCTTAGTCATCTTCCTGACGTCGAAGTCTTGCAGTCTTCATGGAGGATGACTTGCTGACCGTGTGGAAACTCGGCGGCACTGAACTGAAATGGAAATGACATGGGCACCATGTGCCTCATGCAGTCTGTGGCTGAGCGTCGACACACTCGACTGTGAGCACTTTCATGTGGGCGGCGCTGTGTTTTCTGGTGCTATGAATAGCGACCGTAATGAAGGCCGACATATTTTCGGTTTTTCTTCTAAGAACGTTTGTTTGAGGGCAAACTGCTTTCGGGAGGCTTTCCAGCTGCCTGTAAAGGGAGATGTCCTCCTATAGAGTTGACGTATATCCATTATTTGTGCATGATCTCCAATCTCCTCCCTAGCTCTTTGGCGGCACATTACACTTAACTTCATGTGTCACATTCCTGCCTTAAAACCACCTCTCAACAGGGCAGATGTTGATGGGGAAAGGGTGTGTGGTTGCTTGTTTCCTAGTTTAATTTATCTTAAGGGAAACGTTAGCCTACTGCAGTGGAGAGTGGTTCCTCCCCTCCTCTTCCTCCACCTCTCCAGCGCATGCCATGAATGGACCTTTCTCTGCCCAAGGCCAGGTGACAGCTGTGATTTACCACCTCTGATCAGGGGGGGAGGGGGGGGGGGAAATCCCTGTCATCCTGTTTTGGAGCGGGCCTCGCGCCGCAGCACTTAGTCTCTCGTCCACAGAGCCTCCTGTGGCGTCCGCTCTCCTCCCCTACACGAGGTGAGCGCCGCCCGGCGTCTCCTGCCCTGGACTTCGCTTTCTCGTCTTTTTTGGGCAAAGCGAGCGACCCGACCGAAGCGACTAGGGAGATATTCTGGCGGGGGGACAACAGCAACACAGCGAGAGCTGTTTAGCTCTGCTGAGCCTGCGGAGGAATGCTGCCCCAAGGAGAGACGGGAGACGCTGTTTAGATCCCTCAGACGTCCACTGTCATCACAGATGGTGTTTGGATCCGTACACGCGCTGTCATCGGCGCGTAAGTGTCATCGGCGCGTAAGTGTCATCGGCGCGTAAGTGTCATGGATGGACGAGGCTTGGACGTAAGGACACACCTGTGTCCGAGAATTCTCACCAAAACAAAACAAAAAAAAAGAGATCCCTTTCATTCAACTCAGATATTGTCTCTGAAAGATTCAGATCTTAACCTCAAACGATTCAGTATGGATGAGGCTACCGGTAACCACACTGTTGTTGACGGCACTCACATACAACATGTAAAGATTTCTAGGCTGTTAGTCTGTGAGACTGCCTGTCCAGCTCTGAGCCAAGCTGAAAGCAGTTATAATCCCCATGAATACTGTAATTTACCACAGAGTAGTCTGACAGCCAGGCTAATTACAGGTCTGCTCCGTGTGTTTCTGAAACACCTCAGGTGCCTCGAGGCTGAAGCTCCGCGGTAGACGAGGCAGACGAGTCTTCGTTCTGTCTTCCTCCCAGTTTCTCTCAGGTGACGGTGGTATGCTCTCTGGTCCTGCCAGAGATGCCAGTCTGACAGACTAAGATTGGTATGACTTTAGGGTTCTTTTGTAAAAGAAAAAGCATGTCTGCTCATGCTTTAATTTAAGGATCTTCAATTAGGCCTTCGTTAGATGATGGGGATTATGAATGCCTTTTTAGAAAATCCCGGTGCGTTTTTCGGTTTGCCTTGCTTGGAAGGTAGAAGGGGTTTGTCCCTCACCGTCTTGACTCGCATGCCAACGATAACTTTGCAAGTACCTGACTTTACTGAGAGCTGTGTGTACATTCCTCCGACTGAGAACTGAAAGTCTACCGTGTGGGCATACAAACCCAAATTTTCCCTGCTGCAGTAGCAGGTAGCTAGTTCATTTGAAGTGACTTGCTAGTTAATTAAACATGATTGACATCCAGGAGTTGAGTACATTATTGTGCAGAAGAACCAAGTTGTGATTGGGGCAGGGGGGGGGGGGCCCAAGTTCATTTAGAGGTCAGTTTTGGGAGAATTTCAAGTTGGTGGAATGTGAGCAAATCTCCAGCCCTTTCCTTCGACCAGGTAGTAGTTTCCCCCAAAAAACAGTGCAACCGAATAATGTCTTATTTGAATACATTTAGTCATTTAGCAGACACTTTTATCCAAAGTGACTTACAAGAGAGAGCTTTACAAAAAGTGCATAGGTCAATGATCATAAACAACGAGAGCCCCAAAGACATTGCAGGTAGCCAAAACATGAAGCATACATTGTGAAAAGCAAATAAGTGCCAATGGTTGGAACCAGAAGAGCATGTAGTTAAACAAATTTCAATCAAACAACATGATCCTCGAAAGCGCTAGAGTGTACCTGGAGGAAAGCAAGCAACCATATAATTCACAGCGAGTAAAAGCAGTTAAATCAGTTACAACTAACCAACAAGTGCAGCAAGTCCCTCAATAAGTGTCATTGTGTTCCTGGAGCAAACAGAGAGAGTTGAGTATGACTCAAGTTAACAGATCATGGGAAAAGATAATTATTCTGTGGAGGTGACAGATATTAATTAGCCTAGCTGACTGGGTTTTTAGGATTCCCACGAGCCAGTGTGTTTATTCACATAGAGCTCTTCAGACTTTGGGCTGTCACCATGTGTGTTTTGCGTTCAATTCTAGTGGGTTTAGTGTCTGGCCTCAGGTTGATCTGTATGAGTGACAAAACTCTTAAGAAGACCTTGCAAGGTGTGGCACAACTAAGCTGATGTATGTCTGATGGGAGTCAGATGGCTGAGCGGTTAGGGAATCGGGCTATTACTCAGAAGGTTGCCGGTTTGATTCCTGGCCGTGCAAAATGACGTTGTGTCCTTAGGCAAGGCACTTCACCTTACTTGCCTCGGGGGGGAATGTCCCTGTACTTACTGTAAGTCGCTCTGGATAAGAGCGTCTGCTAAATGACTAAATATAAATGTAATGTCCACCCAGGTTAGCTTCTCGATGCGTTCACACCTCTCTCAAACTTGGTTTCATCGTCTTGGAAAACATCTCTGTGATCTGGGTCTAGGCATAAGTAATCCTTGAGAGTTGTGATGTGATTGATGAGAATGGGTATTGCTCAGTAGTAGAGCAATACCCAGCATCAGATGTATAGGTCGCAGGTTCAAATACAACTGTACATAGCTTTGAATAGAACCGTCTGCTAAATAAACACATTATTATTCATATGTTTTAGAAGCACGTAAGGCTTTATTTGTTGTTGGAGGTAACAGGAGGACAGACTTGAATACAGGACTTGATGTTCTTACTCGACAGTGTTTCATCTGTTCACCTGCAGTCTTTCAGTTGATAAAAACATGTTACAACAATAAGGTGTTGCCTTAGCAGACACTTTTATCCACAGAGCTACACCTACCCCCTAAACCGATCACTTGCCACAAAACAGGTCGAACTGGAAATCCTCCCCTTGTCAGTGAGGTTCACTGCAGGACATGTTCGGGCGCGGCTGTTTCATCTGTTGTCGCCAAGATGACAGCCTGCCAATTAATCTTTAAAATGTTTATGTTACCTCTTTCCAGACCCGTCGGATGCCTGTATTCTAAAAGGTTTTGTAGTTCACAGTTTGTAGTGTGCAGTTCGACCAATGCTTTGAGAATGCTGAAATACTGCACACGTATTGTTCTTACACTAGCAACACATTAAAACACAAATATAATGTTCTCATGTGCAAAGAAGGTCATATCAGCAAATCATTTCAGCAGTATTTTCCAATGAAATTCCAAGGTACTTTAGAATCTGTTTTTCTGTGTGGGTGTTTAGAGTCAAGGTTTGTGCACATAGCTTGTGTTTAGCTGGCTGGCTTTATGTTCTGGAACCCACTACCCTGCAGCTGCTGAGCAGCCACTAGTGCAGGGGAGGTTAACTGGCGACTTAGAGAAGAGAGGCTGGGGGAGGGAGAGGGAGGAGAGGCCAGGAGAGGTGAGGCCAGGGGAGGAGAGGTGAGGCCAGGGGAGGAGAGGTGAGGCCAGGGGAGGAGAGGTGAGGCCAGGGGAGGAGAGGAGAGGCCAGGGGAGGAGAGGAGAGGAGAGGCCAGGGGTGAACGAGAGGCTAGGGGAGGAGAGGAGAGGCCAGGGGAGGGGAGTAGAGGAAAGGTGAGGTCAGGACAAGAGTGGCCGGGGAGGGTGGGAGGGGTACAAGAGGTGAGGCCAGGACAAGAGAGGCCGGAGGGGGACAAAAGAGGACAGGAGAGGCCAGGGGAGAAGAGGCCTGGCCTAGAGAGTAGCTTGGGTTTCTGTTTATGTTAAGGATCTCATGACTTCAGATCGTTTTTTCGCTGAAATAATGTGTTGAATTAGACACAGTGCTGGTCCGTAGCCTGGCTGATGGACCTGTTGACCCTGCTTCTTTATTCTAAATACTCCCACACTCAGGCTCACGCACACACACTACTACACACACTCACGCACATGCAAACCCTCTCGCACGCACTCGTTTGTCATCTGAAAAATTAATCTGGAAGGTAAACAGTTGGCTCTTTGTGTGTGCAGGGCTGTGTCTGTGTGGTTCAGTAACGAGGAGCAGCTGCTTCTCTTGCCCTGATGAATGTGCCAGTTGTTGGTTGTTTAGTAGTCGTTCACCCCCCCACCATCCACACCCTCCCCCAGCCCTCAGCTACCAACTATTGTTTTCTAGTATGAACAGTCTCCATGGCCTAGGATGACAGCCAGTGAGACCTGGGGAAATTCCTGTTTTGGAAAAGAAATGCCAAAGAAAAGTGAAAATGGCTTCTGAATCGTGTCACTTCCTGTTTCACCGCCGTAGGGGCAGTGCAGAGCTTATTGGTCCTCGTGCCCTAGAGTTCCCATGTCCCATGACAGGAACAATAAGGGTGTGCAGTGGCAGCTCAGCAGAGATCCAGGCCATCTGAAGGGATGTCTGGGATGACTCAAGTGGAAATTGTAGGTCAGCTTCCTCCATTTACAGTAATTGAATAAAATAAAAAAAGAGAAGCTTTTTTGGCATGTTGAGACTGGAGGCTCTCCCTTGTTCGTTTCTTTCTTTTCTTTGGGCCTCTGTGTTTTCAAAGCTGTTTTTTCTTCTTCTCAGGCTTCTGCATTCCTCTGTTCGTGTTCTTGTGTTCCCCAAACATGGTCATTATTGAGATATTCAAATGCTTAGTTTACACTTAACAGATGTTTTCGAATGTTTACATTCTCACAAAGAACTATATAAATTGAGGGAAACAAAAGATACTACTTCCTACCGCTACGCCTTGCCTTTGGCTTCATCTTCACATACATAGTGGGTAGATGACCCGATGTGTATAAATCGAACATTAGACAACCATTAATGCAACATTTCATGGCACTTGCACCGACAGGTTTCAAAATGGGCTCCTGGGTCATAGCCTCGTAGTTACTCACTACACTGTCTCTCTCTTAATGGCGTCTTCCTTTTCTCTGTCAGGGTTTCCTGCCCCAGCTGGATCTATCCCAACATGCAGAGTGGAGGATTAGGCAAGGGGGGAGGGGGGAGGGGGGGAGGGTCACAGACCCTGGGAGAGCCAGTGGAAAATCCTCTCTGTTGCTAAAAAACTGTTGCCAACTCTGTGAGGTTGAGGTCGTTGGGTTCTCTTTTACATAGTTAGTCATCTAGGGTTGGTGATGTTTTGATGGTGATAGTAGGGGTGATACCCATGTGTGTTTTGTACCATTTATCAGATGGGCTTCTGTGTTCTGGACTGTAGTTTGGCATGATTAGTTGTGTGCTTGAACTGCAGTGACCAGCATGGTCACATTTCATGAGGTGACAAGCATGCATTCAGCTTGCTCTATGAGGTAACGATGTCCTCTATTCCAAGGGTTCCTTATTCTTCCCCTCATTACTCTAAAGGTGTGGCTCTATTGCCCAGGTGTGGGATACAGTTTCATAGTCCTTTTCCCAAAGAATAACCATTACTGAATGGGATGTTGCCCTGGGCATTGTGACGTGTGTGTGTGTGATAAATAGTGCTAAGAGAATCTTTGCAGTTGCATAATTCAAGACAGATTAATTTCCATTAAAGAGGGATGTGCTGGAATGTATTCTCTGCAAGGATGATTTATTTTGTTTATGCTATTCTTCTCCATTCAGGAACATCAGATAAATACTTCAGAGTATTTGTTTTGTGTGTGTTAAGTTGTCACAGAAACTTTTGTGTAAAATGCAAATTTTCACCCAACCAGGGTAGCGGGAAATGAAACCATCTTTTCGGGCAGGCTATTTTTCAAACTACTTAGGAAATTAGATAAAACGGAGGAATTAAACCGCCTCTTTTTCCCAAAACAGGAGGCTAGTTAGACAAGAAAATAATATCAGTAACCTTGTGGAATGTTTAGTCAACTTCCTCTATAAGACTGAAAATAAAACTATTAGTAAATGTCCTTCCTGCCTTGTAATCTGTAGCTAAATACATTTTTGAGAGTTGATTATTATTATAGTTGATTTATTATTGAAAGATGTGGATGGAACTGTGAAGGTGTTTCAAGTCAGGAAAGATAAAGTGGCTTTGACACCAACTGTCTTTTACAACACCAATTACACAAGTTGTTTTTTTCATAGTCATTTAAAAGATCAGCCATGCAGATACTGAACTCCTATTGATGCGGTGCACTGCCAGAGACTGAAAAGGTCGTGCTCTCAATTCCTTTGAAAGGTTTTACTTTAGCCACATAGCTTTACCACTAATTATCCCGCGTCTACAGAAATTAAAGGTTGGCATAATAGAATTCTTCAAAGGTAAAAGAACACATTTAAAAATGTAATGACAATGTTTTGAAGGTCAGACACAATTTTCTGAATTATAGAGTACAGTGAAGAAATGTTGTAGTCACCTTCATATGGTCACAATATATATATTTTTTTACCCAGTGTAATAATACCCTTGTGGTAATACATTGATACATTGCCAAGTTAATAATCAAGGACAGGATTTCTTTGCCATTCTTAAGGAAATTATCTGAGACTAAGAATGATTGTGTTTGATCTTGTTCACAGAGTACTGGGTTGTTAATACTTACATTTTCTTCTCTCTTTTCAGGATTCCGTAAGATCAGCCTGGATGACCTGCGCAAGGCGTACATCGTCAAGGACGTGCAGCAGTACATCCTGCAGCGACTGGACCAGGAGGAGGCCCTGCGACAGCACCTCACCAAGGAGACCGCGGAGATGCTCAACCAGCTCCACATCAAGAGCAGTGGCTGCTTCCTCTACCTGGAGCGCGTGCTGGACGGGGTAGTGGAGAACTTCATCATGCTGCGTGAGATCCGGGACATTCCCCGGCACTCTCAACGGTCCTCTACCTGTGGCTCTGTCAACGGCTCTTCGTCCGGAAACAGTTCGCCAAAGTCCAGCCTATCCTCAATGTCATCCTTGCCACCTGCAGGCCTCTCACCATCAAGGAGCTTTATCACGCTGTCTGGACCAAAAACACAACTCTTACCATAGAGGATTTTCAGAAGAAGATTGATATCCTCTCTAAGCTGTTGGTGGATGGCCTTGGAGGAACCAAGATCCTATTTCATTACAGTTTTGCTGAGTGGCTCCTGGACGTGAAGCACTGTACCCAGAAGTATTTGTGCAATGCGGCAGAGGGTCACAGGATGATGGCCATGCGCTACACCTGCCGGGCCAAGCAGCTCAAACCGCTGGAGGTGCAGGAGTTTGCGCTGCATCTCATCAACTCCAACCTGCAGATCGAGCCTTTCAACCTCGCTCTGTGGATGGTGTGGAACGGCACGCCCGCCAAGGACTCCCTGACCACCTCCATCCCCAAAGAGCAGGAGGTGCTCCAGCTGCTGGTGAAGGCAGGAGCTCACGTGAACAACGAGGACGACCACGCCTCCTGCATCATCCAGCAGGCGCTGGAGAGGGAGGACTCCATTCGGACTTTGCTTGATAATGGAGCCTCGGTCAACCAGTGCGATTCCAGCGGGAGGACATTGCTGGCGAACGCGGCGTACAGCGGGAACCTGGATGTGGTGAACTTGCTCATTTCCAGGAGGGCAAACATGGAGCTGGTGGACAACCATGGGCAAACGGCACTTACTCTTGCAGCAAGGCAAGGTCACACTAAAGTGGTGAACTGCCTCATTGGCTGTGAGGCCAACATCAACCACACCGATCATGACGGGTGGACCGCCCTCAGGTCGGCGGCCTGGGGAGGTCACTCAGAGGTGGTGTCCGCTCTACTTTACGCTGGAGCTAAAGTCGATTGTGCCGACGCCGATAGCAGGACCGCCTTGAGAGCCGCCGCGTGGGGAGGTCACGAAGACATCGTCCTGAACCTCCTGCAACACGGGGCGGAGGTCAACAAAGCGGACAACGAAGGAAGGACTGCCCTCATCGCGGCGGCGTACATGGGGCATAGGGAGATCGTCGAGCACCTTCTGGATCACGGCGCGGAAATCAATCACGAAGACGTGGACGGTAGGACGGCTCTTTCCGTCGCCGCTCTCTGTGTGCCGGCCAGTAAAGGCCACGCCTCTGTGGTCAGCCTTCTCATCGACAGGGGCGCAGAGGTCGACCACTGTGATAAAGACTGCATGACTCCCTTACTTGTAGCTGCCTACGAAGGGCATGTTGACGTGGTGGATCTGCTGCTTGAAGGCGGTGCGGATGTCGATCACACGGACAATAATGGCCGAACGCCTCTCCTTGCCGCGGCTTCGATGGGTCATGCCTCTGTTGTCAACACCTTGCTTTTCTGGGGGGCGGCTGTCGACAGCATCGACAGCGAAGGAAGGACGGTCCTGAGCATCGCGTCCGCTCAAGGGCAACGTGGAGGTGGTGCGTACTCTGCTGGACAGAGGGCTGGATGAAAATCACAGGGACGACGCAGGCTGGACCCCGCTACACATGGCTGCCTTTGAGGGCCACCGCCAGGTGTGTGACGCCCTCATCGAGCAAGGGAGCACGGTGCATAGAAGTGGACAACGATGGTCGAATCCCTCTGATACTGTCTGCACAGGAGGGCCATTACGACTGCGTCCACATTCTTCTGGAAAACAAGTCCTGCATTGACCAGCGAGGCTACGACGGGAGGAATTCCCTCAGGGTGGCTGCACTAGAAGGTCACAGGGACATTGTTGAACTGTTGCTGAGTCACGGTGCTGACATCGACCACAAGGACGCAGATGGACGTCCGACCTTGTACATATTGTCACTTGAGAACCAACTTGCCATGGCAGAGTACTTTCTTGAAAACGGAGCCAACGTGGAAGTCAACGACACCGAGGGAAGGACGGCCCTCCACGTATCCTGCTGGCAGGGGCATGTCGAAATGGTCCGGATGCTGATTAACTATCACGCCGACGTGAACTCCTGCGACAACGAAAAGAGATCCGCCCTGCAGTCCGCCGCGTGGCAAGGTCACGTGAAAGTGGTGCAGTTTCTGATCGACAACGGCACTCGCGTGGACCACACCTGCAATCAGGGGGCGACGGCGCTTGGCATCGCTGCCCAGGAGGGGCACATCGATGTCGTGCAGATACTTTTAGAGCACGGGGCCGACCCCAATCACGCCGACCAGTTTGGACGCACCGCCATGCGAGTGGCCGCAAAAGGGGGCCATTCGCCGATCATCAAACTTCTCGAGAAGTACGGAGCTTCGAGTGTCAATGGCTGTAGTCCCTCTCCGGTGCACACCATGGAACAGAAAACCCCTCTGTCTGTAACTGGGAAGATGCAGTCCCTTACGATTAAATCTAACAGCTCTGGTAGCACCGGGGCTGGGGAACTACAGTCGTCAGGACGCGGTTTACCCAACGGACCTGTTCACGCTTTCAGCTCCCCATCGGAATCTCCCGACTCAACTGTCGACAGGCAGAAGTCCTCTCTTTCAAACAACTCTCTCAAGAGTTCCAAAAACTCTTCCTTGAGGACCACTTCATCCACTGCCACCGCGCAGACCGTGCCGATAGACAGCTTTCACGGGCTGACTTTCACGGAGCAAATACAGCAACACTCTCTGCCTCGCAGCCGAAGTCGACAGTCCATCGTCTCCCCCTCGTCCACCACCAAGTCCATCGGTCATCAGCCAGGTTCTCCGTTGAATGAATTTGACTGGGCTCAGGTCAAGCCCGGTCTGAAGTCAACCAAAGGTAGTAAAACAGGAAACGGCACTTCGAATGGAAAAGGGGGATCTGGAGATAAGAAAAAGCTCAAGAACAGTGGCTCGAGTCAGGTTTTGGAGTACGAAATGACCCAGTTTGACAAAAGGGTTGCTCTGAACAAGTCCGTGGCAAACATTTCCGTGAAGGATCCTCATTGCAAAATCTTGGTCGGTGGGTCAACACAGCAGGACGGGGCCCCGACTCCAGAACAGTTCTTCTTCCAACAGCAGAGCTGTGCAGAGAAGAAGAGGAACGGCATAATGACCAACCCTAACTACCACCTTCATGGCAATCAGGTTTTCCTAGGGCGTGTCTCTGTCCCCAGGACTGTACAGGGCAGAGGCCATCAGGACGTTCTGGAGAACTACCCCATTGGGGAAACTGAACTAAGCCTTAAACAAGCCCTGAAGCTGCAGATTGAAGGATCAGATCCTGGGTTTAACTACAAGAAGGAGACTCCATTATAGCTGGTAAGGGGTGTGTTTCTTGTCGTTCTAATCAAAACGTGCTGGTGGTTTAATATTGATAATGTTTAATGTACACTGGCATTATTGTACTGTTTGTGTAAGTTGTTGAAATATCCAACATCCATTAGTTCAGACGTTCATTCATTTCAACATCAAGGTAAACGTAAAAACCATACTGACCGTATAGTATACAAAATAAATGTTAAAGGTGTTCCTTGCTTTGAAATAAAGATGAGAATTTCTTAAGCTGAGCTTGATATTTTACTCCTAACCATCATTAGTGGAACAGTTTTTCTTGTTTAATGTATTTGAAAGAATTTAATTATCTGGCCAAGTACTTACATTTTCCAACCGAAAAGCTAATCTAGATCGTCATCCTCATACCGTTGCAGATGTCTCGAATGCCATTCATCACACAGGCATTGGAAGGAATGTGCCAAAGCAACCATATTCATCTGCATAAGAACCGATTCGTGTTTTTTTCCACTCCGGTGGGACGACTCAGACAACCTAGAGAAGAATGTTGACTGCTGCACAAGGCTTTCATGAACTGATACTTGGATGTGCCTACATCTGTTACAGCCTCAGTCTAATCATGCACACTATCATTTTAATTTAATGTATTGATATTTAATATGCAGTGTATGCACTTTTTAAAAAGAGAGAAAATGACAGACATGCATATGTTCCGTCAGCCTGTAACTCACCCATGTGTTCCTTATCAAACCAATCATTCAAAGGAAATATACATAGTTTCGTTTTTTTTGTTTTTTAAGGTTTTTTGGTTTCCGGCTGCAATTGTACAAACACTGACAGCAATGTTCCGCAGAGTACATTGTCACCTTTAACCAGAGAACATCCAGATAACTCATGGGATATGTTCAACTCATCAATACTCTGCCTATCTAGAGACCCAAAATAATCTGTGTTAACCTTGTTCTATGTGCTTAACATATGTTGTGTGTAATATGTTACTAGCTATCGCAATTTACTCAACAAGTATAATCAAGCATATTTATTTTGGAGACAAGCCACTCGTTTGTATTGTATACTCTTATCTTGGTGCTGTGTTCAAAAGTTGCCTGCAGTTATTTTGGTGATCTCAATACTTTTTGTTTGCAATGTGCTTTGTAGTATTAGAGAAATCAGAGCGAAAGTAAAGAGTTCATTGGAAATATTCAACCCATGTGATTTTATTTTGTCCCTGTGGGACTTCTCATTTGTTTTGTTTAGCAGTTTTATTTTTTGTGTGCGCATTTAAATTGATATTTAAGTAAACAAGTTGTGTACTGTCAACAGTCTGATGCTCCATGCAGAATTCTCAAGCAAAAGCAATGTTAAAATGCATTCATCCCCAGAATCCAATATAATGTAAAACCTGCAATGCAAGACAGAAAAGCGTGCTTCTCTTTTAATTGTTGTGTGGCTGGTTGTGTTTTTCTTGTCTGCATATTTTGGATATGAACACAAAGCAAAGTGTTTTGGTCCTCCCTTTACAACCGACATAACAGACTTGTAAACTTCGGTGATATTTGGGTTTTAAAAGCATTGTTTGAAATGTATACGCGTCAAGCCAAAGTTAAACCAGCAGTTGTCTCTCCTAGCGACTGCAGCGCCATTCCTCAAGATAAAACTCCGGAGGGATGTCTTTTGAGATGGTGCTGCTGGATCTAAGACATCTGTTTCTCATGGACGATCTTGAGGCCGTGTTAGCATTTAAATGTCATAATTGTGCTTTTCATAATGTTAGAAGTTAGCTGTTCTTGTGCCAACTCGGAAGAGAGGAAGGAGGAGGAGAGCCCTTCTGTAGCATGCACAAACACAACATGCATTAACCCAAGTCACATCTCTTGGCTTCTCAGTTTAGCTTGAAGGTATGCCATGAAGGTTTAATGGAAGGACTGAAGTATCAGTTCTCAACACAGTATTCCGAAATTATTTAGCCGTCTTGTCAAGCAGTCATTGTATTATTGCCTGTGTTTGTCACATTGTTTTGAATTGACCTTCGATATTTTTATTGTAAATAGCTTAACATGTACATTGACCTTTTCATTTAAAAAAATATTTCCTGTACTATATTAAGCTGAATTTTCTGATGTATATTGAAGTGCTTAATAAAACATATTTGCTTTAATGATGGGAACTAAAATTCTCTGACTCTAAAATCGCTGCTGACTGATTTTCTGTTTATGTAAACTAATAATAGAATATGTTCTTCAGCAGTGCATCAAAATGTACATGAAACAGCCTGACAAAGTGCAGATGAATGCTAGTCACCAAAACTATCATGTAGTGTGATGTGAGTTGTCCTTTCATCGTGGTCATGTCAGGGTATATCTTGTGTATGCATGATATCTAGGATAGATAGGAACAGCAATTATCTACTGTATACAGAAACTAGTTTGTAAACCTTGCAGATGTCAAGCCAATAAAGACCCTATTCAGTAGCTGTTAGAGAAGATTAAGAGTGAATCCAAAGATCAACATACAGAAAAGGGGTCAACTTGTAACTCACAACGTAAAAGGTACAATAGGTAAGACTTTTTCAGTAAAAAAATAATGTTTTGTTCCCATTAAACATGTGAACTAATGAGGCCCTCAGAGTTGTTAAGCAACATGGATGGCTCAGTGCCAGTCAAATGTCAGTTTCAAATTTTGTAGTGGCCCGCTACTTTCCAGCCAATTATGTTCCAGCAATCCTGTTTCAGCCAATCATCTTTGGCGAGGTGGGTCTTCCTCCTTGGCCTACTTTGTGAAACCGCTGTCAATCAAACTCCAGCTCGAGGAAAGCACAGAAGGTCATACAAAAATTGGGGGTGCTATTTCTCAGTTTTTTTTTCATAATGTTGCCAATTGCAAGTTTAATCACAACTGCACTCAGTCTTTCCTCTATGCATTCAATGATGAAGGGCGAAGCCAGGTCCAGGCCACACTGCATTGAAGCGTTGGAATTAAACTGATCTGAGGATGTTGCTAAGCAGCTTCATTACTCTCTCCAGTCATCCCTGTCTAACCAAAAGGCTGCTTGAGAGCTGTCAGATGCAAGTCCCCATAATGCACAGGAGCATAACTGAATTTAAACGTTTTAGTACAGGTTGTTACAGATACCAGCCATAAAACGTGTTGAGGTGTTCTGAGTGTTTTTCAAATGGGTGTTAACAATCGAAACATCTGGTGATGATGTCACCGTCCGAAGAGGCGTCCAAGTCCGTACTTGGACGATCGTCTTCGTCTTGGATGCTGTTAGCAACCACATCTGTTTCTCCTCCTCCACCCTTGTTGTGGAAACTAACAACCACCTACACAATATCCCAGGACTGCACAAAATGGATTCCCATGCTTGAAATGAGTTGGCCACTCAAGTTGGAAATGTCTGGCCTGTGTTTGGGGCATGTTTGAGGAGGAATGGTGGACCTTGAGGGATGGTTCAGCTTCAGAATGAGACTCGTGTTCTTGTAATGTAACACAATCATTCAGAATGTCCTCAGATATTGCATCTGCTGCATGATTGTGTAACTCACACTGCAGTAAATTGTATTTGCCTAACTTTTTTGAAAGGTCTGACCAGGGACTGGGGTTGCAAATTAGCCTATTGGCTAAAAACCTTTTATGCAACACATCTACAACATTATCTATGTATGTAATAATGTGCACTGCATTGTCCCTGACAAATAAACAAAAAAGAAGCTTTTATCCAAAGAAATTTACAGTAGGGATTTAAACAGGATATCTCTTGGTTTGCAGTCAAATGCTCTACCAAAGTGTTACATCAGTCGTTTACCTAGTTATTGCATAGTGGATGGTAGAAAGTAAGTAGCTAGGCATCATTTCAGGCCAACATAGTTCACATTTGTCAAATTATTCATTACTTGTTCAATGTTTAAGTTTAATGGGCTAAAGTAACATGCTGCTTGGTGATTGGGAAGCCATGCACGAACCACTTCAGTAAACCCACTCATGACTCATCCATTTCTTATTTTAATTTGAAACGTGTGGTGAGGTGTACAAAGTTATCGTCGTCGGTTTCCAATTAAATGAGCCAAGGTTGTGGACACTTTTTCTCAATAATCGTAAATTCAAAGAGGGGAAAAAATAAACTTCCTCTCGCTGTAAACGAGATGATAATTCACAGCGGGGAGCGGCCGTGATTCGCGGTGCGTTGCTGGATGGAGATGTATAATGGCGGGATGGAGGTGGCTAATGGCCTTGGCAGCAGCATAAATACATGCCCTGCTGCATATCCTATTACCTTTAGAGCTGCCGTTAGATCGGCTTCACTAATCAGTTAGAGAAAGGATCTTGTCTTTCATACAGTAAATTCGCCAGCATTTCACAGTGGGAGGCCGAATAAGACTTAGGTTAGCATCTGGGGAGTGTCAGTTAACACACACAGTTAAGGATGTGGCAGAACAAGGTAAAAAAAAATACTTTGATCCATCAAAGGGTTGAATGAATATGCCTCTATGGACAACAAGATACAAAAGAAACTATTTCAAAGAGTTGTTGTGAGAAGATTGAAGACGTTTAGCCCCCTTACACACCCATCTCACCTGTTTGGTGAAAGAGGTATAGTCTTACCATAAATGACTAAAAGACTTAAGTGACCAAAATACCCCTCACTGATTCAATGAGGATAACCAGTCATGTTCTGAGACACAAGTGATTCACAATTATGCTGAACATGTTCAGTAGACACACAAAAGGGCCAAGAATGATGGATCATGCTAACCGCATACTGTTTCTGTATATGTTTGCTAACGTTTGCATAATCCCCATGGGCTTCCACCAAATAAAGTGGATAAAAGCTTTAGAAGACCGTCTTAAACAAACTGGCTCCCTTTGAAGCTCAGCCCTGACATGCACACAGCCGCTCTACTTTCACTGCATACACAGCAACCTACATTACTCACCTGAGCAAGCTTTCATACTGCCCTTACAGGGACTGTTTACTGCAGCCCTGTCCCCTGAACAAAGTCCTTTGGAGGTTTGATTTTACTTACTGTGTGAATAGGCCATAGCATACCATGTTATGCCTCCCATCATTAATCATTACTGTTGAAGCCAAGTACAATAAACAATGCAGCAGTGAAGCCAGATCTATCCGGGGTCTGAGTCTTAGCTGGTGTGTGCAGTATTCAATAGCTTATCATGGCTTCTCCTTCCTTCCACATGTGGGACTAGAAGGAACTGGAATCCTGCAGCTGGGAATGATTACCATATGATTGTGAGTGTGCGTGTACGTGTGTGCGTGTACGTGTGTGTGTTCATGTATGTGTGTGGGAATGACAGCCATCAGATCCTCCCTCCCCGAGCTGAGCACAACGACATATATCGCAGAGAACCAGATTCAGACAGACGTCTCCTGCCCCTGCCCCCCCGCCGAGGAGGAGAGGAGCACCTGGGTGTTTATAGGTATTGAAAAGCCGCATTGCTTATTATGTTGAGCTATTATTGTCAAGAGTCAGGGAGTTATGCAGCGATGGCAAAGCCGACTCTGGTTCTTTCCATCTATCCTTCTTTCTTTCCCTCTCTTTCTCTCTCCTCTCTCTCCTCCCCACCCCTCTCTTTCTCTCTCTCCCCCCCCCCCCCTCTTCCTGGTGTTCAGTCAGCAAACCACTGCTGCAGAGTTCAGTCCAGGACACCTCCGCTCTCCTCCTGAGGGCTGGAAGTGTGTGGTGTAACAGGACCCAGGGACACATGCATGACTCTCCACAGGCCCTCTGTTATGAGGGATTAACACATGAGGAAACTGGAATCAACATGGGAAGACACCATCCCACTCCAGATGTGAGGGCCACAACAGCGCAGTTAGAATAGTTTAATTTAAAATATTTTATGGCACGCAGTAAAACCCCATGAACCCCAATGGGATGAGAAGAGGAACTCACAACCACTGCCCCAGCCTCCCAGCCCCCCAGCCCCCCTGCCCCATCCAGCCTGATCTCACAGCTCCACTGCCCCCCAGCTCCCCAGCCCCCCTGCCCCATCCAGCCTGATCTCACAGCTCCACTGCCCCCCAGCTCCCCAGCCTCCCTGCCCCATCCAGCCAGACTTTAACCAACGTCCAAAATCATTGACTGACCCATTGTGTTCGACTGACCCTCGAGGTGACCGCCATTCAGCCCAACCAGTGCATGACCTTCCGACTGAGCGCTCTCCAAACGCACCTCCGTCCGAGCCCCCTAGTTCCTCCCCTCCCTGCCCATCCCTCTTCATCAGCACCCCCCTCTTCCAGGTCAGTACCTTGGGCTCCTCAGGCCCTCACCCCTTCTGCAGCCGGGCCAGGGTGGGCAGCCAGGACAGGAGTCTGGACTCATTAGTCACGGTGGCAGGGCCGGGGGTGACTGGACAGGCCTGCCAAGAGGAGGGGCCCGGGAGGGGAGAGGGGCTGGGAGGTGAGGCTGACGGAGAGTGGAGGAAAGCTGGGTATGATGATGGGTGGTTGTGTTTTGTATACTGTGAATGTAGGCTACAGTCATTTCAGATGGTGACGTGTTGTGAATCAAAGTATTTATACATAGTGAAACACCGGAGGAATGCAGGTTACACTGTCTTGCAGGAAGTCTAACTTAATTCACCTGACAAATATGAAAGTTTCAATGAGAATGGGAATTTTCCCATATTTCTCCACCTAGGGATTAATAAAGTTTAATCTTATACACAAAATTACATTTCAAGTACACTTCCAGTTGTGTGGAAACAAATTTATATTTTGAAAATGTTTTGAGCTAGATAATTTCTTTTTATTTTTTTATTTAAGTAGGCTATACTCCTTTTCCGCTTAGGATCACCCCTACAAAAATGAAGATCACATCAAAAAGGACTGCACTTTGCTGGTTTCAAACTCGGTACCCTTACCAAGAAGAAAGCTTTGACATCTGTGCCCTCCCTTAATATCATGACCTCACTTTTTGCGTGTGAAATGTTCGTTTAACCCTTTCTATGCCTTACTTGGCATTCAGTGCATGTTTATGCCTTTTAATAGCGACCGCAACTTTCTATCCGGCGAACGCAGACTAATGCATATGTGTCCTCTAGAATTACGACTCCTAATAAGCACGAATATAAACAGTTTTACATTTAGCAGCTTTTCCTGCTCAGAGAAGGTAATGTTGTAAATAAATGGGACGATTATGGAGTCAGAAGTAGGGTAAATTGCATGTATTTTCCGCCTTCAGAGGATGCATGAGGTCCACAGGACAGCCAGAACATGTCCGTCTGAATCCATTACTGTCCTATATGTGATTCACTCACGACCAAGAGCAAGGCCCCAACAGATTAACATATAAATGAAAGTACAGATGGGATCTCGCCCTTCGTTTCCTATCTGTTTATACCGACTCGCCACGAGGTCAGCGAGGTTTTGAAAGATGGATAGGTGCCTGAAATGCAAGAAGCCATACCACTCAAGAGGACGTTTGTTTACGTGGAAACATTCGTATTTTACATTTGTGTGCATCAGCCTCTTCAGAATGTTCTCCAAAGGCACCTTTGATTCAGAAATTGCTCTGCCAAAGTTGTGTTCAGCTAAAGGAATAATGTGATGTAATACGTAGACATAGCCCACGTAGGCCTATAATTGCTTGCCAATATGTTTGATATATTAAACCGAGGTTTGACATTTTGAGGTATGGCATAAGCGACACGGCTTGCGTAACAGCACTTAAGCGCAGGGCGTAATGATTTCAAACCATACTAATTATGTAGCGTCGCCTCAAACGTAGCTTTTAAGCTCCACAAACTGGTTTTGCCCAAACAAGGGGAGTTTGTAATTGGTTATGAAAAACGTTGATCGCGTTGTGTCAGGCCTCAACGATTCTGTATGATAGGCCTACACTGGTATTTTTTGCTAACTCAGCTTTACTAGTTTAGACTGTGCAACTGTGTGCTGCATGCATGTGTGATTTTCCCCACATCATTTGAAAGACAAATAATGAACTTCTGGACTATAAGAATGAAATAAAAAAAATCTAGAGAAACATTTTCAAATCGTGCCTTTATCCCAGTAAAGAGTCCCATCTTTATCAGTAGGCTATATTATTTATAAATCTTGACATTTATCCTCCGAAATGACTGCCAGGCAGTTTGTACCATATGGTCCAAAAGTGAGTATGAGCAACTCGTTAACAGCTTCACACATCCAAGAACTTCGCTTTAGAAACCTGAGGGTGGTCTAGGAGAAAATAGCTGAGTCACTGTAGGTAGCACCGCAGCGGCCCCAACTGAGGACCGCCCCCTCACAGCCATTAGGCCTCCGTGCAGCTCTGCTCTCCGCATCAACGCCCCGGCAACAAATTACCTCTCCGGCTCGCAGGAAGCGTTGGGACGGTGAAAGAAAGAGCATCCTTAATGAGACGTGGGTTGTTTCTCAGTTGCTCACACAGCACAAAGAAATGACAAACACATTAAACGTGAGTTTTCTTTTGGCTGTGTGTGTTTGCTCGCTTCGTTCGGCTCGTCGGGGCCGGACTTTGACTTCGACAGGAGTTGTCCTTTTCAAGATGTCGCTCATTAAAATCTTAGCCTCTGGCTTGGACGTCTTGTTTTCAGAGAACAGAAACACTTGCGTAAGATATTTGCATCTGTGTTCGTGACTCAAAACGAGCAAATCTGTAGATAATACATCTGCTGAAATGAGATTTTAATAGCCTATTATATTATTTCCAACATGTAACAAAGTATAGGCTAATCAACAGGATGGGTATTAGAATTCAACTGATTCCCATAAAATCATCATGTTTGTTGTCCTTGGGTATACTGGCAAAGCAACAGCATGAAGTTCCATCTATGTGATAGTCTCTCAAAAGCAGTTAATTTGTCTGGATTTATTGAATTAGCAGGAAGTGTGAATAGTCGTTACAGGAAATGAGGTGACACAGTGACACTTCTCCCAGATCAACACAGCTCTTTTGTCCACAACAAATTTCAATTAAACATGTCACAGCCTTTTTCTACACAGGAAACGCTTGAACAGCAAGCTGAAGCATAGCAGCGGACTCATCTCTGTGATTCAATATTTACTCTCCTTCAGATCTTCTACACCTGTATGAGGTGTCTGGACAAAGAACTGGAGGCCGCGAGTCAGCAAAGCTGGATTTGTTGAACAGGATCCATCAGTGTGCGATTTCTTTGACAGGAGCTTCAAAGGTAAAACAGAGAGCACCCGTTATGTTGCGTGGCTTTGGCTGCCTGCGATTCTCACTCTTAAGGTTTCAATTTGCAGACATTACTCATTCGATATTTTATTTCCGACTGAGGGATCAAAACGAACCATGCTGTTGCTGATGGTGTTCATTCTGGGCTGGAGGAAAAGAAGAAGCACAGTTAAAGGAGAGAGAGATATCCAAGGCCTGCAACTAATTAGTAATTAGAGAGAGGGAGCAATCGAGAAATCTCCTTGACCACAGCGCATGGAAACACTTGGCCATGAGGAAAAGTATTCCCTCCAAAATGACAACAGCCCCAGAGAAAGGCAACAATTACAGGTTGTGGATCATTTAATGTTGGGGGAGGGTTTGGATGGGTAGAGAGACTCTAGGTTTAAATCTCCCTGTATGTTGTTTTGGATTCAAGCGTCTGATGAATGAATGCATTTAAATGTCATCTATCGTTATAAACATCAATCATGACACTATGAAGATCATTTTTATTGTTGTTACTTGTACGATATACTTTAATGACCAATACTTCAATAGTACATAGAGATTTTAATTATAAGAATGATTATATAAGGAAAAATAATATTATTTCTGTGAGTGATCTATACAGGCACTAACTAGAGTCTGCAGTACATTTAATGACAGGTGAATCCACAGTCCTACCAGGAACTGGGACCGTTCCTGGGTTCAATCAACATAAAGGACATCCACAAACACCCCGAGGCTATTGAAACACCCAAGGAAGGTTTCTAACCACCTCCTCCTCCTTCAAGGTGAGAGTAGATGTGAAAAGGCCTCCGCCAGATGGGTTAGATATGCTCGCATGGTCCAACACTCAGCTCACCAGAACATCCATCTTCACCTGAGCCCACAAGGAGCCACTTGAAATAAAGCATTTGTGTTCATGATGAAGCGAGGGAAGGTAGGAGGACTGTGAGACGGGGGACTAATCTGGATCCTCACCAGCAGACAGAGCAGCGGTTCATCCTGCTGCACATCATTGATTGTCTGAGAGACTTCAGCTGGCGAGGGATTTCTCCCCAGTTAACCTGCCTGAGCATTGTCCTCACATGACACAGAGGGAACTGAGCTCATGCATGCACACACACACACACATATACAAACACACTGCTATCACACACTCATACATGCACACACACACACCTAGCACACACACTCATTGCTATCAAACACACTCATATATGCACACACTGCTATCACACACTCATACATGCACACACACTCATACATGCACACACAAACACTGCTATCAAACACACTCATATATGCACACACAAACATGCACACACAAACACACACACTGCTATCATACACGCATGCATGAACGCACACACACACACTCATACATGCACACACACACATTGCTATCAAACACACTCATATATGCACACACACACACACTGCTATCATACACGCATGCATGAACGCACACACACACACACCGTCCTCATCTGTAGCATTGCCCCACTTAAGATTCCCTCATTGATGCTTATTATCTCATTTATCAGCTCTCTCTCATCAAGGCCAGCTACCAATGCATGACATTAATTAGGATGTGTGGGTTTGACAGCTGCTGCTTATGCATGTCCATGTTGCTGTTCCCTGTGTGTGGAAACACTTCATGCCAGTCATTACCATACTGAACCCAAGCATGGGGGAGGGAGATGGAGGGAGAGATGGGGGAGGGTGCAGCTCAGAGGTAGAGCACTTCACTGCATATCAGGAGGTTCCAGTTTGAAGGTTCAAACCCCTCCTGTATGGATGAACGTGTTTGCTGAATGAACGCAATGCATTCTTACGTGGCTACTTCATCTGTCACTCTATGTACCTTTACATTTAGTCATTTAGCAGATGCTCTTATCCAGAGCGACTTACAGTAAGTACAGGGACATTCCACCCGAGGCAAGTAGGGTGAAGTGTCTTGCCCAAGGACACAACGTAATTTGGCATGGCCGGGAATCGAACTGGCAACCTTCAGATTCCTAGCCCGCTTCCCTACCCGCTCAGCCACCTGACTCCCTACTCCCTAATTACTTCCTGAATCATTATGAAATAAAATACCGGTATTGCCTTTGAATGCCAGGATTTTCCACTGACACAGTGGAAGGACCTCTGTTCAGGCCTCCTGAACACAGAGACTGAGATGATGGCGTTGATGGAATGGAGAGACACTGATCATCCTGGCTGGCTGCAACACAGACACTGATCATCCTGGCTGGCTGCAACACAGACACTGAGCGTGGGCGTCTCTCTGTCCCTGTCCGATCACAATGGACCTTTAATGGCCTGGGAGGGCCCACAGGTGCAGCCACAGAGGGGCGCGTCTGAGAGATTGGTGCCCGAGGATAAATTATGGGCTGGGTGTTGCACGGCAACCATACATTTTTCATGATGGTGTCCGTGGGCTTCGGCAACCTCTCTCCTGTCCTCCTTTCCCCCCCTTCTCCCCCTCTCCTCGCCCTTTCCTCCCTGTCCTCCCTCCCCCTCTCCTCCCTCCCCCTTTCCTCCCCTCCCTCCTCCCCCTCTCCTCCCTCCCCCTCTCCTCCCTACCCCCCTCCCCCTCTCCTCCCCCAAGCAGCACGAGCCTCTGTCTCTCAGGAAAAGATGAAAGGGAGTCTTGACTTGTTAGGTTCCACATCAATTAGCTGCTGTTATGGAGGGGGCTGGTCACAGTAGGAAGCTGGCTGGCTCCTCCCCTGGCTAGGGGGAGGCTGGTATATTCTTGGCCTAGGGTTGTTGCACATAGGGGGTATGTATGTGGGGTGTGAACACATGGATGTGATACACGTCTATGCTAATGCTAGCATCGATTGGAGATGCAGAGCAGTGTAAATATTAGATTGTTCTGGAGTGACAAAGATATAAAAGGGGTGTTCACAACTGGGATTTTTTTTTTGTGGCAAGTCACCGTTCCAGAACAGACACACTCCCTCTCACTACCTGAGTACAGCGAGCCACACTTCGGTACGCTCGATCACTTTACTGACCCTCATCTGCAAGACACGGTCAACTCAATGACGGCTTTGATTTTTGGTTTATTTTACACGTCTGAGGTTGTTCTATGCATGTTGTTAGTAACAGACAAGTGGTTTTCCATGGAGCAAACACACACGGCCATGTGTAAAAGAAGCCTCATATGGAATATGTCAGAATGACTGCCTAGACTTTTCTGGTTCAAGAGTGCAATGACCCTGCAATGATGTTGGGGGGATGGGAGGAGAGGGGGTGAAGGGAGTTGGGAAGAGGGGGGAGAGGAGTGGGGGTTGGGAGTAGAGAGGCTATGTGTGCTGAGGCATATAAGAGAGTCTTGGATGAAAGCCTGGTAGAAATGCTTTGTAGTGGCTTTCTGGTTCTACACTGCCTTTCTGTGTTTCAGTAGATACTCCAGACTATTTTTAACTGTTGAAAACATAGAACAGGCATAGCAAAATACAGACCGATGAATATGCTGCATAACTTGCACGGATGTATTTTAAATCAACATTTATCATGCGCTTCATTATTTAGTTTTGCAAGCTTATAAATTATGACAAGGAAACATGCGTAAAGAAATAAAGTGCAGATGGGGCAACCAGAGGCAGATGAGGCTAACCACTAACAGATAATATTCGCCATGGAAACTGCTTCAAACCAGCTTCAAATAACGCTATAAAAGAAACAGATTATACAAATAATAATGCCAGATTCAACTAATTACTGACAAAAATAATATTTTAATTATTAAACTCTATTACTAATATGTCTTAGCCTTTGTGTCTTTGCGGCCACCGTGACCTTGGTGGCAGTGGAAGCTTGTTTGTTTTTGTTACTGTAGGCCCTACGTATTGCTATGTGGTTACATGGTAGTTAATGTAATCTCAATGCAAAGCAGTTCCCCAGCTCTAACAACAGTGGTCAGACAAGGAGACCAGGTGTTTTAACCCTGTGAATGCTGACTGAAAATTCAACACCCTGTTGTCAGATGTAGCGCCTGCGGTATATAACTCTTCACATGTGACGGCTAACTGACTGTCCTAAAACTTTCCTACCTCACAGAGACAGTGGCTGTGAGGTGAGATCTGATCTCCAGTATCACTTTACGTACAGCCAGCGTCACACAGGGGTCAATAGGGTATTCTCACAGTAACTGGACATGTTCAGCCTCACTGGCTTCGAGCTATTTGCTTTAGTTCTGATTTTGTTGTTTACTTTTTAAATTCAGGGGTGGGTAGAGCTCGGCGATCATAGCATTTCACTGCAGATCATAAGGTCACAAGTGCAAATTTCCCCCATCGCTAAAAGCGTCTGCCAACAACACAATTAAATGTCCGACAAAGTGATACTTCACAAAATATGAAAATTAAAAGATGTCAGTAGAGCTGGATTGTATTAATCCTTAACGGCACTGAAATATTTGTATTGAACATTCCACATTTTGCAAGGCACAACCTGTTTCTCTCTCATATAGCCTATACTATACTTATTTATTTTACCACCCTAACTTTTTTTGAAAAAAATATTCGGACTAGAATTAATTTTTTTCTGACATAATTTTTTTGGACAGAATTTCTTCGGCTAGAGTCTTTTCGGACAGAATTTCTTCGGCTAGAATCTTTTCGGTCAGAATTCTTTCGGTCAGATTTTTTTCGTCATTAATTTTTTGGGCTAGAATTTTTTAGATCTAAATTTCACCATTCGAATTTGAGCAGCCTGAATTTTGTTCTATTTGAATTTCTGAAGCTTGAATTTTTTTTGTTGAGAATTTTTGGGATCTGGATTTTACTGTTAAAATTTGAGCAACCTGAATTTCTGAACCTTGAATTTTTGGATCCGATTTTTTTTTTTACATTGAAATATATTTATATTTCAATTTGAAAGAGGTGAAGAGGCTAGAATCTTTTCGGTCAGAATTCTTTCGGTCAGAATTTTTTCGTCATTAATTTTTTGGGCTAGAATTTTTTAGATCTAAATTTCACCATTCGAATTTGAGCAGCCTGAATTTTGTTCTATTTGAATTTCTGAAGCTTGAATTTTTTTTGTTGAGAATTTTTGGGATCTGGATTTTACTGTTAAAATTTGAGCAACCTGAATTTCTGAACCTTGAATTTTTGGATCCGAATTTTTTTTTTACATTGAAATATATTTATATTTCAATTTGAAAGAGGTGAAGAGGCTAGAATCTTTTCGGTCAGAATTCTTTCGGTCAGAATTTTTTCGTCATTAATTTTTTGGGCTAGAATTTTTTAGATCTAAATTTCACCATTCGAATTTGAGCAGCCTGAATTTTGTTCTATTTGAATTTCTGAAGCTTGAATTTTTTTTGTTGAGAATTTTTGGGATCTGGATTTTACTGTTAAAATTTGAGCAACCTGAATTTCTGAACCTTGAATTTTTGGATCCGAATTTTTTTTTTACATTGAAATATATTTATATTTCAATTTGAAAGAGGTGAAGAGGCTAGAATCTTTTCGGTCAGAATTCTTTCGGTCAGAATTTTTTCGTCATTAATTTTTTGGGCTAGAATTTTTTAGATCTAAATTTCACCATTCGAATTTGAGCAGCCTGAATTTTGTTCTATTTGAATTTCTGAAGCTTGAATTTTTTTTGTTGAGAATTTTGGGATCTGGATTTTACTGTTAAAATTTGAGCAACCTGAATTTCTGAACCTTGAATTTTTGGATCCGATTTTTTTTTTTACATTGAAATATATTTATATTTCAATTTGAAAGAGGTGAAGAGGCTAGAATCTTTTCGGTCAGAATTCTTTCGGTCAGAATTTTTTCGTCATTAATTTTTTGGGCTAGAATTTTTTAGATCTAAATTTCACCATTCGAATTTGAGCAGCCTGAATTTTGTTCTATTTGAATTTCTGAAGCTTGAATTTTTTTTGTTGAGAATTTTTGGGATCTGGATTTTACTGTTAAAATTTGAGCAACCTGAATTTCTGAACCTTGAATTTTTGGATCCGATTTTTTTTTTTACATTGAAATATATTTATATTTCAATTTGAAAGAGGTGAAGAGGCTAGAATCTTTTCGGTCAGAATTCTTTCGGTCAGAATTTTTTCGTCATTAATTTTTTGGGCTAGAATTTTTTAGATCTAAATTTCACCATTCGAATTTGAGCAGCCTGAATTTTGTTCTATTTGAATTTCTGAAGCTTGAATTTTTTTTTTTACATTGAAATATATTTATATTTCAATTTGAAAGAGGTGAAGAGGCTAGAATCTTTTCGGTCAGAATCTTTCGGTCAGAATTTTTTCGTCATAAATTTTTTGGGCTAGAATTTTTTAGATCTAAATTTCACCATTCGAATTTGAGCAGCCTGAATTTTGTTCTATTTGAATTTCTGAAGCTTGAATTTTTTTTTGTGGTTGTGAGGTGAATTCAAAACCAACTAATTCGGTGGTGATCAATTTCAAAATTAATTATTCAATGCCTTTTAAAATTCGAAACATTATGTTACTGATTTGCTTCCATACCAACTTTAAAAGCTCTGCTGCTTACAGACAACTTGGTTGTCACATGAGCTGAGGTGATAACTCACTGGGAACGCTGTAATCTACTGATAAGTCACACCGGTTAGAGTGAGAAAATGCTTGATTAGAAATGCCCGCTGTGCCGTTGTGGGAGTACTGCTGACAAGACCTGGGCAGACTTCCATGGGAAAAGACTGTGTTTGGACCTGACTGAATGGCACATGTAAACTAAACTCACCAACAGCTGGCTCACCAGGCAACCTCAGCACATGGAATGGGCCCCACTGATTGTGTGTGTGTGTAATGTTGACATTTTAAAGGTGAAATAGCTTATAGCCTGCAGCCACCCTACTGCAAGATTCAAAATGAATCCCCACATCCTTCTGAGAGTTAAGCAGACAGTGGATTCCTGTAAAAAGTAAAAACCTTCACATATACAGAGCTCAAGATTCAATTCAAGATTCCAAGATTGAAAAAAACTTTAGTCTGTCACACGATAAAATATATTTTCTTTATACTGCATGACTTACAGGTCTGAGTGGTGATGGTGATTTGGGTCGAATGTTTGATTTACATTTATTCATTTAGCAGACGCTCTTATCCAGAGCGACTTACAGTAAGTATAGGGACATTCCCCCCAAGGCAAGTAGGGTGAAGTGCCTTGCCCACACAACGTAATTTTTGCACGGCCGGGAATCAAACCAACAACCTTCTGTTTAATAGCCCGACTCCCTAACCGCTCAGCCATCTGACTCCCCATTGATGATTCATGTGTTGTTTCTTCCTTTTCACTGAGGAAGTTACACCAGTGACCAGTAAGCTGATGTTAAAATGTGTATACTGGCCACTTATTGAATCCATCCTCACATTCAACTTTGCATTGTGGTACAACTTCCTCACAGAAAAAAGCAAGAAAAGAGTTCAGTCCTGTTAAATTACAGTGTTGGCTTTTCAGGGTATTAATGTCTGCTCGAAGAACCACGGCTGCTTTCGGACACTTCTATTTCATTTCCCTCAATCTCCCCAGAGAGTCTGTCTTCCCAGAATAAAATCTTATTTACTCGACAGACAGAGAAACGTCTTCTCAGTGCCCCCTGGAGTCAGAGCCGAGAGTGGGACAGTTTTCAACATGTCTTAATCGTGCTTAAGTAAAGCTGCTTGTTGAAGGAGCACTATATGAGAGAGAGAGAGAGGGGGGGGGGGGTGGAATGGAGTGAAAGGGACAGAGATGCGTTGAGTGGATCAAGAGAGAAGTCTGGAAAGAGAAGATGGAGAGAAAGAAGAGTGTTGTGTGGTGCCAGAGTGGCGGAGGACAGGATCACATCTCTCCACCCTCAGCAGACTGTCTCAGACCGTCCCTACGGAGGATGATTTACTGGGTTCAGTCACGTGGCCCGGGCCAGCCAGTACATTAGACAGACTCTGCTCTGTCAAACATCAATCCTCTACAGGCACAGGGCTGTGACCCGGTTCCAGTGAAAAGACTGGGGACGCCGCCTTGGAATTGATGACCTGGGGGACACATTATTCTTGAGGGCAACAAGAAGGCAAAAATTAACGGAGATTGATAGGATTCCAATCAGAATAAGTCAGCATCGTTGAGCATGTTTTCCCTGCAAGGCATTCAAGGGGACAACGGTCACATTTCTAATCAACATAAACCATTTGATTAATTTTTGAGAATTTTAATGAAGTCGTTTTTTAAGTAGTAGTTTTTCTCATAGATGACTAAACCGGTGTTGATCTATCCTTGAATCTTGTCATGATAATATTGCTGCCTCTTCAAATATTAAGTTAACCACTTTAAACCTCATCATCCCAGCAGGAGTAGGGGATTCAAGCATGTGACCTCTACATTTTTGGATCATCAAGTATGTATGAACCTGGCATCGCTTTATAGTTCATTTTTTTCCAGTTTCAGCTATATTTACATATGCGTTGATGTGCCGCGTCACTTTAATCACCTTGACTGAGCGCTAACCCTCCAGCCCGCAGCCTGCTGAAGGGCGCTGATGAAAGCAGTACGATGCTCTCAGACAGAGCTGAGTGTCTCTCGCTTTGATCAACCCTGCCTTCCAGAGACACGCTCGTAAAATGTCCGCCATTGCCTCACATCGACCAGGGCCTGGTCTGGGCTGAGGATGGCAATTCCAGATGTTCCCCTCAGTCTCCTGTGGAGTGAGAGGGGTGAGAGGGGGCTTTGCAGGGGTAACTTTAGAGACGTGACCCTGAGGGGACTGGTAAATCAGCTGAGGGGTGAGTGCAGGGCACATATATCACAAGCTCTCTCTGAGCCGGTCTCTGCAGTAGATCCTGGTCTCTTGGTACACAGTCGAGTTTAGTTTAGGATGTGACCGGAGAACACATCTATATCTTCATATCAAGTGAAGGGCTATTTTCTACACCTGTAACCCAGTCCTTCCAGGGAAACCGATTCCATATTGTTCTCACCAACTATCAAATTTATATAAATATTTTCTTTTTTAAAACTCTGACATTCGAATATTCTGTGTTTGAGAGGTTAGGTTCTAAAGGACGTGTTCGGATTCGTGGTTTGAAGGATGTGTGTCTGTCAGGAATGTAAAACAGGACAATTACAGCTAGCCCTTTCACTCACACACGTATGTCAGCATTCATGCCAGTGTCTCAGTATGAGAGACCCATTAGGCCAGTATGCAACATGCCATGTAGATTAAAGAGACAATTACTCTCCTCACACAAAGGCCTATTGAAAACCTATTTATATCCTGCCGAAAAAAATCACTCTGAACCCTTCCTATTAATATCTCATCACCAGTCTAATGATATGTTTACATTAATTAGGATGGTATTAACACAGGGAATGTGACATTTTACAGCCAGGAATGACGTTGTTATGCTTACACAGTCTTGTCTTTTCCACTAGCCTAGCTCAGTCGGTGCGTGTCTACACGGTAGATAGTGAAGGACATGATAGTGTGTGTATTGTCCTATACTTGTGAGTACTTAACTCACAAGTCCTAGGGTCGAGGCCTCCCTTCACACCTCATGGTAAGCTAGCCTGCTCTAAGCTGTTGACAACAGGAACATCTCATTACCAAGGGGGGGGGGGGTGTTCACCGAGACAGCCCTCTCAACCTGTTTGACACATTTCTTGCTGTGTGTAATTGCATTTCCTCGTCTCTTTTGTTTCATTTTAGAAAATGTCAAGCTTTTTCCAATTAAACTCTCCTTCTCTTTCACTCACTCTCCCTCCCCCTCCCTCCCTCTCTCCCCTCCTCCCCCTCCCTCCCTCCCTCTCTCCCCCCCCTCTCTATCTCTCTCCCTCTCTCCTTGTTCTCTGGGGGCCCCAGTTTCACCAGAGTAAAGCAGTGCTGCTCAGAGGGGTTCCTTGTAACTCCCCTGCTGAAACTGTAGCACTGGCACTTGTCGTTTGTGTGGAGAGGATGCTCTCTAGAAGCCTGTACACTTAACCGAAAAGCTTGTTTTTCTCCCTGCATGTTGTCTGAAAACTAACACAGGGACCACATGGCAAATGTTTGGTCAGATTTACTGTAAGAAGAATGATAGAGTCGAGCAATATTATTTAAGTTGTGAGTACTAATTTACAGTAATATATGAATGCTGAGTGTCAGCGTTTGTAGACAGAAAAACATTATTAAACATTCAAGTTCGTTTTTTTCCTATATAAGCAGATAGTATTAAATCACTGTCTTTGAAAAAAGGAAATAATTACAACATTCCCGTTGAAAACAATTCATCTGTCTTTAACTTACAGCTGTGAATGACTGTTTGCAATGCAACCATTTGAATACATTTCCAAATATGTCAAGAATGTCCATTTCTCTATCTCTGTCTAATAGAAATAATGCTAATTTCAACAGCCAGGCCTCTGTCTGTCCATCTGCATTCAAGACCACCTGAAAGAGCCTATTCAGACCAGGACACATGTAGTACTCATTGTCCTTCCTGGGGCAGTGATGGCTGCCTACAAAGCATGTAAAGAGTTTTTTTTTCTGTTTAGGTTTACTGTACAGTCCTTTTGTCTTGCTGATTATAATTAACACACACAAGGACACCCACATGCACGGACTCACAGTCGAAAGGTCTGGCATTCACAAACCTGGAGGACAAACATTCTGCTGCTGCAGAAGGGTGGAGCTCTGGTTAGAGACTGAAAGGGAGAGAGGGAGGGAGTGGTGAGGTGGGGGCAGGGGTGGTAAAGGGCGGAGGAGGGGGGCTATGGGTGGTGGGGTGGGGGAGGGAGGATATGGCAGGGTGGATGGCAAGGGGGAGGGGGGCTGTGGGTGGATGGCAAGGGGGAGGGGGGCTGTGGGTGGTGGGGGAGGGGGGGCATGCCTTGTTAACAGCCACTGTACCTTTAAACGAGACTCTTCTTCACTGCTCCTGGGGACAGGCAGCTGCCATGTAATTGGAGGGAATTGGATGTAAGACAGTCTGA
The DNA here is from genome assembly GCA_023658055.1 of Thaleichthys pacificus. Lineage (NCBI taxonomy): Eukaryota > Metazoa > Chordata > Actinopteri > Osmeriformes > Osmeridae > Thaleichthys > Thaleichthys pacificus. The sequence continues at coordinate 14,722,256 of CM042855.1, read as the reverse complement.
ATAAATGAATAATTGAATTCCATTGTGGCGGGGAGCTGTCATGTTGTGGTAGAGACGCTAATACTGCACGAGGCTGGGGTACTCCAGGAATCCGTGAGGCCTAAACTAAGTACCTCAACTGACTGCTGATGATGGAAATATTACAGTAAAACACTGTATCTATACGCCCCCAAAATATGACAAGTAAACCTTTCCAAAACGTTTTGGAAGAGAGTGGGCTGAACGGCACACCTGATATTCCTTGAGACAACGCTGTGACAGCAAAGCCCATCGTCACTGGGAGGACGGTCGCAAAGTCGCGCTGTTCCTAGAAGTGATGATCGTGTGTTCCTCGCGTCCGCAGACCGGCGCCCGCTGACGGAGGCAGGAAGGAGGAGCGCGGGCGACTTGAGCGGTCAGGGAGTGCTGCTCCATTACTGTGTGGCACCGCTCCAATCTTACAACGCACTGCAGAGCGTTTCCTCCATGGAGGCCTTTGTTCACGTGGCGGCCTTGAACCATGAACACGGTTTCATGCTCAGTTTTGTATGTGGATCCGTAGAAATGTCGCAGTCAGATAAACAGAATCAGGTTTCTCCCTTATTTCAACAGCGTAGTTTAGGATATTCTAATAGCCTACACGCAAGAACGATACATTGACCATTTTGTGAGATGTTCTCTTTTTGCATGGCTATAAAACATTTATGCAGAATCCCCAGCTGAACTGGTTATCTCTACCGTCGAATGCAGCTCTAAAAAGACTGCTAACATAAGCTGATGGTCTGAGGTCCTTTTGTCCTTGAACTCTTTTGGCTGCAATTCAGGCTGAGCGCCAAGACACTACTTACATAGGGAGTTATTCAATGCAAATATATAGTACTCCATTGACTCTGGTTAACCCTGAAGGTTTTAGAAATACAAACTCCACAGGCTTGCTCAACTGAATCATTCCCCACGAGCAGAGACTGCTATGAGAGGGTCCGTTCCTGTGTGGCTTCTTGTACGCGTGTGTGCTACTTCAGTGAGTTGCTCATGAACAGATACCAGGAGATCGTTTACATCTCACCCTCAGGGAACCGTGCCGAACAATGAGGCCTGAATTATTATTTCTTAACCCCCAGGAAAGTGTCTCTTGCTGATGTCACTAGGGTCTTTCACAAGCTGTCAGAAAGATTGTCTTCACTGCTTCACATGCTTTCCCTGCTAGCTAGCCGTAAATGCTAACAAACGCTGACACCGGTAATGAGATAGTAGCCAGAGGCCTTGTATTGCACATGTGCTGCAGGATGGAGAGCTGTTACCATGGCCTCAGGGAGAGAGTCTGGAAGCAGAGGGCAGGATATTAGAGAGTCAGGGCCGAGGAAGAGAGAGAGCGGGGTGGAGGGGGAGAGGGATGGAGAGAGAAAGCGAGGTTTAGAGAGAGGAAGAGAGAGGGAGGGGAAGAGAGACAGACAGACAGACAGAGAGGATCATGATGGTACAGAATCTGAGAGGGCCGTGAGTTAGGCTGACCTACAGCTGACAAGCATCCAGAGCACCATTGATCCAGAACAGAGTGAGACCGACTCTCCTGCATGCTCCTCTCGTCCACTCCGTTTGAATAAGCAACTTTCTTCAAAATCGAATAAATATGTTTTCATTAAACAGATGCTTTTCTCCAAAGCGACCTATAGGGGGAGAACTTGACCATGCGGTCTATTGATGCCTCTCCCCTCATAATGTAACAACCTTCATTATCCATCAACATGAATTGTTTTCCTTCAACCATTACTGTAATCATGCAGCGTATTCCTGTTTCCTGCAAAACATCCATTTCGATAGGGCTTTGTCATCCCAAAGTTTGGTAATTTGATAGAGGCTGTTATGTTTACAGGGTGATAAATCCAAGTTGGGCTGTCCAATAGGAATCCACGGTTATTCATTACATCCTTGTCTACCTAGAAACTGCTGAGCAAGTTTCTGACTACTAACGGTCAGTTTATCTCCTATCAATCATGTTTTTCTTCACAGAAATGAAGGAAATGCTTCACAGTTGGGGCAGGAAATGCTGTGTCAGGCTTTTGTCTTCAGACAGGAAGTGCATTAGGGTAATAAGGATCAGACAGGAAGTATATTAGGGTAATGAGGATCTAGGCCTCGAGCCAGAGTGACTTGGATAGATTAATTCTGAAGTGAAGGAACCGGTTTCAATCTTGGTTCATTAGAGTATTGGAATTCATTGAGGATTTAGATTAAAAGTCTTGTTCCGTTAATTTAGTATCTTAAGAAGCAATATATATGTGTGCCTTGTTCATCCTTGTACTGTATCCTTTCAATTAATAAACGAACACCACGTCAATACCACTATTTCAGTGAAAGTGAACATAAGATTAATTTACAGCTTTACCCCCTTTAAAAACACATTATAAAAAATAAATTTTGAAGCAAAGATTTCCTCAGGTCTATTCACCATTTGCCAGATTGTCAGACGGAGGTTTCTAAGACAGACCTGGTGACAGATGCGTGGTGTGAAATGACAGGTCACCTGCTTGCACGCCCCTCCTCCTCTCCCCCACCCGCACCTCCCTCTCTCTCCTACCCTCCCCCTCTCATCCACCCCCTCCCCCTCTTCTCTCTCTCCCCCTCCCCCTCTTCCCGACAGCTTTGTCTTCCCATCATCAGGGCCACCTGCAAACCAACAATCAATAGGGCATGACGTGCATGATGATGGCGGGGTTAGGAGCATTCAGGGCGAGGCGCTGGATGTGCAACAGAAAGGTTAAATCTCTGTTGGTATGATGTGGCCCAGAGGAAGCATTCTCTCATTCTGTCAACTGATTCCTCCAGGTTTTACATCTTATAAACAAGGCACAAAACACAAAGTCACCAGTTTACAGATAGCATTGTTTTTTTAAGTAAATCAATGAAATATCAAATGTAAGTTACATTTATGAGGCTTACTTATGGCATTTTTTTTCTTCTCCCAGATCCATAAGTACATTTTATCCATTGGCTTTATTATGTGTCAGGATGCCTTGTCCATCTTCCTGGGGGTGGGGTCCAGTGGCCTTGCTCAGGAGTGCTGTACTTAATGGGGTGAATGATAGTAATGTACTACATAATGTAAACGGTAGTAAACATATTTTATTAGTCTCCAAGCAGCACTGTCATACTTGGATTGGATCACTGCTCAGCATGTCTATCAGGTAGAACCGAGAGTGAAACCATTTGACGTCCTCATTCCTGATGCCAAAATATAAGGTACTGTGAGGGGATGATCTATTGAATACTATGTGTTTATCAACTCATCATCGGGAAAAGCTTGTCATTTTTAAACCCCAACAGAGAAGGAATGGAAATTAAAACCCCGGTACTGACTGTTCCTTGACTCTGACCACTGAAACACTCTACTAAGAACTACGCACTAACCCGCACTAGCCTACTTAGTTTCCATGCACTATTCATACGTCGCTTTGGATAAAAGCGCCTGCTAACTGAATGAAACGTAACGTAATGTAGCCTAATGTAGAAGTGAGCAAGTCCACTGATTTAATATAACAAGGCAGGATGGCAGTGATACTGACCAATGTCATTTAGCTCAAATGGTTTTAGGGGAATTGTCTCGACTCACAAACCATGTTCACCGACAACTCAAACCCCCGAGCGGAATATCACAGATCATGACTCATCACTCCGTTTGCCACTTGGTGAACACAGCGGTGGGCCTACTCATGTGCGACGGTCGCTGGTTGCGAATGATTTAGGTCCCTTCACATTATGGCGATGGGTGTAGCTCCGTGGGGGAGCGTTTGGCCGCAGATCAAGATTTCGCAAGTTCAAATGGCACTCCTGTAAGTCGCTTTGGATAAAAGCTTTCGGATGAATAAATACATTATTATGGTTTGCCTTTGTTTGTTGTCGTCATAGAAAACTCTGTTCTGTACACAATCTCTGGCCTGGCGACGTAGCTGCAACTGGTAGTTCAGTATTTAAACGTATAATTACATTTTACACTTGAGTAGATTTTACATGCTACAAAAAAAAAAGTATGAGAGTAAATGTCGTCTTTGTAATGCAGTATCGACTCTTCGACAATTGCGGCATTTAACCGTCTGCCGCGCAGCTCTGTATTGATTGAACAAAGGGATGAAGAACAAGTCTGTTCTTTTATATAAAATAAATCTGCACAGACACCATTCTGCATGGCAGTGTCTCACAAACAGCAGCAGCTGACATCTGATTAGAGTATTTTCTGGTCCTGGTCTTCATAGAGAACTGATGTCTACAGCGACTTTTGCTGCAAACAAATTGCTAGTTGCTGAGTGTTCAAACCAGTATTCAGTCCTTTTATGCGAAAACCCCAACTGTTGACGGCTGGTGGGTGATGACCAGTAATGGATTGATTCACATAAGTGCACCATTTTGAGACTCAATTGCTCTGGAGATGTGAAATTGCGATTTAGATGTAATAATTGCTACAGTATACTGTGCCAGAATAACTGCTACTTCTCAGTCCAGATGGTTGACCACAGCTGAACTGGGTTGAGACTAAACTGGAGGGCTGTGTGCTGTGAATTACCAGTGAAATGGCATGAGTACAAACTCTGGTGAAAAGTCGGAAGATGTTCAAATGTGGATGGAGTGACTGGAACATGCATTAATTCATCATTCCGGAACACATAGAATTGCATCTGAACCCAAAACATTCTTCAGCGGTTCTGAGCATTAGCAGCTAGCGGTTCTGAGCATTAGCGGTTCCCAGTGTTAGCAGCTTTGTTAACAGTTAGCGGTTCTGAGCATTAGCGGTTCCCAGTGTTAGCAGCTTTGTTAACAGTTAGCGGTTCTGAGCATTAGCGGTTCCCAGTGTTAGCAGCTTTGTTAACAGTTAGCGGTTCTGAGCACCAGATTACAGACGTGTGGACGAAGACCTGCTCAGGGTTGTGGGCCTGTGGAGCCACAACCCTGAGCCCGTTTCTCTTGTGAAGAGAGAACACAGATTTACGAGACAGTTCATCAATCAGCATGGACGGAGGGAAGGTCCGACTCATAAGCCAAGACTGACAGTCCCAGAAGGCCGTACCCTGGCTCAGCTTGGCAGCAGAGGCTGGGGGATCCAAACGCTGTGTTAGCAGACAGGCCTGATCTGATGACGCACTGGATTGATGCAATACTCCACAACAGTATTATATCAAAATTCTCATAAACATTGAGTCATTTAGCAGACGCTCTTATCCAGAGCGACTTACAGTAAGTACAGGGACATTCTCCCCGAGGCAAGTAGGGTGAAGTGCCTCGCCCAAGGACACAACGTCATTTCGCACGGCCGGGAATTGAACCAGCAACCCTCTGATTAATAGCCCGACTCCCTAACCGCTCAGCCATCTGACCCCGACAGCATATGATCTTTTCCTCTCCCTTTCCTCTTTCTGCAGCTGATGTGAGAGCTCAGTGACAGGGCTATTGTTCAGCCTACCTAGCCCCTGTGATGGGAGAGCACGGTGGAGGAGATAATGGCTGTGTTGGCACTGGCAGCACTCAATCCATTGCCGTGACATTTTTCCCATTACAGGAAGTCTGTGTTCACAGCCAACTACTGCCACCTGCAGGATGGTCTTCACAACGCAGCTCCACAGTTTGTTAGCAAGGAAGCACACATTTTACATGTCATTCATGTTGGCAGACGCTGTTAATCCAGAGCGACATAAAAGTAGTGGATGTAGAAAGTCCAGAAGATCAGATCAGAAGTGCATATCTAACAGTGTTTTGGCGGTTTGAGGTTGGTGGTTAGAGTCAACAGGCTGTTTACACTTAATGAATGTCAGCTCATTAGCTCTGCAGATGTATTATACACTAACACAGACTTACAGCAAAGGTAAGATTGTAAAATAGGAACTTTTTCAGTATTAGAGTAAGTCAGTAATGAATACCAGCTTCTGCAGGGAGTCAACATAAAACAAACACGATTGAATGAAAAGGTAAATGTCGCCCTCTAGAGGCAGTACTAGTTTGTGCATACAGACGTAAAATGAACAAAGATTAAACATACAATAACACATACAAATTGTAACTAAGTACATAGAAATACCACATATAAATAGTAAATAGCAATAGTGCATGGACATACAAATAATAAATACCACATAACAATACTTCATATAAATAATACATTGAAATAACACATAGAAACTCCAAACGTGTATCATTCCTTATTAGCAGAATACAGAAAACGCTTTCACCCCTCCATCATGATCTCCTTGACATTTCTTGATTATGATCTGTGTTCTGTCAGTAGCTCTCAGGCCAGAGTGTTTCTAGCTGTGTAATCTCAGCTGTGGCGGCCTCAGCACACTGTTCTGAATCATCCCTGATGCTTTAACTAGCACTGGCACGGAGGTGGGCTGACTTCCTGCGTAGAGTAGATGTAGGACGGTTAGCCGGGCTGCGATCTGCCTCTAACGAGCCCTATTGTTCGCTGGAAAAGTCCATCCTGTACTTTCCAATCTGTCCCTTTTATCCTTTAGTTTTCACAGACATCTTTTTTTTCTTCTGAGTGTGTTTGTATGTGCTCTAATTCTGCATCTCCTACATTTGCGACTGTGAGAAGTCCTTGGCCCTCTGACCCCAATTACTCGTCGGAAAAAAACACAATACAGCGCGCACACAGCATTAGGCCTACATGAAATTGTGTTGGTCATTACGCACTATTTGAGCCAGCCCTTGCGGCACTATTTACGGTAATTGTGCATAATGACGTTGCGTTTAGCCTACAGATTGACCGGTCATTCTGCACAACACTGTAACATATAGGCTAGGGCTACAAAACAGTGGCTGTGGCGGCTACATTAAAATCAGTTGGCATGGCATTGGCAGCCTAAAAGTTTTCAAGTAACATAGCCTACCTTTGATTAGCTTTGTTTTTCTGCACAAAATTAAGTTCTGGTGTAGGTCTTCCTTGGCGATTAACTCCAAATTCTCATTCAAAGTTAACCTTGAAAACGGTGCATATAACAAATGTGAAACAATGTCCTCTTCACTAGCGGGAACGTTACATGCGGCTTTCATTGGGAAGTAAACGAACAAGCTAACGTTGTTAGCTAGTTTATTAGCTTGATCGCGTTCCCCACAGCGGGCGGAATTTGTCATAAAGTTAGCAATAACAAAGCCCACCCATTTAGAGGGAAGATATGATTGGTCAATTTGACTGTCAATCGAAATTAGTCTTTCATTGAATTACTATTAATCGTCCCACTGTAAATTTATAGCTGGACCACCGATCACAGAGCTGCATAGCATTTTCCTCCCAACAACGGAGGCAACAAATTCTGATAAGGGATTCAAAGGGGATTTTTTCATTTAACTCTTCACATTCCAACACAAACTGAATAGGCAGGATTGAAGGGTTTGTTTCAGAAACATTGTCTTTAGATTGTCAAATTATGAATTGATAAAATAAAATTAGAACAGATTACTTTTAAAATATATATTTTTAGAATATATTAGGCCCCTACTGAGGGCCTAGAGGTCCCTGACAGTTCCCCACTGCTGATACCGGTGTTCTGTAAACTCGCACTGGTTGGCAAGGATGAGATGAGAGCCCGCGAAAAGCGAGGACGAGAGAGCGCGAAGAGAGAGGCGCGAGTGTCTAGTCAAATATTCCTATAAAAGAGTGATTTCGTCCCCCCCAATGTTGACTCCATGGCTACGGCCTTGTATAAAATGATGTGTGAAAAGGCTCTGAGCTGTTGCACCTGACTCTTATTCAATATATTCTTCTGAGTAGATATTTTTCAAAGTTTATTCTAAAATGACAATGTGATGGAAGTGTTTCATAACATGTAAATAGTCTAATAACAAAAACAGTTACCATCATTAATTAATATTTTTCTCTCAATCACGTTTAGTCACATGACAGGACATCCTTCTTCTACTTCCTTTTAGCGTTCCCCTTCCTGGCTCCTACTAAACTGCCACCTTCTGGCCAAACCAATGTACTACACCATGATATGGAACACAACCACAGCCAGCAACATTACTGACCGTGACACTTACAATAATGACAGGAAAACTGTTGTTATGGTTACTTATTTCAGACACTTTGTACAGGCTCATACTATGTAGCCAGCGCAATAGTTTAGAACGGTGAACCGACAGTTTTGCTGGAACTACTTAGTAGATGTACATTATCACCCGATAACGAAAACCCCTGCAGCCAATCATAATCGACTTTTCACCCAGACTATGGTATAAACATTATATTAAACAATGAAGAATGCAGAATTAGAACCTTCAGTGTTCCTTTTAAGACACAACAAAGGAACACTGAATCCTGACAGAGAAACAGGAACTGACTGACTAACTTGACTTCCCATCGTCTGTTTACGTTCACCCGTTCATCTTTCCAGACAGCAGCAGAGGCAGGCAGACACTGGTGGGGGGCATAGGGGAAGGGGGGGGGGGGGCTCTGGAGGTACGTCTGAACAGAACAGGGCCTCCTTGCTTCCTTCCTGCTGTCATCTGAGGCGAGCAGCTCTAATAGGCTGGCACTAACACTCAGTGTTCCTCCATGCAGGGGTGGGGTTGGGGGTGGAGGGGGTGGCAGGGGTTGCTGGGGGTTGAGGGGCTAGGAGGGGGGGCTAGGAGGCCTGTCAGCTGGCTCCAGCAGCCCCCAGGGGTACTCCTTGATTAATTGAGCTGGCAGATTTATGGCAGGCTGGCAGCCAGTGAAAGGAGGGAGAGGTGGGGGAGGGGGGGGGGGGTGAGGAGGGCTCTCCATAATTACGGTGCCTCCAAACTGCATGGGGTAGCCTGCATGTCAGGCGTGGCAGGGGCCGATCATTCTCTCCGGGGTGAGTCTGGGGTCTCCCGGCCAGTCACAACTGACTACCAGCCCCAGGGTTGATGTATGGCTAGTGGGCGGCCTTGGTCATACCTCCAGGACCCTCTCCTTGACTCCACATTCTTGTCCCCCCAGTCTGGCGGTCTGCAGGGCCGTCTGGCTCCAGGATGTTGTTGTGTGCTCGGTACTTCATGTGTGTCCTCTGGAGACCGTGTCCTCTGGAGAGCCACTCATGGTCCCCCGGTTTTAATGGACCGTCTCCAGGGGCCATGGGGCCCATGCTCTCACACACACGCACATGCATGCACGTGCACGTGCTTACACACATGCACGTGCTTACACACATGCACGTGCTTACACACATGCACGCACACACACACACTTGCACATGCGTACACATACACAGACACTGCTATATGTGTGTGTGTATGTATATATATACTGTATGTGTGTCTGTGTGTATATAAATATATATGTATACATAAATATAGAGACAGTAAACACACGTATATTTACGCGGTATGTATATGTATACTGTCTACACACGGACACATATATACACACACACACACAAACACACACACACACACACAGAGATGCATCTATATATTTCCACATTTCTCACAACTTTGATTTACGGAGGACATTAATTGCTGTGTTTGAAAACGAGGACATGGTCTAACAAGCTGAAAGCTGTGAGGAGTTAAAGAGTGAAGGCCTTCACATGGCCCTCTGGAGCGTCTCAGAAAGGAGAAAACAGCCCCTGGAGAAATTCCTCGCATTTTTGTGAGTGATTTACTAATGAGGATGCAGAACTGAGAGGAGTACCACACAACGAGAACTCTGAATTTCTTCTCTTGATGACAGTCAAATGTTTGGGTAGAACCAACACATCATCATCCAGTTACAGTAACACAATGTAACATTGCCATTGATTCTGGCAAGTTCCACCACTCTGGAGAACACGTATTTCAAAGAGTTGCATATGTTACGATCTTAGGAACATTGTAGATGTTTAGTGTAGATGTTTTTTGTTTATGTAATTTATTTTCCATGTTCTTTGATTTGTAAAAAAAAAGAAGAAAGAAAAGAAAGTAAGGGAGAATTGTGATTGGCCTAGACTGTGACCTCAAACACAGGGTGAAACCCCCCACACACACACACACAAATAAACATGATTTGGGATTAGAATATTAGTTCAGATTCAAATAAACATGATTTGGGATTAGAATATTAGTTTGGATTCAGGATCAGTTCTCCAGCAACTTCACCATTTTGTTTCCCCAACTTCAAAGCAGCGCAGGGTCTCTGACGGCCAGCAGGGGGCGCTGCAGGGGCAGGAATCTGTGGACGCAGCAGCCGTGTGCATCTGCAGTCACATGGGAGCCCGGCGCTTCCTTCCTCTCACCCTGGGAAGGATCCAAGTCTGATGTTTAATGGAAAATCTATCCACTTATATCTACTAGACCACTGGGAAGCCTTGGGCTCAGAGAAGGAGAATGAGAGTTGCATGGTGTCCTTTCCTTTGTTGAAAACGGATCCATAGCTCTCTTTCAAACTTTTATTCAAGCAATATGACATGTAAACAGACTACTTCAACCAGCCTTTGAATCCGTTGTATTATACAAACATTTCAGACAGGATTTGCAGGTTTGTCTTCGGGGGAAACAGGAAATGACTGGAGAGATAAACAGGTGATGAATAAAGCATTGTGCCTAGCTGCATTGTTCCCTTTCAACTTCCACATCAAAGAGTGGTTCCAGAACAGGAGACTTGTTTCGATGTTCTAGAACAGGAAATGGATCTTATGGTTCTAGAACTGGAGATGGATATTCTGGTTCTGGAACTGGAGATGGATTTTCCTTACTTCAGCTGTGTTATCTTTGGTGATGGATATCAAACACACACAGAGCATGAATGAAACACAAGCAGCCAAAAGCTCCTTCAAGAACCAACAACATCCTGCAGGACAATACACAACTGACTCTGTTGGTCTCCATGCCAACAGGCAGGGGGTTGGGGGACTTGCTGTGTTATCAAAATATACACTTTCTGAAAATAGATTCTTCCTTCTGCATATAGTACACACACACACACACACACTAGTACAAATACATACACATTCTCACACATTTAAAGTTGTGCATGCTCTCAATCATGCACACAATTTGTGCATAGTCCCATTCTGCACAGTTGCTTACTAATAATACCCCCACAGGCCCTCTAGAGAACATGTAAGTATGCATAAGCTCACACCCTCGCGCAAATATAGACATAGTGAACACATTCACCGACACACGCATATTGTACTTCAAGGTCAGATAACAACATGCAAACCTTCTGTCCTCCATGACACAGGATAGAATAGAATCAAACGTTCTTATCCAACCAGGATAGAAACAGGTTTTCTTGGGGGCCTTGCTCATGTTGTCCTACTCATTGCTGATGTACGTTGGTTAAGACAACATGCTGTTTGACAAAAACTCCAAGCTTGTAAGGGTTAGGGTTAGTACCTGGAGGCTTTAGGGTTAGGGTTAGTACCTGGAGGCTTTTAAGCTGCTGGAGACACATCATATCGAACAGAGACCGTTTCTAAGTCCCATAGAATCATCCCTGGAAATCCACACCCTGTCTTTCAGAAACACACACAGAGCCGGATGGAACGTGTTTGTTTGTGAGTCGTTATCGCTTCACGATTGTGTGTTTTAGCAGACATGGAAGGGGAACCGACAGGGTTATTGTTTCTGGAACAGTCTGTTTGAAAGACGGAGGCCTTATCTCAGGTTTTCCTGAAGACAGGAAATGACTCGCAGAGGAGTGGGGGAAAAAGACAAGCATAATCTAATGAACATTCCACACTTGCAGATATTTGTGCTTTTTAGGAGAGGATGGAGAAAGGTTGGACAGGCTTTTATTAACACTTGAATTGCTGCCATCCCTGTGTTCATACATTTTATTATTCCAAAATTACTTTTGAAGGAAAGTGTCATTGATATTGAGCAAAGGTTCCATTTATAAAGATTGATGCCTGATTAATTCAGGCATTAATCACAAATTACGAAATTATCCTTATTTATTGATATCACATACAGCTGTCCTCCCCCCCACAGCCCTCCTTCTCCCCACACAGCCCCCCCCCTCCCCCCCTCCCCCCCCCCTCCCATCCCCCCTCCCCCTCCTCTGAATCAGCAGGCCCAGCCTAACAGAGTGGTTTTTGTGCCACCTGAAAAACCACCCTTTGACCGTCTTTGATTGATAGTGACAGCTCTAATCCACTCAGATCCCTGTCGTGCCTTCCTCGGACGGCCCGCCTCCCCACACTCTCTCAGCCCCTGATTGGGCCTTCCTCTCGGTGCTGCTCGGACGGCCCGCCTCCCCACACTCTCTCAGCCCCTGATTGGGCCTTCCTCTCGGTGCTGCTCGGACGGCCCGCCTCCCCACACTCTCTCAGCACCTGATTGGGCGCGTCCATTCGCACGGCAGACAGGAAATGGAAACGTCTGCAAACAGGAAGGCATGCAGGAATCGTCTCTCTGAGGGGGAGATGAGGAAATTCCTTTGGAGTTTTTTTGTTGTATTTTGTATTCACAGCCTATGATTATGTTACATGGCTGTGATCACAAAGAGAGGGTGTGTGTGTGTGTGTGTGTAGTGTGTGTGTGTAGTGTGTGTGTGTAGTGTGTGTGTGTAGTGTGTGTGTGTGTGTGTGTATGTGTGTGTGTGTAGTGTGTGTAGTGTAGTGTGTGTGTGTAGTGTGTGTGTGTAGTGTGTGTAGTGTGTGTGTGTAGTGTGTGTGTGTGTGTAGTGTGTGTGTGTAGTGTGTGTGTGTAGTGTGTGCTTGTGTTTGTGTTTGTGTTTGTATGAACAGTTCATGGTGTGGTATGATGTGGCGTGATAATGAAATGTAAAAAGATTAACGATGTCTTGAAGCCTTCCAGCTCAACTATAACCTTACACAATAATAACACCTCCTTCTTCCTCTACTGTAAACTTTCTAATCAATCACAAAAAGCAGTTTTATTCTGTTGGAAACCATCAAGAAAACTCACAACCAAACAGATGGTTTATTCCAGAAGCTATAACCATAAATGAACGACACTGCTATTAAAAAAAACATCTTCTTTGCCCTAACCGCAATATTCATTCAACCACAATAGCAATTACAACAATTTGTTAGAAGACTAAAGGCAGGTATGTGGGAATTTCCTACTTCCTCCTTGTGTGAGATAGAGACACCATGACTCAGGAATTCAAGGTTACAACTACACAGTCCCCTCATTACATTTTACATTTACTTTGTATTCATTTAGCAAATGCTTTTATCCAAAGCGACGTACAATTTGTGCAGGAAGTACAGCAGAAACTCCATGATCACAAGTGCATGGTTCCAACAGTGTTTTTCGGTGGTCAGAGTCTAGGAACAGTCTGTATTTACCAGGCACAGTGCAAAGTCACCACATCTCAGCTAGCAGGCACAGAGCAACAATAATACTACATCTACTGGAGTGCAATAATAACATCTCAACCACAATATTACATGGTACAATGCAGCAGCATCCAAGCAGGGTCATATCTGAAGAGCAACATCAAACCGTTTTGTGGGTGCAGTCATTAGGAACCGGAAGTGCAATGTTGACTTTGCTAACTAGTGTCCCTTTCCTAGGTGTGGTAAATGGACGACGTTCAAGTCACGTTTCCACAGAGTATGCTTCATGTAAAAACAAAAAGCTTGTGACAATTATGGACAATTCTTTTACTGTTGAATCAGATGGGGAGAGGTTGAGTGTGTGTGTGTGTGTGTGTGTGTGTGAGGCTCTGGACTGTGCCTACCCCCACCAACTGCCTGCTAGATGGATGTTATATGAGCTGTCTTCAGCAAAGATATTAAACTGACGACATTTTGAAAATAAATTGTATTGGCAATAATCCGATAGCGTATCTGGCATTGAATTACACAACATCTGGATAACTGTAAGACCATGTCTATGATTACAGGCTGCTTCAACATGTGGCTCTCTGCTTGCGTTTTAAACACGATGCTCGGAAAAGTCTCTTTACTCTCTTTCACAATAATGACTGGTGTTTGAGTTCCTGTAGTTTTGACCCTTAACTACTAATAGTTTAATACATAACCTTAACCACTAGGAGTTTCATACATAACCTTAACCACTAGGAGTTTCATACATAACCTTAACCACTAGGAGTTTAATACATAACCTTAACCACTAGGAGTTTAATACATAACCTTAACCACTAGGAGTTTAATACATAACCTTAACCACTAGGAGTTTAATAGGAGTTGAAGGAGCAACCTTAACATGATACAGACTTCTTATCCAGACCCAGAATAGAGGCTGAATGGGAGAGAGGCTAGCCATCTAGATCCAGGGTAGGGACTGGCTGGGAGAGAGGCTGGGGAGATAGAGGCTAGCTGGATAGACGCTGGTTGGATAGAGGCTGGCTGGATAGAGGCTGGTTGGATAGAGGCTGGCTGGATAGAGGCTGGTTGGATAGAGGCTGGTTTGATAGAGGCTGGTTGGATAGAGGCTGGTTTGATAGAGGCTGGTTGGATAGAGGCTGGTTGGATAGAGGCTGGTTTGATAGAGGCTGGTTGGATAGAGGCTGGTTGGATAGAGGCTGGCTGGATAGAGGCTGGTTTGATAGAGGCTGGCTGGAGAGAGGCTGGTTGGATAGAGGCTGGCTGGATAGAGGCTGGCTGGAGAGAGGCTGCTAGGAGACCAGGGTGGGGTTCAAAGTGGGCGCTGAAGCAGAACCTTAAACAAGGGCTTAGAGAGGGGGGGACAGGGGGGGGGGGATGGGGGGGGACAGGGTGGTGGGGGGTCTGTAGGACGGCTGTCATGGTCATTATCCTTTTTGAATTCATACCCCCCCACCCCCCCCACCCCCAAACACACAAAACACACACACACAGCCACACACACAACTTAGCTTTTTGAAGTTGGGTTCCGAAATATCCTCCGCACACACTTCACGCCACCTTCTGAAGAGACCCGCTGTGGAGGAGGAGGAACAGCAGGGGGCCAGGGAGGGGAAATCCCAGCACTCTTTCATTTAAGAAATCCTAAATCCCTTTTCTCCCTCTCCTGCACAGAGAGACACTTCATGGAAAGCAGACAATGACTCAGTGGAAGAAGTCACCCCCGACGCCGCTTTTGATCGCAGAAACTCTTTTGTGTCTCCGTGCCTGCACACCTTCTCCTCTCCTCGTGTGAATGCTTTAAGTCAGGAACAATGAGCGTCGGGGGACAAGCTCTTTACCATCTCCAGCCACGCTACATATTAGCTATTCCTAAAAGTCCACTCTGAAGTCCTATGTACTTCTATGCACAAATTACTTCATAGAAAGTACTTTATTACAAAATACTTTACCCCCCCCCCACCTCCCCTCCCCCCCCCACCTCCCCTCCCCCCCCCCCCCCACCTCCCCTCCCCCCCCCCCCCCCCCCCCCGTTCGTAGTTTTGGATCTTACCGTGAGCTAAATGACTACAATATTCATTTAGAATACTCTTTTGTACCACATTCGGAGAGTATTGATAAGCAAGAATCCTTTAACATCCAACGCACTAGTCTACACTGGTGACGGCCCCCCCTCCCCCCCACCCCACCCCTCGACCCAGCCACCCCACCCCCAGACCCAGCCACCCCACCACACCACCACCACCCCCCCAGCTGTTTACTATAAGATAGGCCTGGAGATAAACCTGGGTCTCAGACAGAACAGTACACCAGCCTTACCTGCAGAGGAGACAATGCACCAGCCTTACCTGGATATGAGGGTGGAGGCAGGTGTCCGTGAGAGAGATGGGAGGCAGGATTCTTTGCACGCACAGGAAACAGAGTTACAAATCAGCACATTGTCCCACAGCTGTGCACTGTGGGAGCTCCGACCTCCAGCCAGCCTCTGTGTGTGTGTGTGTGTTTGTGTGTGTGTGTGGGGGGGGGGTGTCTGTGTGTGGTGTGTCTGTGTGTATGTGTGTGGAGGTGTGTGTGTGCACGTGTGTGTGTAGCTATGCATGTGTACGCATGCGTGTTTCTGTGTATGTCTGAGTGTGCATGTGTGTGAGTGTACTGTACGTGTGTGTACGGGTGTGCATGCGCGCTGTGTGTGTGTTTATGCGTGTGCATGTGTGTGTATGTATGCGTGTGCATGTGTGTGTGGAATGTAGTCATCCAGAGAAGCTTCTGGACCACTTTAACCACTTCCTCTTTTATCTGAGCCACTCAGGAGTGTGGAGATAAGCGGCAGGGCAGCTTTGATGGCTCACTCCAGGCTCTGAACACCAGGGGAAACCCACATGTTGTGCCCTCAAGCTCACTGTCTGGGAAGGCATCTCACTCACTTGTGATCTGAGACCGTCGGCTTGATCAAATCCATCATTAAGTGCTTTTTGTTCATGCTGCAAAGTCTCAAGACTTCACACTGTGGTTTTGAGGACGGATGTTGTTCCGTTTGGTAGGAATTCAAACCGCTAGCTGTGTACTACCAATATTACAAACCCACTGAGAGAGACTGAATGGGAAATTGCATGGAAATGTGCTTCTGTGTTTACATACAACATGGTGACTAACTGAATCTCCACACTAGACTATTTCTTGTTTTGATTTCATCACTGTCTGCCTTGCATAATTCTCAGAAGGTCACACATTTGCACACATGCCATAACGTGTCCAGGCGTGTTTTGTACTGTCAGAGTGCTATTGAGTTTGTGTCCAGAATACTAACTGATGAATAACGAACATGCCTGAAAAAGATTCTAACAGTATAACTAAACTGGCACATTCAGTTTCACTTTAGTAACAACACAGTAGAAATAGGTCAAATGTCAGACTTGTTATTATATGTTCGACACCCATTCGCACGCATTAGCCTACCTTTAAAGAGTATCCATGTATTTACATTTTATCCATTTACCGGATGGTTTTATTCAAACCAACATACAAATAGTAAATTATTATTATTATGATATATAATTATAATATTTAAGATGTTAGACGAGGGTATGTCTTCCAGTCGACCCTGTCACCCCCAGACGCCTCCGCCCTGACGCTCCAACCCACATTTACACCCCCAACACCTAAGTCCTCACACCGGTCGTTTCAGAGCATAATGTTTATTTTCACATCCTGCTTTAATATGGAGTAAATGTTGTCAAGAGCAGCTGGGAGGTGGGTCGAAACAGCTGGGACCTTCCGGAATGTGCCGTTTATTTCCAGATCGGCAGTTCTCTTTCGGCCCTAATCAAACTTGGGTTTCTGCTGGTTGGGTTTGTCTCTCTGGTTCCGTCTTGGTGCGTACCTGCAGCCTTACACAACCTTGCGCTGTTGGTTTAGGGACAATAGCCGCTCGCTCTTCCAACAGAGCACCTTTCCCGATAAACACTATGTGTTGCAAAGCCTCACGTCGCATTGAAAGGAAGTTTTTTTTTAAACAATTTGTCTTGTCTGTCAGTCTGTCTGTCTCTGTGTGTATCTAAATGTCTGTATATATTCATGGAGAGACTCTATGCCTATGTGAGTCTGAGATGGGAGGTTGTTGTTGTGTTTGATTATGCAGTGTCACCGAGGTCGTTCCAGTTGCAGGCTGAGCGTGTGAATGTAAGTGTGTGCTAGTGACAGGGGAATAAAGCCTGTTCTGTTTGCCTCGCTGAGCTGTCAACAGGAAGCAGTTAGTTGTTTATCTGCTCCTCTCACTCTTTTGTCAGCGAGCCAGCTTGAAAGCCCTCAGCAGCAGCGTAAAGTTCAGCTCTTGTTTGGGTGTTTTCAGACTGCTGTCGGGACTGAAGTGCTTATTGTGACACAGACGCAGTCAAGACCTGCGTCAGTTAGATACTGAGTCTCTCGCATTTATATTCATTTTTTGTCAGTGTTATTCATATGCGTGGCTGTGGCGTGTGTCTCTGCATGCAGGTGTGTGTGGTGTTTGCATGTGTGCCTGTGTGTGTGTTTGTACACATGGTGTGTTTGTGTATGTGTGTGCCTGTGTGTGTGTGTTTGTACACATGGTGTATGTGTGTATGTGTGTGCCTGTGTGTGTGTGTTTGTACACATGGTGTGTGTGTGTATGTGTGTGCACGTCAGTGTCAAACTGCTTGTGTTTCTCAGCCCTCCGCTTCCTGTCCTTCAGTAAACGTGTCAGAGCGCTCCAGGTACCAGCTGTCATCGCCAACGTCTACCTTGACAGCGCCTTAGACTCAACTTCCGGACTACAGTTCCCAGGGAGCTTTGCACCAGGACGGGAGAAGTCAGAGGTGTAAACGGTGATTCTCCTTCACTTCCCTCCCTTGTTCCGGAATCTTAAGCCGTGCTGAATGGAGTCCAGAGCCCAGCGTGTTGGGCCCTGCCACCAGGAAAGAGCCCGGTTTTTTGATTTCTTGGCTGGCGGTTGTTTGGAGTGGTGTTGATAGCGCTTCACATGTCACATTGTGGCTTCAGAGCAAACGACGCAGCTTACATGTACACCCTGAAGTCTCTACAGACAGACACAGGGGGAAGTTAAGGAGTGTTACTTGTCAGCTTAGTGCATGCCCTTGGCCTTTTATGAACTTGTCACATTAATGAAATATTAACGCATGTTAGGATTGCTCAATTTCCAGTTCAACTTTTCAACTCTGTCAGGCTCCAATCATGATGTCAGAGTTAAATAGAGCATTGAAGTCACTCAGAGGCTGTAGAGGGTTTAAAAACACAAACACAGATTCACCAAACTAATATTGTTCTTAATGTTTCCGTTGGGTTGTGAAAGTGAAGGACTTCTTGCACCTCTTCTCGAAGGAACAGCTCAACATTTACTCTGTTATCTAACTGTTATCTAACACTACAACACTAAGACAAATTAAGACCCAGTATTGACTGTGATGACTGCTTAAAAGATCACTCATAATCTCAAGCCTGTCATAGTATTCATTCTTAATATCACTACTTGTTTGTCTGCAATATGTATCCCTATTGAGTGAACACTGTGAAGAAAGGAGTTGTATTTAAAGTGTCGAGTTTCAAGCTACTGTCTCCCATTTACATGTCGGTTCATGCTGCTACTAGATCAGTCCTCTGAATAAAGCCAGCCAATCAGAGTTGTTCCTGAGACTGAAGCCAGCCTATCACGGTTGTCTATTATAAAGACAGCCAATAAGAGTTGTTCCTCTGATATCACACAGGTGGTCTGAGATGTGCCCCCACATGGCATTTCTTCTCACCAGGAGCCTTGTCAATCACAGCGGACACCATCATCAGGAGATGAGATGAGAGGACAGGGGGGAGGGGAGGGGAGGGAGGGAGGGAGGGAGGGGAGAGGGGGAGCGCTGAGGCACACTGGGGAAGGTAGCTTCTCTCCTCCCACCGCCCTCCCTCCCTCCCCAAACCCACCTCCCCACCTCCCCACCCCCCTCCTCTCCCCCCTCCCAACTCACTCCTCATTACCAGAGCAGAGAACCAGCATAGCGGTTATAACCCCCACCCTCCCCCATCTCCCATCCTCCCTCCCTCCCCACCCTCCCCCCATCCCCCTCCCTCCCTCCCTCCCCCACCCCCTCCCTCCCTCCCCATCCCCATCCCCATCCCCCCCCCCCTCCCCCCTCCCCTGACCATTACGCAAAGGCTGGAAACACGACTCACCCAGTGTATCATGAACACGTCCTGGCTGCGCGGAGACAAAACACAGCGCAGCTTTCACACATTAAGAGCTCCGTCCTCGGGCCTCTGGCGTCTGAGAGCCCAGTTGGGGGCTGCAATCCCAGAAGGCCCGGCTGCAGCTGCTCTGGCTCCGCCCTGGAGACGGAGATGGGCTCGGTAACCATATCCTCTTCAGACACGAGGAGAAACCTTCTCCCTCAGGCTCAGAGCTCACACAGAAGACGATGGGAAACTACAGCGATGGTCTCCCGACGGCTTCCAACTAGGATGCTCTGCTTTCATTTATCTTGGTGGACGGATTTCAAGCTGAGACTTGAGATGTACAAATTCGATACGTGTTTTCATGTGCCAACAAATACTTTTGAACGTGGGATGACATCTTATATGCAGCTCATGTGGCACCTGCGTCGCAGCTAATCGACAGAGCGTTCTGTTTCTGAGGCCCTGGAGGATCCTGTCCCTGAAATCACCACAGATCCAGAAGACAGTAGTGTGAGGGACTGCCCCCCTCTGCTCCCCTGAGCCCCCTCACACACACACACAACCACATGCACACAAGCCACACATGCACACACACGACACACACAACATCACACACACAGCACACACACACACAACCACATGCACACACAGCCACACACACACATTCACACACACACACAACCACACGCACACACAGCCACACACACACACACACAACCACATCCACACACACACACATACGCACACACACACATTTACACATACACACACAGACTCATAAAAACACAGTCACACACACACTCATCAGCTAATGCTGAACATCTGGAGGGATTAGCTGTGTCAGACCAATCAGAGACGAGCTGACAGATCCAGTGAGATGCCATTCTGCAGCTGCGCCCAGTGTTCACGTCCCACTGGACTCCCTCAGACACACACACACACATACACACACACACACACACAGACACACACACATACACACACACATACACACACACACATACACAGCCCAGCAAGATCACTGGAGAGGAAACTGAGAGGAAGAGGAGTGGGAAGAGGGGGGGGAGACAGGTGGGTTTGAGAGAAATAGAAAGAGAGAAATTAGACAAAGCGGGAGATAGAGAGAGTGGGATACAGCAAGAGAGTGCATGAGAGAGATGGAGAAAGAAAGAGAAACAGAGAGAGAGAGAGAGAGAGAGAGAGAGAGGAGAGAGAGAGAGAGAGAGAGAGAGAGAGAGAGAGAGAGAGAGAGAGAGAGAGAGGGAGAAAGAGAGATAGATAGAGAAAGAAAGGAATCTTTCCCAGTATCTTCACTGCTGGTTAGTGAAGCATCTCCAGAGCTCTCTCCCTCCAGCGCTGTTGTGTCCCAGCGTTGAGGCAGCACTGGGACTGGTCTGTGTCCTCAGACCAGGCTGGGCCAGAGACTGACTCACAACAGCTGCTCCGCAGACAGGAGAGCAACCTCTGCTCCAGGCAGGATATTTGAAAAACATTGTTTTGGCCTGCTCAGGTCGCGACCTTGAATACATGTATTTCCTGATGTGTAGATTAGGATGCTAAGAAGCACAGGTTCTGAGGCTGGAGTTTTCCATCCCAGCTGTTGGCTGCTGGCTGTGTGTGTGAAGGAAGCATTGACTACCATGTAACCAGAGATGGCAAAAGTACACACATCCATCCAGTAAAAGTACAGATACTCATGTTTATAAAGACTCTGGTAAAGTGCTGACTACACTTTTTCAAGTAAAGAAGTGAGGGCTCTGACATACACATCAGTAAACAGTAACGAGACCCTAACCCTACTACTACCTGTTGGACCTCACATATTAATACATTAATACAAAATATGTTTTTAACCTTTCAAAACTTTTGAAAGGTTTTGAACTTTTTTTCAAAACCTTTTCAAACTTTTTTTTCCAAAACCTTTTCAAACCTTTTTTTTCAAAACCTTTTCAAACCTTTTTTTCAAAAGCTTCTCTTCAAACCTTTTTTTCAAAACCTTCTCTTCAAACCTTTTTTTCAAAACCTTCTCTTCAAACCTTTTTTTTCAAAAGCTTCTCTTCAAACCTTTTTTTTCAAAAGCTTTTTTTTCGTTTTTTTTCAAAAGTTGGAAAAATAAAAAGTTTGGGAAAAAATAAAAAATTGTTTTGAAAAATAAGAAAAAAAGTTTTGGAAAAACAAAAAAAGGTTTGAAAATACAAAGAAATGTTTTGATAAAAACGTTTTGGAAAAAAGGTTGAATTTATGTTGAATCTTATTTTTTAAAACTTGTAAAAAAAATTTAAAATATTTGTTCAATCTTGTGTAATTACATTTATTCACAAACTGTTCAAAGTGCAGGGTGGTGCGTTGGTTCCATTGTTCCATCGCTGGCGACACACACACATACACACACATACACACACTCACACACACACTCACACACACACACCTACACACGAACACACACACATGTAAACACACACATACACACACATACACACACGAACACACACACGAACACACACACACCTACACACGAACACACACACATGTAAACACACACATACACACACATACACACACTCACACACACACTCACACACACACACTCACACACGAACACACACACATGTAAACACACACATACACACACACTTGCTGTGGCACAGACACCTGTAGGTTGGTTGTAATAAAGTGTAGTTATCGTCAGACGAGAGCTGATTTCCTGCTGGGATCATCTGGCTGCTATTGAGCATAATTAGCTGAAGAAATGATCCAGAGTGTGGAATGTGCTTGCTTGAGAGAGCAGGGGAAAACCACCAGAGGATGGCTCTCAGTTTCTGATTAATGACACAGAACGTGCCCTACCTCCTCCCAACCTGCCCCACCCCCAACCTGCCCCTTACCTACCTCCCACAAGCTGCCCCACCCCACCCCCAACCTACCCTTACCTGCCCCCTAAAACCTGCCACCCACCCTCTTCTCTTGCTCCTTGCTCTCTACTTTTCCAGTGTATCAAATGTTTCACGTAAACATTTACTCAACACTTCACAAAAATTCATAAAGTTCTTCATTTTCCATCCCTGAAAACTTGCCAGTGTGAGAAGGTTTCGTGCGAGCTGGCTGGCTGGCCTGCTGAATGGTCCAGCTGTGTGGGCAGGGGTGGCAGGGCTGGTATGGCAGCTTTAACCGCCAGGCTCAGAGACGTGAGAGTGGGATGCAGCAGGCGGGGGGGGGGGGGGGGGGGGGGGGGGTGGGGGGGGGGGGGTCTGGGGGGCAGGGTGGCACATGGAGAACAGCACAGTCACATCTCTCCCTGGCCAAGCCTCTCTCCCCCCTCTCTACCCCTCACAGATTTGTCCATGACCCTCCTCCCTTCACTCTACCCTACCATCCACCATCCTCTCCTCTCCCCCTCCACCCCCCTCCCTCCTTCTGCCCTCCACTCCCACTTCCTGATGATGACAAGTCGGTTCCTCTGCTTACATTCCTTCCAACCCCCCCTCCACTCTCCCCCCTCTCCCACCTCCAATGTCCTCCACATCTCTTCCTCTACCCTGCCTCCCCCCTGCTCCCCCACACCACCACTCCTCCTCTTTCCGCCCACCTCCCTTCCTCCTCCTCCTCCTCCCCCTCCTCCCTTCCTCCTCCTCCTCCTCCTCCCCCTCCATCCCAGCATGCCTCCCATTCCCTCCTCTAGTCTTGTTTCTAACAACTCCTCATTTCTGATGCTTCATCTCAGCTGGAGGTGAGAAAACACACACACACAAGCACACACATACACACACATATACACACGCAAGCACACACACACACCAGCACACACACACACACAGACCCAAGCACACACATACGCACAAACATTGTGAAAGTAAAAACAAAATCCATAAAAATCTATCTAAACTATCTATATGAGATATGTGTAAGGGCCATACTATCTATATGGGACTGGTTCAGTGTGTGTAGGAACCTGCAGCTATATATAAAAAGTGTGCAGTGTGTGTAGGAACCTGCAGCTATATATAACGTGTGCAGTGTGTGTAGGAACCTGCAGCTATATATAACGTGTGCAGTGTGTGTGGGATGCCGCCAGCGTTCCCAGCTGGGGGGAGAGGAACACAGGCTCAGTCTCGTCAGGACATGTGGTCCCTAATGCAAGCAGAACTCTTCATGGGGCCTTCAACCTGCAGACGTTACAGCGACGTCGCTCATGCTCTGGAAACAAATTGCGTTGGATGTATATACGGCCCATAAAGTGGGCGGCCAGCCTTCAGCGCACGTGTGGTAAAGCATGGGAGCGTGTCCGTGTCTGGCTGCCCCATGCCATGTCTTTAAACTGACAGGCATGTACATGAACTAGAGAGAGGGCAGGAGGGAGAGAGAGTGATACAGACAGACAGATATGTAGATACAGAGATAGAGGACTTAGTGCTCTGAATGACAGGGGCATTTAGTCATTTAGCAGACGCTCTTATCCAGAGCGACTTACAGTAAGTACAGGGACATTCCCCCGAGGCAAGTAGGGTGAAGTGCCTTGCCCAAGGACACAAGGTCATTTTGCACAGCCAGGAATCGAACTGGCAACCTTCAGATTACTAGCCCGATTCTCTAACCGCTCAGCCACCTGACTCCCCCAGGGTGGAGTGAGAGGCCGAGGAGGCAGCGTGCCGGGGGGGCTGAAGCACGGCTTCCAGTCGCAGTCCTGCTGCCACAGGGTCAGAGTCGCTTCCGGAATGTCACCCCCTGCGAGAGAGGCAACCTTCGTCCCAGAGAAGGAGGCTCTGATCTACACAGCCCCATGCAAGTACGGGAGGGGCGGGTGGGGTGGGTTGGGGGTGGCGGGTCTCGGTGGGGGGCGGGGGAGGGGGGCACAGACAAAGCCTTTCAGCCTCTCTCCCAGGGAGGCTGAACCCTGGAATGTTGCAGGTGTTCCTGTGTTTGGGCAGTCCGGACATGCGGTCGAGCATGATGAAGTGGTCTTTTTAACACAAATTGAGATTTTTGGCAAAGCTACAGCAAACAATATACTGAACTGAAACATTCCTTTACAACCCGGGAGCTTCCTTTTACATGTGAATGGAGAGTTTGGTCGCGGAGGGAATGTTTCACATTTTACCTTTACGTGTTTTAAGAACGCTGTGATCTACGGAAAATTAGTAAGAACAACTCAAAGTTGGATTTGAAGTTGCTTCTGTCAACAGCTTGTGATAGAAGCACGAGTCCTCCCCTCTTGAACCGCAGTCCCACAGGGGGGACGATCTCTCCCTGGCTAGTTGAGCGATTACATGAAAGCTTTGATGTGAATTGACTTCAAAGTGTCATTCAACATTCGACCTGTGGATTTCCCCTCTCGACTGTAATCAGTATGAACATCACAGGAACTCCCTCTCAGAGAGATCCTTCCCAGAACACAGGATCTTCTCCTCTGAAATTATCACCGCCAGCACACTGTAGCATTACAACTTCAAAACACTTTTCCTGAAAGAACGACCTCAAAACACCTCCTGAGTCTTCACTGTAAAGTAACCCTCAAAGGGGGGGGCTTAGAATGTCACTGGGTTTCACTCTCGTTCCTAGTAAAGATGTACTTACAATAGTTTTGCACCTTAACTTCCTTTTGTTTAGCTTCAAAAGGAAGTGACCTGGAACAATTGGCTTAAAATGAAGACTTAATTTGTTCTCTCGTCAGTGCTTTAGTACGTGCTTCGGAGGAAAAGTAATTTCTTTCCTGAACAAGGGTTTGGCCCCGAAGCTCTGAATGCTGTTTCTAAACTAGACTGTATCACCATTAGTGGAGTAGAACGGATATCCATTTGAGATGGTTATACACAAGTTAACCAGAGATTATGTTGGTCTTGGGAGGCTGTTGAAATGAGAATATGAAAACTGCCTAAGAGTTTCTTGGTGTTGGGTTACCCTCAGTGTGTATGTAACCCTCTTCCTTTTCCAGTCTGAAGGTCAAAGGTCAGGAGGTGGGCCTAGGCAGGGAGGCAAACATGATTACTATATCCCAACCAGAAATAACATGTAGAATAAAATACTGCTAAATAACTGTTGTGTTTTGTTTTGTCATAGCTATGGTGAGATTTGTTTTACAACTTTTTCACAACTAAAACATTTGGTATTAGAAGTACAATCTGAATAGTACCAGTCAAATCTCCACATCTGGGTATGAAACAGCTATCAACTGCCAAGGCCCTGGAATAACGTATTTTTCCAAACACTGTTTGCATAAATCTCATTTACAGGGTGAAGATGGCGCTGCCCGCGTCCTGCATTAGTTTAAGTGTCCATCTCTCTCACATGTTTAATACGACGCTCTCTTCCTGCCCCGCACTTTCACGACTACCACCCACCATGGGGCCTGTAGTCTTCCCTCCCTCCCTCCCTTCTCCTTCCACACTCTCCGTCCTCCCTCCCTCCCTCCCCTCCTCCCTTCCACCTCTCCCGTCCTCCCTCCCTCCCTCCCTTCTCCTTCCACACTCTCCCGTCCTCCCTCCCCTCCCTCCTCCCTCCCTCCCTCCCTCCCTCCCTCCCTCCCTCCCTCCCTCCCTTCTCCTTCCACACTCTCCCGTCCTCCCTCCCTCCCGTCCCTCCCCTCCCGTCCTCCCTCCCTCCCTCCCTTCTCCTTCCACACTCTCCCTCCCTCCCTCCCTCCCTCCCTCCCTTCTCCTTCCACACTCTCCCGTCCTCCTCCCTCCCTCCCTCCCTTCTCCTTCCACACTCTCCCGTCCTCTCCCCTTTATTTGTAGTCCTCGCCGTAAACAAACCTCACAGCGATAGAGAAGGGGTCATATAAAGGAGCCAGGAGTCTTTTTCTATCCGTTTACTGTTAGTGTTAGCCGGGCTTTACGACTCCGCCGGCTCCAGTGACGAGGGGATGCGGGCCGGGAGGAGAACAGGCCGTCTCCTCCAAAGCCATTTACCGTCTCGTAACCTTGAAGCTTTTTCCTTTTACTGCCTTTATATTGTGTCTGGGAGTGAGACCCTGTGTAGGCCCTCACGGTAATGAGACTGGCTTCGAAAGACTTCAAATATACACTCATATAGTCCTGGGTGTTGGAGCGTGGTGGTGGTTGGGGGGGGGGGGGGGGGGGGGGATGGGGGGGGGGGGGGGTGGTTCTAACACTTTTCATGCGTTTCATACATGTTCATGGAGTCTTAACACGTAACAGATACTGTTTACCGAAACATAAATCATTTTAAAATGAGGTACTAAACTCTATCTTTATAATACATGTCATGCTGATTATTCCTTTTTCTTTATGTATCACTCAAAACAAGAACCAACAATAACACAACCATTCGTCCGATCTTTTAAATGTAAGTACTTTGGATGAAAGCATCTGCCAATTTATTAAAATGTGAAAACAATTACTGGGTAGGTATTTGCCAATACTACAATTTATTAGAACCTTTCTAGTCCTACTCCCTCTCTTACTCTTTCTATGTCTCTCTCTCTCTCTCTCTCCTCTCTCTCTCTCTACCCCCCCTTCTCTCTCTAACTTCCCCTCTCTCTCTCTCTCTCTCTCTCTCTAACTCTATCTCTTTTACTTAGAATTTTCTCAAAATGTGCAGCAACAGCTCAGCCCTGAGACGATAACCCTTGAAGCCTGTTATTCATGTGAGCTGGCTCACTTTGCACGGCCAGGCCTATCTAATGTTTAACTATCATGTGGCAATATTGCCCAGAGAGAGAGAGAGGGGGGGGGGGAGAGAGAGGAAGAGAGATAGAGGGAGAGGAGAGTGTGAGAGAGAGAGAGAGAGAGAGAGAGAGAGAGAGAGAGGGAGAGGAGAGTGTGAGAGAGAGAGAGAGAGAGAGAGAGGGGGGGGGGGGAGAGAGAGAGAGAGAGAGAGAGAGAGAAGAGAGAGAGAGAGAGAGAGGAGAGAGAGAGAGAGAGAGAGAGAGAGAGGGGGGGGGGGGAGAGGAAGAGAGATAGTGGGAGAGGAGAGTGTGAGAGAGAGAGAGAGAGAGAAGAGGAGAGAGAGAGAGATGACGAGAGAGAGAGAGAGAGAGAGAGAGAGAGAGAGAGAGAGAGAGAGAGAGGGGGAGTTGTTCATTAAAAGCTCTAAATTGATTATTTCCTTCCTCCTGTTTACTCGTCCTACAGGGCTTGCAGGTTTTCTTCCAAGCCTGAGCTAACACAATGAGCTTATCTGCGTCCGGAGATCATTCTGGAACTATTGCCCTCCAGTTATCGCTGCTCCAGACCCAAAGTTAATAGCTGTTTCCCCCTTTTCCTCGAATCCATGGGCTGTCTGTTAGTGAAATAAGATATTGATTCAAAGGGGCACTGACCAGCAACAATAAAGCTCCGAGCTGGAGCTGAGCTCGGTGTCTGACTAACCTTTGGCACGCTGTGTGTGTGTTTATGTGGTCTGGATTGCTGCATTTGTGAATGGTACAATATACAGAATGTGAAATATAAGGAATTGTTTCTGCACAGGAAAAAAACGGCCCTTCAAAATCAAGTCTGTAGATGTTTGACTGTCGCTCATCGTTAGATACACTATGGACATGCTGAGAAGTTGTCAACACTTTTCATGAAATCTACAAGGGGCGCCTCGAAATATAGTTTTATTGTTATATTCACGGGGATGGTGGTGTTATTGTTGCACTGTGGTTGAGATATTTTTATTGTTGCACTGTGCCTGGTAGCTGAGATGTGGTTACTTTGCACTGTGCCCGGTGAATACACACCGTAACTTTACACTGACCACCCAAACACTGTCAGAACTGTGCACTTCTGATCCTTGACATTGTGCTGTACTTTCTACATGCACAAATTAAAGTCAAAAATGAATGAAATGTAATGTACAGGCAGCCAAGCTCAGACACGTCCTCTGTGGGTTCAGCTGGGTTACAATCATGAATGAACTACACTCATGTAATCATTCACCCAATCCTGCTCAGTTCATTCAGTCTGCGTGTGTACATGTGTGTGTGTGTGTGTGTGTGTGTGTGTGTGTGTGTGTGTGTGTGTGTGTGTGTGTGTGTGTGTGTGTGTGTGTGTGTGTGTGTGTGTGTGTAAATGAATGTGTGTGCTTGTGAGAGTGTGTGTGTGAGTGTGTGGGTGTGTGTGCAGTGCATGTGTCTATGTGATGCATGTGTGTTCGTGAGAGTGTGTGTACATTTGCCTGGTTATCCCTAGCACATGGGATTGTGTGTCTAAAGGGCCTTGAGAGAGTGTGACATCACACATTTGAGACAGTGTTTCATTTCACAATGCTGGCTAAATACTGTCAGCTTCTTCTGTTCCTGCAGGATTGAATTAGGTTGCTGAAATTCAACCCGGCACCTCTAACCATGAGATCATAGCTTTTATAAACATTCAAATGTATATTCTATCTAAAAACTCATCTAAAACATATAGTAAATACACATCTAAAAACATGTATTGAATGCACATCTAAGACAGATGCACATCTAAACCGTGATGACCCTTGGATATGTGTTGGTAAGGATGTGTGTTATTTGTGTAGTATAATAACAGTTAAGCAAGAACAAAGATCGAAGTTTGGGTGGATCACGCTACTCTCTGTAATGTCAACAAGGAAGTGTTGTGTGATGGTATGATGTCGACGATGTGAGTAAGATCAGCGCAGCTGCCAACCGCTCCTATCCCATTTTACAAGCTTTGTATTGTTTTAGGTCTGTGGATTTAAGGGATATGAAGGTAGGCACTAGGCAGCTAGGATAACCCTGTGACTCACACATTCAAGCATCTATGCAGAGTTGCGTAAGCTATCTGGAATTCAAGGAAAAAGTAATATCACGTTGTTATTGAGTCATAGGATTTAATTTGACCACTGGATGAAAAAACGAAACACTCTAAAAGTAAACTTTATATAAACTTTTGACACACATTTCCCGAAGCGCCACTGAGTAACGCTGGTGCCAAGCAGGAGTGAGTCAACACCCGTGGCACCCTCCCCGGAGAGAGAGTGTGGGAGAGACCAAGATGATGGTTCACGCTACACGGCTCAAATTCCATGAAAGAATAAATGCGCCGTGCAGTATTTCTCACGCAGGATATAGTCGGATTTGTTTATTAGTCTGTCAAGCTGGCGAACGTACATTAAACAAACAGTTAATCCTGCATAACGAACGCAAATATGAACAGTTGTTTATGGTATCAGCGTGTTGTCGTACTGTGACTGAAGTGTGTGATATATTTGATAAACCTCAACCATACTGCTTTTGTAGGTTGACACATGTGCGTCTAAATTTAACTGTCAGCGCTTTGCACATATTGAGCTCTGATCCCCACCAGCCCATACATCTAGCGCCTACAAAACTAATAATAACAAATTTATCTCCAGTGAATGTGTTTCATGTGTCCGTATGATGTAAACCACACCAAAAGTTGTCATTAGTGCCATTTTCATGGCAGATACAAAGTAGGGGACATAAAAGAGTCTCATTATTCAATATTTACACATGGGGCTTTGTAGTGTTCTTAACAGAAGCTTTCTATTTAAACTTGGAATCCATCAAAACGTTTCCCCACCCCTCTCATCTTGTGGGAACCGCTGGATTAATTAATTTCTTGCAATCGTTCATTACTTTGACAGAGATGTGAATATCATTTGAACTGCGCTCTAAAACCCGTTACTGTTTTTAATGCGTTCACAAGTCAGAATGGTTATTGTGGTGTTGATTTTAAGAATAGCGGCCTATATTTTATTGTGTAGTATTAGTTAAGCATTTGTGTAGCGTTTAGAAAACCTATTAGGCATATTGTAAACCATGTGTTAATACTTTATTAGTTAACCTTGTAGCTTTATGTAAGTCCTTGATGTAACACTTTACAATAGCAATTATTTCTATATATATATATCATCAGCCATTTCACTATTAACATAAATATTACTAGTTTGGGAGGCGCTAATAAAGACTTGAAAAGGGATTCACTACATTTTCATCACCACAGTGGTGCCGAAGTGTTTTGTTGTATTATTCTTAATATTATTCACTATTCTTTTATTATATTATTTAGAATTATCTATAGAAGTAAAAAAAAAAAAAGTCAGTAATCAAGTTCTGTAATCGTTTTTTCTTTTCAATTTAACTGTTATTTTTCTGTTGGGGAAAAAAAAATCTGCCCAATCGAGTCTTTTAGAGATGAAAGCAGGAACGGACCTAGCACTCCAACATGGACAGAATCCATCGCTCTCCTTCTCCATAAAAACTGTTTTCGGCCAATTCTCTTGCAAACATTAAAAATAATGACTACACTCAATGCCGTAAATGCTGTGGAGATATTTTGCATGCTGAGTGCACATCCTGTGAAAAACTATATTATGTCTGGGGCTAAACTTTCATTAGCACAACAGTTACTGGCAGAACACTATTGATACAATAACTCAGTGAGGGGCAGTGTAAAACTGTCACCCTGGCTGGAATGGATAGTGAGGACTGGGGGGAGAAGCTGGCCTCACTCAATATAAGGGAGGAGGCTGGGGTAGAGGCCGGGGAAGAGGCTGGGGGGAGAGGCAGGGGTTCCTGGGGGGGGTGAGGGGGGGGTGTTTGTCCCTGTTTGCAGGGACAGGAACTCAGGAGTCTGTTAATCATAGAGAGACTGCACTGCAGTCATCCAGATGGAATACACACAGGTCTTGGAGTCATCCAGATATTATTGTGTAACAGGTCACATTTGTGAAATAAAACAGTTGGCTTGGAAGATGGTAGGATAGGGGTGAAGGAGAGCACACACACACACACAGACACACACACACACACACACACAGAGACACACACACACTCAGACACACACAGACAAACACACACAGGCACACACTGACACACACAAACACACTCAGAGACACACACACACTTAGACACACACAGACAAACACACACAGGCACACACTGACACACACAAACACACTCAGAGACAGTCACACACACACACTGACACACACAAACACACACAGAGACAGACACACACACACACACACTGACACACACACACACACACACCACTTACAGAGATCATGTAGTGGCTCCAGACAGGCTCAGGGTCTTATTACTGTAAGAGCCAGTGGAGGTGTCCAGTGATGGGCAGGGTTAATAAGGCCTGGGTCCGCCTCCTGTCAGCTCCTTAACGAGCTGGCTCCCTCTGCCCTCTTAACGAGCCAGCTCCTTCTGCCCTCCTCAGGTGCCTGGGGAAGCTAGTTAAGCCTGTCTTAAACCTGCCCGACCAGGGACAGGCCGCCTGGGTGGCTAGGGGCCTGAGTGAGAGGGTTCTGAGAGAGTGGCAATGTAGACTTGTGTTCTGCAAAATTGAATCTGCTCTTTTTACGTTTGTGGTAACAGAGTTTAATGATTTATTGTTAACGTGGAGCTGAGAGTTCCAGAGGCTCTTGTTAAATGGTTGCAGTTACGCTCACTAACAGCTCAGCTCAGAAGGGTTGTGCATGATCACTGGTTGTGTTCATGTGTCACTTTTAGCTTTTGAAGAGGCCTCAAAAATGTATATGAACAAAAAATCACTCGGCCACAACTTTGGAAAATATAAAGTGGTCAGATAAGGCTGAAATCAACAAGTTACGCTTCACAACAAAGTAACTGACTTAATTTTCGTGGATGGTAAGATAAGCTAAATGATAGTATCATACATATCCTGAATATTATAGATAAAGAAAATACAGGATAAAAGGTACAATTAATCAAATAAA
Source organism: Thaleichthys pacificus (assembly GCA_023658055.1). Classification (NCBI taxonomy): domain Eukaryota; kingdom Metazoa; phylum Chordata; class Actinopteri; order Osmeriformes; family Osmeridae; genus Thaleichthys; species Thaleichthys pacificus. Next base: position 14,690,169 of record CM042855.1, on the reverse strand, counting down.
ACGTTATTTATATAGCGCATTTCATACCAGAAGGCAACACAATGCGCTTCGCATAGCGCTTAGCTAATTAATGAGACTGCCCCAGTCTCCCGCCCGGCTCTGACCCTCATGGCGTGTTAGTGTATTATGTGACAGAGATTTAGACATCAGGACTGAGCCCCTGGTCATGTTAGAAAGCTCCAGATGCGCTTCCCCCAGGAGGAGAGGGGCTGCTGCTCATCACAGCAGGAATCTGACAGCTCACATACCAGGGGGATGGGGAAATATTCAACGTTTAATTTCCTGGCTGCAAGGCAGACGGTGAGTTCCCTCCAGACCTATGCAGACATGGAGATGGCTGTTGACACACCAGGGAAAACAAGGTATATTGGACCAGAAGTTCTTCAAATATTTATAAGAAGGTCTTATCCCTGGGCCTGGGTCTGCAGTGTCAATGTTGTCGAGACTTTTATCAACGTGCAGACCGAGTTCACCGTCGGTGACGGTCTGGTAACATGTAGATTACATTCTACATCTTTCTGGGAGTAAAAAATATCAACAAACTAACCTCAGCCAACATTAAACCCATATCTGCATGTCTTTCACATCATCTGTCTGTGAAACTCACTTTATGGCAAGGTCTCTTTGCTGACATATCTCCCTTGGCCAGCTTACCTCTGCTTCTCCTTTGTCATAAAGTGGTCATCATGTCCCTGAACAGATTCTAAACAGATGATTCATGACAGTGTGTCTGGGTACTGTATTCATTAAATGTATTCATTTACCACATGTGCTTTTATCTACAGCGACGTACAGTACGTAGGGGGGGGTTTGAAGCTGTAACCCATTAATCCGTGGTCAAATGCAGTTAAATCAACTTGTGATGGTGAGAGAGGCTCTTATATTAACGATTAAGATTTCAGCACATCAAATACTGTTTTGTGTTTTAATCTTATTACACACTGGAGTACCCCTGATGCACAAACAAGGTTTATTTCAGTACCCCATTATTACACCTGTTACTGTGTGTCTGATGTACTACAGCACACATACCAAAACACCTTGTTTAGAGGTAGAGTTTGAGTTTCCTTTTTTTGAGGCTTTTCACAAAACATAACGAACGCCATAAAACGTACATTTTTGTTGACTGTGTAACTGCATCCGTTGAGCTGTGCATATTTTCCAGGTGAGATTCGAACACAAAACAACACGACTGCTTAGTAGAGGAAGACGTAGAGCAAGTCACTGAAATGCCTTCGCGTCGACTCATGCTTGAGCGGGAGACTAGAGTCGTGCCAGCGAGTGGAACGAGGGAACGTGTCTGGGTTCTCTCCCGTCACTTCCAGGCTGCGGAGTTGACTCACTGGATGACGCGCTCGTGAGTTCCAGCGGCTCGCTCGCGAAGGGGTTGCCTGACCCTGAGCAGGAAGGCCGTCCACGTGTCTGAGTCATGGAAACGCTGAAAACACAGACTGACGTTTTACACGGGGGTCACGGCGCTCGCCAGGTTGCCAGACATCTGGATTTTATTTCCAAATAAGCTTATATTGAAATTGTGGCTGATTACTTTGGCGCAAAGCGATTCTATAAATATTTATTTCGGGGGTGAATGTGAGAATCCGGCGTCCTGTTGCAGTATTTTTGAAAGGAGGGAATTTGTGAGGGTGCCAAAATGGTGGCGGCCATGTTGCAGGTGTTTTGAATACACATGCCAGTTGGTCAAGTTGAGAAGAAATGAATAGTGTTGTTATTCTGCATATCCAAGTAAGAGTTCTTCAGTAACTTGTATTACTAAAGTAAGTGTACTGAAGTGATATCCACCGAACGGAGCCCACAATGGGATTTAAAAAGCCAAACTGTAAATCTTAGCTTTCAGTGTTTCTTGTAGTAGACTCAGTCATCAAGGCGTGCATCACTAGGCAACGAATTATCATAAAAAGTGTTTTTGTTGTGTAAAGTGTTGTGAGGTAAACTCTGCTCACCCAAAATCCCCCCCATAAAACGTTGCTGGGAACTGGAGCTGGTATCCATGCGATGGTGCATCTCAGACTTCCTGTTTATCTGAGACTTCCTGTTTATCTGAGACTTCCTGTTTATCCTAGACTTCCTGTTTATGCGTCCCTGGTTGCTGGGTGTGCATGGCCTCACTACGAGCCAACAGCTGGGAATGGCCTCCAACGAAACATGCCGTTCCTCTGACAAACACCCATGGAGCAATAGGAACATGTGTCTCCAGCCCCTGCTGCCCCCCTTCACCCCCCAGCCTCCTACCCCTCCACCCCCCTACCCTTCACCCCCTAGCCCTCTACGCCTCCACCCTTCCACCCCCCCACCCCTCCACCACCCCCAGCCCACCAGCCCTCCCTCCCATACAAAGCTGCACAGTGTACTTAATGAATAGCACACTTGGGGCTCAGTTTTTTTTTACCGGAACACTGGGAGGAAAAAACCTCTCCCTGCACTCCCCCCCCCCACCCCTCCTGACTCCCTCCCCCCCCCCCCCCCCCCCCCCCCCGACTCCCCCTGCTGCCCCAGGTGGCCTTAGGGGGCCATCTGAGATCATAAATCCATGACCCTGAGTTCCGGAGTGCTTTGGGCAAGGTCTAGTGCCACATCTCCCACTTCCACTATATCCGATGTGAACGGTAATTCCTTTTAGCCAATGTGTAATGGCTGAGGAATGTCTTCTCCAACTTCGTCTAGGGCCGGTGGAATCTGTTGAAAATGTGTGACAGCTGTGAAAGTTGGCCGGTGCTCTCCTGTGAATGTATACGATCTGGAAGCGCTTCAGAGTTTGGGCTTGTTATGATGAGGCTTCTCCCCCTCCACACCAACCCTGCTCTCCTCTGCTCAACTGTTACTCTGTTACCTTGCCTCAACTACTCTCTCTCTCTCTCTCTCCTTTATGTCTCTCTCTCTCACTGTCTCTCGCTCTCTTTTCTGTGCCTCTCTCACTCTCTCTCTCTCTCTCTCTCTCTCTCCTTTATGTCTCTCTCTCTCACTGTCTCTCGCTCTCTTTTCTGTGCCTCTCTCACTCTCTCTCTCTCTTTCTCTCTCTCACTGTCTCTCTCACTGTCTTTCTCTGTGTCTCTGTCTCAATCTCTCTCTACCTCATTCTCTCTGTCTCTCTTTCACTATCTCTCTCACACTGTATCTCTCTCTCTCACTCTCTCCCTCTCCTTGCTTTTTCATGGTAGGAGGAGTGTTTGTCAAGAATGTTCCCATACATTAAAGAGAGGGAGCAGCTCTCTGAACAGAAGTGTGGTTGGGAACATTTCATGCCAGAGACCCATGTTTCAAAAGGCCTGCTCTCCCTTTCAGAGTGTCTGCGTGTGAATCCAGACTGCATGTACCTTCATCCTCGCAGTTCCAACACTCAGATCTTTAATCTAACACACTGCAGCCAGATCATAAATATCAGAGCAGGAGAGAAGCCAGGGGAAAAGGCAGAGCTCAGTGGTGGAGCATTCGCCTGCAGATCAACACGTCCTGGGTTCACAGAAGTGCAGCACATTAAGAAACTTCATAAAGCAAAAACTTATTGTAAAATGGTAATTCTTTTGTTAGTGTTTAAAAGAACATCCTGTTATTGCCTCCTGTTGAAGCGATGAACTGAATGTTGAAGGTTTTAGGGTGGGCCTACTGAACTCCCTGCCTTTCTGCTCACCTTCCACTGCGGACAGTAAATGGTTGTCCAGTTGCTGCAGTTTCTCAAGCTTCTTGGAGACAGCTGCAACTTACAGGAGGACCGGGGGGGGGAGGATGGGGGAGGGGGTACAGGGAGAGGGGTGAGGCAGTTTACAGGGAGAGGGGAATTGGGGGATGCAGGGAGGGGGTGGGGGGTACAGGGATGTGGGGGTGTACGGAGGGATAGGGGGGTCATGTTTTTCTGGCTCGTAACAGATCCCTTCTCTCACCGCCTAATGCCTTTGAAAGTGAGGTTGAGGATTACTAATTGGATTAAATAGAGGCGGTGACACATATTGTGCTTTTCACTGTCCAAAAGCACCTCAGATGGTGCTGTTTAAACAATCTCCATGCCCTGTTATTCCACATTAAACATGTGAGTGTACATATTAGCAGCCTGTCTGATAATCTACAGTGTGTACCGTGTTTGTATTTAAATTACCATCGATTCTTTTAGCAAAGTATGATGGATCAGAAGTGAAACAGTACTGTTGGCTGTTCTAACAGTGTTCCAGGATTTCAGTGGTCAGAGTCTAGGATTGGTCTGTATTTACCAGGCCCAGGGATGAGAGCAGGGACGACAGCACAGGATGACAGTTGAGACGGTAGGGATGACAGTATGGGGGATGACAGCAGGGATGGCAGGTGGGATGACAGAGGGGGGTGAGAGAGGATGACCAGGACGCACGTCTGAAGAGTGGAAGGAGGGGGAGGCACTGACTACACATTCCTTCCCCTCTCCTCCACACACACACACACACACACACACACACACTGAAACACTGCTTTGGGCAGTGGCTGGAGATAGTATTTCCGCAGGGCCAAAAAGGCACAGCCCAAACAGAGGGCTCTTTGTTGCTATCCTGAGAATGCCTTTCACTTGGCGATTGTGGAGGTAATTCCAGAGCTGCACCCCATGGAGGATTTCTTTTTTTTCTGCTGAAATCGTGACTGCAATTGGAAAGCCCTCCGGACTGCCCCTTCTCTCTGAGAGCAGACGCCACGGAAACGGCTTCACGTTACTGAGCACACCAAGATTCACTCTGAGATTCATCATAGTTCTGTTCACGTCATCAAATATCATAAAGGCAGTGGTTGTACCGGAAGAAAGATGGATTGCTTGAAGATTCTGTGCACTGTGGGCCGGCTCCTTGAACTGCTAAGATTGTTCTGACATAAACTTATATGTATTTCTTCACAAACATAAACAGCAACAGCATAAACATAATATTGACATACTGTTAGCATGGTAACATTAGCAACCCGTTAAAGGACAAAGTAACCACATGAGTTCATCAACTGACTGATGGAGGACAAGATGAAGACTTGAAGCTTGTTTTGATGGCTGTGTTCCCCAGCGTGGAGCTGCTGTTGTACTGAAGGTGCCTTTCCTCTGGAAACATGTCTGTGCATGGAGGAGGAGGGGGGAGGAAGGGAGAGGAGGGAAGGGGATGGAAGGAGAGGAAAGAGGGAGGAGAGTAGAGAGAGGGGGAGGGAGGGGAAAGAGAGAGGGAGAAGGAGGAGAGGAGAGGGAGGGAGGAGAAGGAGAGGAAAGGGAGAGAGGGAGAGAAGAGGAGAGAAGAGGAGAGGAAGAGGAGAGGGAGAGCGAGAGGGAGGGAGGGAGAGAAGGACAGGAGAGCGAGAGGGAGAGAGAGAGAAGAATGAGAGGAGAGCGAGAGAGAGAGAGAAGAATGAGAGGAGAGGGAGGGGGAGAGAGGGAGAGAAGAAGGACAGTAGAGCGAGAGGGAGAGAGAGAGAGTAGAAGGAGAGGAGAGGGAGGGGGAGAGAGAGAGAAGAATGAGAGGAGAGGGAGGGGGAGAGAGAGAGAGAGAGAAGAATGAGAGGAGAGGGAGGGGGAGAGGGTGGGGTGTGAGCAGCCCCCCCCCCCCCACTCTCCTGGTTGTGGGGCTCTCTCTCCTCTCAGGATGCATTCCTACCGCACCACACCCAAGATCATTGTAATGAAAATTCCTGCATCTGTGCCAAAGAGATCCAGTTGCTGCTAATCCCTCTGTGAAGCATCCTGCCTTCCCAGGTAGGTCATCATCCCTTCCCAGGTAGGTCATCATCCCTTCCCAGGTAGGTCATCCTGCCTTCCCAGGTAGGTCATCATCCCTTCCCAGGTAGGTCATCCTGCCTTCCCAGGTAGGTCAACATCCCTTCCCAGGTAGGTCATCATCCCTTCCCAGGTAGGTCATCATCCCTTCCCAGGTAGGTCATCATCCTTTCCCAGGTAGGTCATTATCCCTTCCCAGGTAGGTCATCATCCCTTCCCAGGTAGGTCATCATCCTTTCCCAGGTAGGTCATCATCCTTTCCCAGGTAAGTCATCATCCCTTCCCAGGTAGGTCATCATCCCTTCCCAGGTAGGTCATCATCCCTTCCCAGGTAGGTCATTATCCCTTCCCAGGTAGGTCATTATCCCTTCCCAGGGGTCATCATACCTCATCATCCCATCCTTAACCCAGAGGTGGAACCTGGAGAAGAACCTGGAGAAGAACCTGGAGAAGAACCTGGAGAAGAACCTGGAGAATAACCTGGAGGACAACCAGCTCATGGGCAGGTTTCTCCAGGGTCATCTGTATTGTGACAAGTGGGAGGAGAACGGTTCAGACATAAGTTCTGTGTTCATCCTTATCCCAGTGTAAGAGAGATCTGTTTGTCAGATTGAGTATGGGTATCCATCTGTCTTTAAACAATGATCACCCGCCAACTTTCTTAACAAACTTTAATTTAAAAACTGCTACAAATTACCTCAGCCCCCCTTTCCTTTGATATTCTACTTTTGTTTCCACTCGGAGCCCACAAGAGCCAGCTACCTGTATCGTATTCATCCAAATGTATGATGGATGAGAATTTATGATAAGAAAAAATGCTGCAACTGTATTAGTTCTTCCCTTAGCGATAGCTCCAGGCGGTTGCCATGGGGTTTGTCATATCCCAGCCCCTTTGGCATACACTCTTATCTCTGTTTAAATATCCTGTTACTTCCTCTCTCCATCTCTCCCGTCCAGACATACAGAAACATGTCCTCAGCAGTCGTATCTCTGCTCTCTCCTCTCTCCCCGGCTCCCTTCCTGTGTGTTTGTGTGTGTGTGTGTGTGTGTAAGTGTGTGTAAGTGTGTTTGTGTATCTGTGTGAGAGAGAGAGAGTGAGAGAGAGAATGTCTGTGTGTGTGTAATTAGTAGCCGTATCTCTCCTCTCTTACCGGCTTCCTTCCTGTGTGTGTGCGTGTGTGCGTGTGTGTGTGCGTGTGTGTGTGTGTGAGAGAGAGTGTCATTAGCAGCAGTATCTATCCTCTCTCGCCGGCTTCCTTCCTGTGTGCGTGGCGACAGATTGATTTTCTCAGGCAGGAGTCTTCAGTCTCATCTCCATGGTAGCCAGGAGGTCAGATGTCTCCTCTAGCTCAGGGAGGGTGGGGGGGAGGGGGGGGGTCCGCAGAGGAGGGGGGGGGGAGGGGGGGGGGTCCGCAGACGAGGGTGGGGGGGAAGGGGGGGTTCCGCAGAGGAGGGGGGGGAGAGGGGGGGGCCGCAGAGGAGGGGGGGGAGAGGGGGGGGGCCGCAGAGGAGGGTGCGGGGAGAGGGGGGGGGGGCCGCAGAGGAGAGGGGTGGGGGGGGGGTGAAGAAAAATCAATCCTGCGCTCCTGTTCTTTGTCTTCCAGATGCACCAGAAAGGGAGCGCTGGATTGGGTTACATACAATGTCAGGTATTCATTTAGCTGACGCTTTCATCCAAGGTGCAGTAGGGGCGAGGAGGGGGGATTTGAGCCTGTGACCTCTTGATCTGCAGATGCTCTAACCACCGACCTGTACCCATCCCCAGGTTTGTTGGAATATGTCGAACTGTGATGGGAAACGGGTTGAGAAAGATACAAATACTTCAGAAAGTATGTGGGGGGGGGGGGCTGTGAGGAGTTAATATCACACCTGCAGGTGGTAACATTTGATATCGTGTCATTATCCACGCTTGATCAAATCCCGTATCCCGACCGTGCAGAAACACTACTACTTACACAAGAACTGAAAAAATGAGAGCTCACATTCTCCTACAGCTGTGGAAAGTAACGCACATTCTAAAACGACACATTTATCTTAAAACGTTCTCTCAGCACCCTAATCTTTTACAGCTTTCGTCGCGATCTGGTTACACATTCTACCCGCGACAGTCCTCGGAGCTTTAGTACGTCTTTATCGCAGAGCGTTCTCAGTCGTCCGTGTGCTCGTATCACCGCTCGCTCGCCCTGGGGTTGAACCCGGGGAGACGGTAAACAAGGGAGAGAGGCGCGTTCAGCTGCCGTGATGATGTTGTGTCCTCCACAGCTGCTACGATCCGACAGGTGTGCAGGCCTCAGCAGACCACGGGGTCGGGGGCAGACAACAACCAAGCACGAGAGGAGAGGGGGGCACGGGGGAGGGAGGAGAGGGGGGGGGCGGAGCAGGGAGGAGAGGGGGGGCACGGGGGAGGGAGGAGAGGGGGGGCGCGGAGCAGGGAGGAGAGGGGGGGCACGGGGGAGGGAGGAGAGGGGGGGGGCGGAGCAGGGAGGAGAGGGGGGCACGGGGGAGGGAGGAGAGGGGGGGGCAGAGCAGGGAGGAGAGGGGGGCACGGGGGAGGGAGGAGAGGGGGGGCAGGGAGGGCGGAGCAGGGAGGAGAGAGGGGGGGCGGAGCAGGGAGGAGAGGGGGGGCAGGGAGGGCGGAGCAGGGAGGAGAGAGGGGGGGCGGAGCAGGGAGGAGAGGGGGGGCACGGGGGAGGGAGGAGAGGGGGGGGCAGAGCAGGGAGGAGAGGGGGGGCACGGGGGAGGGAGGAGAGGGGGGGCAGAGCAGGGAGGAGAGGGGGGGCGCGGAGCAGGGAGGAGAGGGGGGGCACGGGGGAGGGAGGAGAGGGGGGGCGCGGAGCAGGGAGGAGAGGGGGGGCACGGGGGAGGGAGGAGAGGGGGGGGCAGAGCAGGGAGGAGAGGGGGGCACGGGGGAGGGAGGAGAGGGGGGGCGGAGCAGGGAGGAGAGGGGGGGCAGGGAGGGCGGAGCAGGGAGGAGAGGGGGGCACGGAGCAGGGAGGAGAGGGGGGGCAGGGAGGGCGGAGCAGGGAGGAGAGAGGGGGGGCGGAGCAGGGAGGAGAGGGGGGGGGCGGAGCAGGCAGGCATGAATACGTCCACAAGAGACTTTATGTTTGGGCGCCCTGGTAGCTCACCAGAGAAGTGCACATACCGTGTAGGCTACAGCCTTAACGCAGTGGCCTGGGTTCAAATCCAGCCCATGCCCCTTGCTGCAGGTCACCCCTCTCTCTCCACACTGTGAAAAAATAACAAGAAAGGCTTAAAAAATCTTTTTTTAAG